>JAJHPE010000006.1:8857614-9420726 GCA_024447655.1 Carex scoparia | reverse complement strand
ATACCATGTCAGTTAGTATAAACTCACCTTATTTTGCCTTCCCTTTATTGCATAAAGACTAAAGTACAAATGGTTAAACCATAACTAGCAGCATTTGGTTCCAACCCATTTTTTATCATCTCATCTAGCAACCTTTGCACTCTATGTGAATTTCCTTCCCTACAATAGTCACAAATCATGGTATCATACACCATATTATTTGGTTTAAATCCTTTCTCAAGCATTTCATCCAACAGTTTATGTGCGTCTTCCATAATTCCTTCTGCACACAGTCCATGAATCATAGCACTATAAGTCTAAGTCTCCGGTTCTAAACCATCTCTTTCATCGAAGTATAGAACCTTAAGGCACTTTCCAGGTCATTTCCCTTTACAAAAGCATCAATTAAATATGTACATGTCACTTTAGTCAGACCTCTTTCCTTCATCTATTAATATATACTTACAGTTTTTACTAAATCACTGGTACGAGCAAATCCAGCAAGGAGCATGTTGTAAGTACCACAAGCAAAATTTAATTGATAGATGAGTATGAAGTGAGAAAGTGCAAAGGAGGCGGGAGAGGGAGGAGGGCTTGGAGAGGAAGAAGAAAATATGATAACAATGGAATAGACAAGGGTACAATGGGAAAAAATAAATTTTGACAATAGATAATTAATTCTATGGGTTAAAAAGAATAAAATTTAAGAGTTGAAGATAAATTAGATATATTTAAGTGTGTTCAAGGGTAAATAAGAAATTAAAGAACTCTTTAAGGGTACATGTAAAATTAATCCAATATTCATTGTAGACTTGGTGTAATATTCAACATTAATTGCGAATGTACCATGTGATAACTTCAGTGCTTTGATTTTTCCAAACTCGTCAACTCTTGCTTCTAGTCAAGTGGTTATCGACATACTATGTTTATCTAAAGAATATTATAGTGAGTAGAACTAGGGTGCTCCTAAGTTCACCAAAGTTCTTGTGAACTTGACTCTAAAATATATCAAATCGACTTTAAACGATGAATCCAAACCGTTGAAACCCTTCTACCTAATGAGTGATGCGTCTACATGTGGAAATTTTAAAGTTTTGAATTAATTTAATATAGAGTCAAGTAGTTAAAGGAGTCCAAAAAATGAATACATTAAAATTAATTTATAAACTTTAAACTTTTGACCACTTGACTCTATATTAAATTAATTCGAAACTTTAAAATTTTTACATGTAGACGCATCACTCATTAGGTAGAAGGGTTTTAACGGTTTGGATTCATTATTTAAAGTCGATTCGATATATTTTAGAGTAAAGTTCACAAGATGTTGGGTGAACTTAGGAGCACCCTAGTTCTACTATATATATATATATATATATATATATATATATAGTAGATATATATATATATAGTAGAACTAGGGTGCTCCTAAATTTAATTGGCATTTGTTGTAATTTATTTATGTTTTTTAATGGTTTATTAAGTGTAACACAACTATCAAGTATAGTTGGGGAATGCATATTCATTGGTTGGGTGAACTTAGGAGCACCCTAGTTCTACTCTATATATATATATATATATATATATATATATATATATATATATATATATATATAGGACTTGGCTACGGTGCTATGCGTTGCATAGATGACCTCCGTGCAACGGCTCAAAATTTGAGTTTTCAAATTTTTAACAGTCGATCCGAACCGTTCAACATGTAATCTATACTAAAATGTACTTGAAAACCAAATTTTACATTTTTTAGAATTTTTTTACTATTTATTAAGTATTTTACAAAACTGCTGTTTTTCGGTGATCCGAGAATTACTGAAAAGAGCAGTTTTTGTAAAATACTTAATAAATAGTAAAAAAATTCCAAAAAATGCAAAATTTGGTCTCCAAGCACATATCAATATGTAGAACACATCTAACGGTTCGGATCGACCATTAGGATTTTGAAAACACAAATTTTGAGCCGTTGCACGGAGGTCCTCTATGCTACGCATAGCATATTAGCAATTTCCTATATATATATATATATTAACGACCAATGAATATGCACTCAACAGTACCACCGTTGGATCAGCGATTTTCAAAGTGGCTTAATAGATAGCAAAAAAATTCCAAAAAATGTAAAATTTGGTCTCCAAGCACATTTCAATATAGGGAACACATCTAACTGTTCAGATCGACTTTTTGAATTTTGAAATTTCAAATTTGAACCGTAAGCATTCGGCCCATATGCTACTGAAATCATGTTAGTCACTCTCTCTCTCTCTCTCTGTGTGTATATATATATGTATATGTATATGTATATGTATATGTATATGTATATGTATATGTATATGTATATGTATATGTATATGTATATGTATATGTATATGTATATGTTTTATTATATGTGTGTGTGTGTGTGTGTAGCAATGAGCAGATATGCATTCTCCAACTACTCTTGATAGTTGTGTTACATTAATAAACTATTAATACACGTAAATAAATTACAACAAATTCCAATTAAATTTAGACCTTTAAAACACGTAATGTGTGAAAGGAATTAATATTTTATTTAATAAATAATAAAATAATTATTATATTAATATTATCCATTTTGTGACTTAATTAGTGCTACCTTAGCATATTTTTGGAATTTAACAATATCAAAAACTTAATTGGTTTATTTCCTAGCTATTATGCCTGTTATGTTGCTATGGATATTATGACTCCTCATATATGAGGTGTTCAGTGCAACTATAGTTGATTAACTGGTTTTTGTAATTATTATATTTCAGCAATGAAATGGAATTCTGCCTTCTTTAAAAAAACAAATGGATAAATTTGTGAGTTTTTAAGTTTATAAGAGTAAATATGATATTATTAATTTTAAAGGAAAAAAAAACATAATTTTCATGTTTTTGAGAATTATACATGAAATCACCCTTTTAAAATACACATTCATAGCACTATAGAAAAATATTTCTCCGCCGGTTCAAAGTTGAAGTCACCATCGGTTTTTGAACTGATGATATTGTCATCGGTTCTATGCCATCGGCTCAGACCATCTAACAAACGGTGTTGAGTATCCAATGCCATTGGTTTGAAGTTATGGATATATGGGGTTAATAGTTGTTCAGTCGTTAAATAAGCCGTTGATGATTAATTGGTGAAGTAAAAAAAGTTTTATTTTCATGTAAATAAAAGAGAAGTTTTGTTTCTTTGATAATTTTGTTAATAAAATATCTTCCTTTCATAATTATTGGCTAAAATAAATTAACAGCTTGTTAATTAATTCTAAAAAATAATTCAATGATCTTCTTAAATTTTCTTATTGTACGTTTGGGCTGCTAACTGTACATATATAAATATTTGATGGCAGCCAATAGAAATGGATCTTCTAATGTTTAAACCTTCCTCTCATTACAAAATTTGTTGTACTAATTACTTTCACACTTTCAATTAAAGGTCCTTGAGTTATAAAATAGTCTCCAAAAACGTGAGGATTAATTGGTGAACTAAATGATCAACCCCGCGCATTAGTTGAATATTAATTCTGGACGACGAACATAAATAGTAAAAATATGCATACCAAATCATAATTTATACTTCATTAAGTATATAACATAGGCTAGCATACCGTACCATACGATAACGTAGCTGAAAAGTAACATATGTAGCAAAAAATAACATAACAAATTAATCATTATATAAATTCAATCAAGCACATAGTGTAACAGTACATGTACATGACATATGACATACAATACATCATATATTCATATACATTTCAGAACTTGCGGGAAACTAATTATGGATAATTATTAATGCAACCAGACACATCATGGTAGATATTAAGTCGGGATTGCTAGAGCACGAAGAACAATTGTCTCGATTGTAATACCTGGACCAAACCCTAAGAGCACCCCAAATTCTGCTCCTTCGCCAGTAGTGGCCTTTCCTTCTTTCATTGATCTCTTCCTCATCTCATCCATGACAAAAATGACACTACCACTTGCGATGTTACCGTACTCAGCTAACACATGCCTGGTTGGAAGCAGCTTCTCCTTCTCTAGATTGAGCTCGGTCTCTATTCCATTTAGAATCTTATTTCCACCCGGGTGCACCATCCAAAACAAAGAATTCCAGTCTGAGATCCCCAGCGGATCAAACGCCTTAGAAAGACATTTTCTAATGTTACCGGCGACGTGCATTGGCACAGAAGGGGCCAAATACAAGACAAAGCCCGCCTCAGTCACGCGGCCACCAATACCATCCTTTGTACCAGGGATCATGGATTGGTGTGCTGAGAGAATCTCATAAAGTGGTCGCTCAACAGACATGTCCGGGTTGGAACCAACAATGACGGCCCCAGCGCCATCGCTGAACAAAGCCTGGGCAACAAGTGTATCCATGGAGGTTTCGGATGGGCCACGAAAGAAGCTGAGCATGCTCTCTGAGCAGATAGCAAGAACACGAGCACCGGGGTTGTTCTCAGCTAGCTCTTTTGCTAGGCGAAGAACGGTACCACCGGCATAGCAGCCACTGTGGTAAAGCATGTAGCGGCTCACCGTGGGCTCAAGTCCTAAAAGGTTGACCATTTCGTAGTCTGGACCAGGCAAGTCAACACAACCTGTAGCAGTATGGAAAATGAGGTGGGTAATCATAGACCTTGGTTGGCCCCACTCGCGCAACGCCTGGTCGGCTGCGTCCTTGCCTAGCTTTGTTATCGCATGAGCAAGCAAAGTGTTCCGGCTGTCTAACGATTGCTCATTGTGAGTTGCTAGGTTTGGATGATCCTTGAGCATCTCATCTGTTAAATAGAAGTGACGCTTTCGAATCTTTGTCCCGGTACCTGCCATTGACAAAAATTTGTTAAGAATTTTGTGGAACATTTATTACACAAAAAAATATTGAAGCAAAGAAAATAAAGCAAGTGAATATACATATTCTAGTAAGCTTTTCCTTGAGTTCTGATTGGTGCTCGCTCTTCGTAACATGAAAGTAGTAGTCAGGATAATCTGACTGATAGATGAAGTTGGACGGAACAGCTGTGCCTATTGCAAGAACAGTAGCCTTGCCTCGAACAGACTTCTCCATGTCTTGTGTCATTTTCGTTCCTTTCGAAGTGTTTTGCAATGTAACACTACAAATATATTGTGATTCCACAGATTTCAAGTTATCTTGCCAAATGCCGATGTAACACTATATATAGTAATTAATTCTACACACAATGTCTATAAAATATAATATTTATTCGAAGTATAGTCTTGGACACGTTTTTTTTTTGTTTTGGGTTTGTCGCTATATAAGAGTACTAGTCAGAATTATTATATACTTTTATCTGATTATTCGGTCCTGATTTGGCACCGAACTGGATCCGAACCAAAATAAAATAATTTGGATTAAGAACGTTTAAAAATATATAATCAGTTAAATTATGAGTATAATTACAAAATTAATATTTTAATATTTGAATCATAACCGATATTGTAATGTACAGAATATGAGTCTGATTTATTTTTCCAACCACAACCGTGTATGATTTGTGCAAACCAAACACGGTTCGTTTTTATATACCATGTTTCTTACCAAAAATTTTATTAATCGAAATTAAATAAAAAATATTGAAAAAAGGAGAGATTTCAGAAAATTTTGAAATCTAAGTAGAACGGGTTAAATTATCCCGTCCCTACGGATGGGACAATTTATCCCGTCTCTGAGTATTTTTTTTTTCGCTCCAGGGACAGAAAGATATGTACCGTCCCTGGTCTTTATTTTTTTTTTTTTTTTTTTTTACTACAGACAAGATGCTTTGTATCATCTCTCAATATCTATTTTTTTAATTGCTTACTTTGGTTTAGTTAATTGAGTTTGGGAATTAGATTTTGCTTAGGTGGGATTGGATAAATTGTCTCGTCCGAAGGGACGGGATAATTTAACCCGTTCTACTTAGATTTCGAAATTTTCCAGAGTCGATCATCTTTTTCGATATTTTTTATTTAATTTCGATTAATAAAATTTCGGATGTTTGTTACCCTTTGTACGCTGTTTGTAATATTAATGTATGTTTTATAAGTTCATATTTGTTATCCATTAAACATACAATATTACACATCCACCACCCATAATTCAAGAAATATTTAATATATATTTACAATATACATAAACCAATACTTAATATTAAACATTGAACATATACTACAACATTCAACATATTACAGCAAAATGAATTATTTAACATTCAACAATTTTGGATTATTCAGAATTATTCAACATTCAACAATTTTGGATTATTCAATAATCAACATTCAACATACTACAGCAAATTGAATAAAATATTCATGATGTTATTATTATAAACAGACTAAGTGTCCATGAAGCAAAACTCCTCTTGAATTGTGCTATATATAGATTTCTTATTTGGGTGATTGCTATTTTCCAACTTAATTTAGATATTTGATTAGTCAGAATGATCAGATATAAAATGTGCATACAGTTCAGATTTTCTTATGTGGACGATACAGTGATCTTCCCCATGGCGGCTAATAATATTTGTAAAAGTTGAATTCAAGCTTTTCGTATTTCCTAATCAGGAATGAATATAGTCTCTTCTTTCTGCTTTAAAAACTGAACCCTCGGATGTTGTTCAACAAGACTTCTTTTAAGCCTCCTTTAATTTATTTAACTGTTTAATTCTGTCAAACACTGATTCTTTATTATGGATTAAGATTACTTTTTTTTTTAACTTCCTTAGCTATCATTTATACATTAAGACAATCAAATATCGGTTCAATAAACCCTTCCATTATTAGATAATAGTGTTGAAAATGAGTGTTTAAAAATAATCTAATGTGTGTGAATGGTTAATAAAATAAATATTTTTTTAGTGTCAATAAAATAAATAATCTTATTGGATGATCAATTATGGAACTGAGCTTGTGGTTGGTTCCATGCAGGAGTTAAATATTCATGAGTTAATTTCTCATGTACCCTCCTAGAGTTCTTTAATTTTTTATTTATCCCTGAACACTTGAATATATCTAATTTATTTCTTAACTCTTAAAATTCTTTCTTTTTTACCCATAGATTTAATTATCCATTATTAAAAACTATTTTTTTCCATTGTACCCTTGCCTATTCCATTGTTTATCATCTTTCCTTCTCTCTCTCCCTCCCAAACAACCTGCACCGATGCTCATTAGGAGATTTGTCCAAGAGGTACTTGGCATACAGAGATCCTTAGTTTTGCATAGATAATTCCTAACTGAGCAGCACGGTTCTAGGCCACCACTACTACAGAATGGCGCTTCCTACACTGTGGTTGTACACGGATTTTCTCGGTTTTATGTAAAACCGTGTACCAAATAGGATTTTTCCAATGATCAATGATATCTTTAAGAATCTCACACGGATATTTCATTAAAAAACAGTGTTTCAAAAAAGTCGTTTGAAATTTACATTTCCTACACGGATATTTAGTTAAATATCCGTGTAGGAATTGTAGAGAGCTACACGGATTTTTATTAAAAAATCCGTGTAGGAAGGGGTTATTGTAGACGGATTATTGTTTAAATAACAGTGTAGAAATGCTAGATAGCTACACGGATTTTTATTAAAAAATCCGTGTAGGAAGGGGTTATTGTAGACGGATTATTGTTTAAATAACAGTGTAGAAATGCTAGAGAGCTACACGGATTTTTATTAAAAAATCCGTGTAGGAAGGAGTTATTGTAGACGGATTATTGTTTAAATAACAGTGTAGAAAGGCTAGAGAGCTACACGGATTTTTATTGAAAAATCCGTGTAGGAAGGGGTTATTGTACACGGATTATTATTTAAATAACAGTGTAGAAATGCTAGAGAGAGCTACACGGATTTATAGTGAAAAATCCGTGTAGAAAGGTAGTTTTAGGGTTTTGGTTATATAAAAAGGTCTTTTCCCTCCAACGCCGTTTTGATTCTATAATACTCTCTCTATCTTTGTATTAAAATATTGGTCTGATTTCAGCTCATAGCACAACTGGGATCTGAGATATTTGAAGTTGTTATTTTCTCCTCTCTATCTTGCTAAGGTTAGCCACGTATGTATATATATATATATATATTTTTTTTTTTCTCTAATTTTCTGTTACTTATTATTGTTTGTTTGGGTAATGTGTAATTATTATTACTTATTTCTCTTTTATTTATCTTTTTGGTTTTGTAGGGTTTTGGTTGGTTACTGTCCTCTTCGTCTTAGTTGGTTACTATCCTCTTCGCCACCCTCCCTTCTTAAATACATTTAAGATGCAGTAATTTTTTTTCTTACAAAATTAATTTTCAGTGGTTTGTATAAAATCCATACAGATTTAATTAATTTTATGTATAAATTTTAATTGAGAATTTTTATTCCCTATGATGTATGTATGTATGCACAAATATTGATCCTTGTTTTTTTTTTTTTCCATAGGAGATGCACTATTGTTGGAGATCTTTAACCAAGAGCCATCATGTCATGGATCACATGCAAAAACCTCTTTTTTGATATGTTGGATCTAATACAACTTAGTATGTATGAAATTTCGTGCTAGAGTAAATCATAGCCATGAGTTTTGGCAACATGAGCCCAACTTGATCACATGGTTACTAAGTGGTGAGGACATAATTTTTATACAAATATTGTATAGGATCTTGAGAGGTATATGTCATATGTTGGATCAAAAGAATTGCATGTATAAAAAGCTATGTATATATATGTGTTGCAAAAGGTTATATGTATATACAAAATGCTCTCTATTTATTTTTGCAAAAAATGTATATTCAATCTGAAATATATATTATTGGCTAGCAAAAGTGGAGGCTAGCTAAAAAAAAAAAAAAAAAAAAACGGTTCAGCAACCTTCCTACACGGATTTTTATTTAAAAATCCGTGTAGGAAACAATTATACACGGGTTTTTACTTAAAAATCCGTGTAGGAAGGTTACTGAACCCGGTTTATTTATTTAATATTCTGTTTAGGAGAGCTACACGGATTTTAACTAAATATCCGTGTAGGAATGTTGATATTCTTACACGGATTTTCTATTAAAAAACCGTGTAGCTCTAGTTGGATTTCTACACGGCTTTTAATTAGAAATCCGTGTAGATTGTTGATAATTGCACACGGATAAATATCCGTTTGCAAAAGATGGGACATTCCTACACCCTAATATCCTACACTGTTCCGTGTAGCTCTTCGTGATTTATCCGTGTACAATCACCATATTCTGTAGTAGTGCACATGCTACCATGTCAGTTAGTATAAACTCACCTTATTTTGCCTTCCCTTTATTGCATAAAGACTAAAGTACAAATGGTTAAACCATCACTAGCAGCACTTGGTTCCAACCCATTTTTTATCATCTCATCTAGCAACCTTTGCACTCTATGTGAATTTCCTTCCCTACAATAGTCACAAATCATGGTATCATACACCATATTATTTGGTTTAAATCCTTTCTCAAGCATTTCATCCAACAGTTTATGTGCATCTTCCATAATTCCTTCTGCACACAGTCCATGAATCATAGCACTATAAGTCTAAGTCTCCGGTTCTAAACCATCTCTTTCATCGAAGTATAGAACCTTAAGGCACTTTCCAGGACATTTCCCTTTACAAAAGCATCAATTAAATATGTACATGTCACTTTAGTCAGACCTCTTTCCTTCATCTATTAATATATACTTACAGTTTTTACTAAATCACTGGTACGAGCAAATCCAGCAAGGATCATGTTGTAAGTACCACAAACAAAATTTAATTGATAGATGAGTATGAAGTGAGAAAGTGCAAAGGAGGCGGGAGAGGGAGGAGGGCATGGAGAGGAAGAAGAAAATATGATAACAATGGAATAGACAAGGGTACAATGGGAAAAAATAAATTTTGACAATAGATAATTAATTCTATGGGTTAAAAAGAAAAAATTTTAAGAGTTAAAGATAAATTAGATATATTTAAATGTTCAAGGGTAAATAAGAAAATAAAGAACTCTTTCAGAGTACATGAAAAATTAATCCAATATTCATTGTAGACTTGGTGTAATATTCAACATTAATTGTGAATGTACCATGTGATAACTTGAGTGCTTTGATTTTTCCAAACTCGTCAACTCTTGCTTCTAGTCAAGTGGTTATCGACATACTATGTTTATCTAAAGAACATTATAGTGAGTAGAACTAGGGTGCTCCTAAGTTCACCAAACTTCTTGTGAACTTGACTCTAAAATATATCAAATCGACTTTAAACGATGAATCCAAACCGTTGAAACCCTTCTACCTAATGAGTGATGCGTCTACATGTGGAAATTTTAAAGTTTTGAATTAATTTAATATAGAGTCAAGTGGTCAAAGGAGTCCAAAAAATTAATGCATTAAAATTAATTTATAAACTTTAAACTTTTGACCACTTGACTCTATATTAAATTAATTCAAAACTTTAAAATTTTTACATGTAGACGCATCACTCATTAGGTAGAAGGGTTTTAACGGTTTGGATTCATTATTTAAAGTCGATTCGATATATTTTAGAGTCAAGTTCACAAGAGGTTGGGTGAACTTAGGAGCACCCTAGTTCTACTATATATATATATATATATATATATATATATATATATATATATATAGTAGAACTAGGGTGCTCCTAAATTTAATTGGCATTTGTTGTAATTTATTTATGTTTTTTAATGGTTTATTAAGTGTAACACAACTATCAAGTATAGTTGGGGAATGCATATTCATTGGTTGGGTGAACTTAGGAGCACCCTAGTTCTACTCTGTATATATATATATATATTAACGACCAATGAATATGCACTCAACAGTGCCACCGTTGGATTAGCGATTTTCAAAGTGGCTTAATAAATAGCAAAAAAATTCCAAAAAATGTAAAATTTGGTCTCCAAGCGCATTTCAATATGGGGAACACATCTAACTGTTCAGATCGACTTTTTGAATTTTGAAATTTCAAATTTGAACTGTAAGCAATTCGGCCCATATGCTACTGAAATCATGTTAGTCACTCTCTCTCTCTCTCTCTGTGTGTGTATATATATATGTCTATGTATATGTATATGTATATGTATATGTATATGTATATGTATATGTATATGTATATGTATATGTATATGTATATGTATATGTATATGTATTTGTATATGTATATGTGTGTGTGTGTGTGTATTAATGAGCAATGAATATGCATTCTCCAACTACTCTTGATAGTTGTGTTACATTAATATACTATTAATACACGTAAATAAATTACAACAAATTCCAATTAAATTTAGACCTTTAAAACACGTAATGTGTGAAAGGAATTAATATTTTATTTAATAAATAATAAAATAATTATTATATTAATATTATCCATTTTGTGACTTAATTAGTGCTACCTTAGCATATTTTTGGAATTTAACAATATCAAAAACTTAATTGGTTTATTTCCTAGCTATTATGCCTGTTATGTTGCTATGGATATTATGACTCCTCATATATGAGGTGTTCAGTGCAACTATAGCTGATTAACTGGTTTTTGTAATTATTATATTTCAGCAATGAAATGGAATTCTGCCTTCTTCAAAAAAACAAATGGATAAATTTGTGAGTTTTTAAGTTTATAAGAGTAAATATGATATTATTAATTTTAAAGGAAAAAAATACGTAATTTTCATGTTTTTGAGAATTATACATGAAATCACCCTTTTAAACTACACATTCACACCACTATAGAAAAATATTTCTCCGTCGGTTCAAAGTTGAAGTCACCATCGGTTTTTGAACTGATGATATTGTCATCAGTTCTATGCCATCGGTTCAGACCATCTAACAAACGGTGTTGAGTATCCAATGCCATTGGTTTGAAGTTATGGATATATGGGGTTAATAGTTGTTCAGTCGTTAAAATAAGCCGTTGATGATTAATTGGTGAAGTAAAAAAATTTTATTTTCATGTAAATAAAAGAGAAGTTTTGTTTCTTTGATAATTTTCTTAATAAAATATCTTCCTTTCATAATTATTGGCGAAAATAAATTAACAGCTTGTTAATTAATTCTAAAAAATAATTCAATGATCTTCTTAAATTTTCTTATTGTACGTTTGGGCTGCTAACTGTACATATATAAATATTTGATGGCAGCCAATAGAAATGGATCTTCTAATGTTTAAACCTTCCTCTCATTACAAAATTTGTTGTACTAATTACTTTCACACTTTCAATTAAAGGTCCTTGAGTTATAAAATAGTCTCCAAAAACGTAGCTGAAAAGTAACATATGTAGCAAAAAATAACATAACAAATTAATCATTATATAAATTCAATCAAGCACATAGTGTAACAGTACATGTACATGACATATGACATACAATACATCATATATTCATATACATTTCAGAACTTGCGGGAAACTAATTATGGATAATTATTAATGCAACCAGACACATCATGGTAGATATTAAGTCGGGATTGCTAGAGCACGGAGAACAATTGTCTCGATTGTAATACCTGGACCAAACCCTAAGAGCACCCCAAATTCTGCTCCTTCGCCAGTAGTGGCCTTTCCTTCTTTCATTGATCTCTTCCTCATCTCATCCATGACAAAAATGACACTACCACTTGCGATGTTACCGTACTCAGCTAACACATGCCTGGTTGGAAGCAGCTTCTCCTTCTCTAGATTGAGCTCGGTCTCTATTCCATTTAGAATCTTATTTCCACCCGGGTGCACCATCCAAAACAAAGAATTCCAGTCTGAGATCCCCAGCGGATCAAACGCCTTAGAAAGACATTTTCTAATGTTACCGGCGACGTGCATTGGCACAGAAGGGGCCAAATACAAGACAAAGCCCGCCTCAGTCACGCGGCCACCAATACCATCCTTTGTACCAGGGATCATGGATTGGTGTGCTGAGAGAATCTCATAAAGTGGTCGCTCAACAGACATGTCCGGGTTGGAACCAACAATGACGGCCCCTGCGCCATCGCTGAACAAAGCCTGGGCAACAAGTGTATCCATGGAGGTTTCAGATGGGCCACGAAAGAAACTGAGCATGCTCTCTGAGCAGATAGCAAGAACACGAGCACCGGGGTTGTTCTCAGCTAGCTCTTTTGCTAGGCGAAGAACGGTACCACCGGCATAGCAGCCACTGTGGTAAAGCATGTAGCGGCTCACCGTGGGCTCAAGTCCTAAAAGGTTGACCATTTCGTAGTCTGGACCGGGCAAGTCAACACAACCTGTGGCAGTATGGAAAATGAGGTGGGTAATCATAGACCTTGGTTGGCCCCACTCACGCAACGCCTGGTCGGCTGCGTCCTTGCCTAGCTTTGGTATCCCATGAGCAAGCAAAGTGTTCCGGCTGTCTAACGATTGCTCATTGTGAGTTGCTAGGTTTGGATGATCCTTGAGCATCTCATCTGTTAAATAGAAGTGACGCTTTCGAATCTTTGTCCCGGTACCTGCCATTGACAAAAATTTGTTAAGAATTTTGTGGAACATTTATTAAACAAAAAAATATTGAAGCAAAGAAAATAAAGCAAGTGAATATACATATTCTAGTAAGCTTTTCCTTGAGTTCTGATTGGTGCTCGCTCTTCGTAACATGAAAGTAGTAGTCAGGATAATCTGACTGATAGATGAAGTTGGACGGAACAGCTGTGCCTATTGCAAGAACAGTAGCCTTGCCTCGAACAGACTTCTCCATGTCTTGTGTCATTTTCGTTCCTTTCGAAGTGTTTTGCAATGTAACACTATAAATTGTGATTCCACAGAGATTTCCAAGTTGTCTTGCCAAATGCCGATGTACGTAACACTATATATAGTAATTAATTCTACACATGATGTCTATAAAATATAATATTTATTCGAAGTATAGTCTTGGACACGTTTTTTTAATTTGTTTTGGGTTTGTCGATATATAAGAGTACTAGTCAGAATTATTATATACTTTTATCTGATTATTAGGTCCTGATTTGGCACCGAACTGGATCCGAACCAAAATAAAATAATTTGGATTAAGAACGTTTAAAAATATATAATCAGTTAAATTATGAGTATAATTACAAAATTAATATTTTAATATTTGAATCATAACCGATATTGTAATGTATAGAATATGAGTCTGATTTATTTTTCCAACCACAACCGTGTATGATTTGTGCGAACCAAACACGGTTGGTTTTTATATACCATGTTTGTTACCAAAAATTTTATTAATCGAAATTAAATAAAAAATATTGAAAAAGAGGAGAGATTTCAGAAAATTTATAAATCTAAGTAGAACGGGTTAAATTGTCCCGTGCCTACGGATGGGACAATTTATCCCGTCTCTATGTATTTTTTTTTTCGCTCCAGGGACAGGAAGATATGTACCGTCCTTGGTCTTTATTTTATTTTTTTATTTTTTTTACTACAGACATGATGCTTTGTATCATCTCTAAATATCTATTTTTTTAATTGCTTACTTTGGTTTAGTTAATTGAGTTTGGGAATTAGATTTTGCTTATGTGGGATTGGATAAATTGTCTCGTCCGAAGGGATAGGATAATTTAACCCGTTCTACTTAGATTTTGCTTAACCAGAATCTATCATCTTTTGCAATATTTTTTATTTAATTTCGATTAATAAAATTTCAGATGTTTGTTACCCTTGGTACGCTGTTTGTAATATTAATGTATGTTTTATAAGTTCATATTTGTTATCCATTAAACATACAATATTACACATCCAACACCCATAATTCAAGAAATATTTAATATATATTTACAATATACATAAACCAATACTTAATATTAAACATTGAACATATACTACAACATTCAACATATTACAGCAAGATGGATTATTCAACATTCAACAATTTTGGATTATTCAGAATTATTCAACATTCAACAATTTTGGATTATTCAATAATCAACATTCAACATATATACTACAGCAAATTGAATAAAATATTCATGATGTTATTATTATAAACAGACTAAGTGTCCATGGCGGCTATTTTCCAACTTAATTTAGATATTTGATTAGTCAGAATGATCAGATATAAAATGTGCATACAGTTCAGATTTTCTTATGTGGACGATACAGTAATCTTCCCCATGGCGGCTAATAATATATTGTTGGTCAAAAGTTGAATTCAAGCTTTTCGTATGTCCTAATCAGGAATGAAAAACTGAACCCTCGGATGTTGTTCAACAAGACTTCTTTTAAGCCTTCTTTAATTTATTTAACCGTTTAATTCTGTCAAATACTGATTCTTTATTATGAATTAAGATTACTTTTTTTTTTAACTTCCTTAGCTATCATTTACACATTAAGACAATCAAACATCGGTTGAATAAACCCTTCCATTATTAGATAATAGTGTTGAAAATGAGTGTTTAAAAATAATCTAATGTGTGTGAATTAATGGTTAATAAAATAAATATTTTTTTAGTGTCAATAAAATAAATAATCTTATTGGATGATCAATTATGGAACTGAGCTTGTGGTTGGTTCCATGCAGGAGTTAAATATTCATGAGTTAATTTCTTATGTACCCTCGTAGAGTTTTTTAATTTCTTATTTACCCCTGAACACTTGAATATATCTAATTTATCCCTTAACTCTTAAAATTCTTTCTTTTTTACCCGTAGATTTAATTATCCATTATTAAAAACTATTTTTTTCCATTGTACCCTTGCCTATTCCATTGTTTATCATCTTTCCTTCTCTCTCTCCCTCCCAAACAACCTGCACCGATGCTCATTAGGAGATTTGTCCAAGAGGTACTTGGCATACAGAGATCCTTAGTTTTGCATAGATAATTCCTAACTGAGCAGCACGGTTCTAGGCCACATGCTACCATGTCAGTTAGTATAAACTCACCTTATTTTGCCTTCCCTTTATTGCATAAAGACTAAAGTACAAATGGTTAAACCATAACTAGCAGCACTTGGTTCCAACCCATTTTTTATCATCTCATCTAGCAACCTTTGCACTCTTTGTGAATTTCCTTCCCTACAATAGTCACAAATCATGGTATCATACACCATATTATTTGGTTTAAATCCTTTCTCAAGCATTTCATCCAACAGTTTATGTGCATCTTCCATAATTCCTTCTGCACACAGTCCATGAATCCTAGCACTAAATCTGCACCTTCTTCCAGTTCGCACCGAGACACCGCCTCATCTCCAGCTCTACACCGAGGCTTAGCTCCGTCGATCGGAAGCCATCCTCCTAGCTAGGGTTCCAGCTCCGTCAGGACGAGCATCTAGCCCATGATATTTGGCTTAGCTGTTGTGCGGCCGAGATGATGCACGCTGGTGCGGCCAGGTACGATTTCGATCGGTTTGGTGTGATCTTTCGTTCCAGCCCACGTCAGTCCGATTGCATGATTGCCGCTTGTACTCTCACCAACAAAATGGTTCCAGCTCTGAGCAATTAAGGGTTTTGATATTGTAACTGGATCTGAAATCTATGAGTTATTCAGATTAATTTGGGAGGAATTTGAAATTTGGTATCTTTGTCTTCTGTTCCTTCCATGTAGTTAAAATATCTGAAGGACAGTCACTTTGCCGATCTGAGAGAGGTCCATCAAAAGCTTTCAATTAAGCTCAGTCAAGTATGCCTTTAACCAGGCTTTAATTTTGATTTCAAATAAGCTTTCAGTTATCCATTGTACCCAATTGACCATGCTGTATATTTTAACTCCTTCCTTAAGTAAGAAGGTTAAAGAAAAAAGTGACCAAATTGACCATGCTAATATATTTTAACTTGACATATGAATCCACTGTACCCAATTAATTATTTGCTTTCAATTCAAATTATCAGTACACAATTTGAGATTATCAGTACACAATTTGTTTATAAAATGATAAACTTGGCTAAGATTATCAGTACACAATTTGAGATTCATTGTGAACTTAGAAGACCTGTGCTGTACTGTATAAGTGAAATCGGCAAAAACATATCTGCTGGGTCAAGTACTGGTACATTAGTTGGTTGAATTAGCATTTAATAAGTCCAATATTAAATGCTAGCACTTGGTGTCTTTTGCTTGGGATCGTCTACAAAGTTGCTCCATAAAGAAATGAACTTCTGAATATATGATTGAAGAAATGTATTTTTTTTTCATTGTTATTTAGCCCCCTAAAATCTGATTTTCATTCTCTTTGAAGTTTACAAAAATTTATTTTTCAGGTTAGTTTTAGTGGCACAGTTATAGAGATAGATAGTTAACTAACTAGGAACAGAATGTAGTAATATAGTATACCTTAAACAGAGCAATCATATAATTTTTAATATTATATAATATGCTTTCATACATTTCTCTTACAATTACTAACATGTAAGTGTTCATCACAGGTTCTCGAGAAAAAGAAGACAACAGCTTGGAGTGTGACGCTGGTGGTGATTGTCGAATGTTTGTACTGTCTGAACTAAAATCTTCCACCTACAATTTTTCTAATGAGAATAAGCTAGGTGAATTAAGGTGGTGAGGTTTAAACTTATTTTTTGTTGCTAAGTTAAATTAACTATTTATTAAATTAACAACAAAACTGTATGGGTCCGAGGTCCTTGTTGCTCCCCTTATAATTGGTGAGGTGAGGTTTATATGCCATTTTTTAAGAAAATAATGTAATAAAAAAAACTGTAATTTCTATTCAGTTTCTCTACAGCTAGTTAAGAAACCTCTTACTATGTAAATTTTCTTTTAACATGATTAACTTTGCTATAACTTATCATTGGATTTTGCAGGACAGCCAAGATTTGGGTGTGTGGTGCTGACCGACTGACGAGGTGCGGGGCTAGAACAGTGGGCTAATGAGCTTTATTTGTGCTAATTTGTTCTTTCTTCCCATCAATTGGAGTAGCTGGAGGTGAGATATAAACCTTCATTTGTGTAGTTTTGTTTTCATTATTTATTTTTCAATCTATGTCAGCAGAACTTCTCGACAATTTTTGTTACTTCAATTCACTGAAAAATCTAGAGATACACCTTCATAAAAAAGAGAAGAAAATTTGGTTTATTAATAATGAATGTTTCCAAGGTGTTTGATAAAATGCTCAAGCCAAAGTTTTTATCAATTAAGTGTATTTTTCACTATGTTTAAGTAGATAATTTTATCAGCTATTTTCATTATTGAAAATCAGATCTTAATTGATTAAATAGGATCTACAAATATGATATATTGCATAAATTTTCAATATTCTGATACGTGTATCTTTTTTTTTTTCCTTTTTCCAACAACCATCTACTGATATTCTAATATGCGCACAATATGCTTCTAAATCATGTGCCAGGCCACCCGATAGAGACATCAAGAACCAGCAAAATCTTTGTCGGTAGTTTTTTCAGATCCAAGGTCTTTACACAATTACTAGATCTTCTGCCCCTCCATTTCAAATTATTTGGTGATTTAGGCATAAATATGTGGGTCTCTCCTATTTGCCAAGGTCTAATTGCTTTCAATCGATTTTGTTCTGGAGAATCACTTGGGCATCCTCGCCTCATGGCTAATCAGCAATATTTATTTTATTCTGGTCAAATTTTGAAGGAATTATAACACTTGGTTTTATATATATATATATATTTGCAACTTTCAGAGCATGGAGATAGGATTTGTGGGTTTTTGTTTGAACCAATTCAAGGAGAAGCAGGGGTACATATATTAAGATCGAGTTTGTTTCTTGATTAACATTAGACTTTGATTTTGATACTCTGGTGCTTGGGTGATATTTGTGTATATTAAAACAATATCAACAAGAAATATATCAAATTGTAACAGTTCCCAGCACTAGTGATTCACTGTCCTTTTCAAGTAACACTTTGTTATGTGTGTATAGTCATGTAGCGTCATATGTATTAATCTTTTTTAAACTTTGAGCTTTTGCAGGTAATAATTCCCCCTGATGTTTAATTGAAAGCCATGAGATCTCTGTGCACCAAATACAACATACTAATGATAGCAGATGAAATCCAAATTGACATAGCGTGCACTGGACATTTGCTAGCTTGTAAGTGGGAAAATATGTCTCCTGATGTATGGTGAGTTTTCCTGCCTCTTATTTTCTTATAATTAGTGATATGGTATCTTAAAAAAAATATGTTGATTATAAGTAAAGATATGTCCTTATTCTACCATTCTTCTTGTACCAACCCAAAACAAGCTAACTTATTTTCTCATTTTTTACAGCAACGAGAACAACATAGCAAGATAAAAGGAAGAGCAACTACATCATTCTCGTAAAATCATTTTTTGCAAATGTAGTCAATTCTAATTAGGTACATTACTAGAATGGCCAAACTGCCCCTATCAGATTCTTCTTCTTCTTCTTCTTCTTTTTTTTTTTTTTTTTTTTTTTTATTTTTTTATAGAGAACCAACGAATTAATGGATCCGGTCTCTTCTTTTAATCTGCCACGAATCTCAATATTGGGTTTCAATTTCGTTGGTTTCAATCCATTAATTGAACAACATCGATTCAAGTTCAACCATCGTTAATGGAAGCACAATCCCCTTCTTCTTCCTCAGGCGACCTAAACCAAGATGAACAACAGGTTACGCCTTTGAGACAGCTGAGGCCGCTGCCCGTGCTTACGATGCTGCTGCCCTTCGTTTTTGTGGGTCCCGTGCTAAACTGAACTTCCCCGAAGAGGTTCGTTTTCTCCATTAACCAGAGGAAAAACAGAAAAGGAGAGCGAAAGAGAGTTTGTCTTAGCACATGAGCGAACCCAGAGTGGAAAAAAAAGAAGAAGAAGAGGAATCTGACAGGGGTAGTTTGGCCATTTTGAAAGATTGGAATTTTGAAATTGAGATGAAAGAGGGATAATGACAAAATTAAAATCGGCATTGAGTTTTAATGGCATTTTGACAAATATTATTTTCTGAGTGGCATTTTGACAAATTTCAAGTTTTAGAGTGGCATTTCAAAAAATTTCCCTATATAATGTTGTTCACACATTTTTTTTATTTGATTAATATATTTATCATACTTTAAAGCTAACCCCACATAGGTCTAAATATTAGTTGTCAACAACAACCGTTAGAAATTTCAGAAATCGATCAATTATTGACCGGCATTTTTTTTCCACAACCAATAAATAAAATAAAATAATATTAATAACCAATATTTCAAAAAAAATTCACTCATAACCAAACCGGCCCCCCCAAGGGGGCGGTTTACCCTTCATATCAAACCACCCCACCGTGGGGCGGTTTACTGTTCATACCAAACCGCCCCCCGGGGGACGGGTTGCTACAGTATTATTATTTTTTTTTATTAGGATTTGAATGTTTCAATCTAAATAATGAAAAATGTTCAATTTTTGTACTAAAATTAGATCGTGGTTTAAAGTATTCCTTGTTTGGTCAGAGTTGATGCACTAAAGTTTTGCGGTAGTTTTTAGTCTAAGTTATGACGAGTTAGTTTTCGCGATTTCAATTAAAATTCTTAACTAGAAAGAAGTCTCGCGTTACTTTGGCAAAAATGTTGAATACAAATTTTTTTTACCTAAACTTGTTAGCCATAGCAAAATATGTTTTGTTGATACTTAGCAAAATAAATTGCATACTTGCATTTGCATATGCATATTACAAAAAGTGTGTATAATACAAACTTTACAATAAAAAGGCTGTTAAGATTGGCTTATAAGACCCCTGGCAACAACTACTAGGTTTTCAAAAAAAGATAAATACAAAGAACAAAGAGCAAAGGATGAAGCATAATGCTTTTGATTTGCATATGCACAAATGATGTAATCATTTACACAAGTGATTACAGAAGTATTACAGAAGTATTACAGAAGTGATTACAGAAGTATTACACAAGTAACATTCGCTATCTAACCCGACTGGTGGTAGAAAAATATTACATAAGTAATTAGTTAAAGAAAAAAAAAAGTCCAAATACTGGCATAAAAAAAACAAATAATAAACAATCAATTAGAAGAATAAGAGTTTTTTCTCAAGATTGATATAAAAAACTAAAAATTAACACATGGGTCTAATGGTTTCATGCACCGAGTAAATTGACCATATCCAGAGTACTCCTTGGAAAGCTCGAATACTTTTAGGTTATCATATAATTTATTGAGCCTGATTTGTGTACCTGTTTGGCTTGAGACATCCCTACAAAATCTGCAAGCAATGAAATGACATCCTTATAAAATCTGCAAGCAATGAGCCTGATTTGTGTACTGGTTCAATACTTTTAGGTTATCTTGTTTGTTTTATAGCCTGATTTGCATACCTATTTAACTTGAGACATCCTTGTAAAATATGCAAGTAATGAATTCACGTAAGCTTGAGCACTTATTCAACCACATAAAAACCAAATAGAATTTTTATTCAATTAATAATTGAAAGAGCAATGCTGATAATTATGGATTTTGTAATGTTGAAGGGGTCCATTTTTGTCATATAAAAATTGAACTGATATCAAATGGAAACCAAACCTGTTAATAATTTCCCCCATTATATTTAAAAATAAAAATATAGAGAAACAATTACCTCAAAGGTGGATAGAACTCTATTTAACTTCTACCAAGCACACTACAAGACATCTACTATTAAAGATGTTCTATAGATATCATTGCATGTTTATGTGCAGTTTTAAATTAAGTAAATCTCAGTCTGTGTTTCTGTGTTCTTTCTGATTAATTTTTTTCCTAAAGGAATGGGCCAATGAACACTGAAGTGAAGCAAAGAAAGGTTGTGAATCAAAAGCGACGATCTAGTCGACCAAATGAAAGCACTTGCTCTGAGGAGGTACTAATAGATTACTGATCAGAGATGTTACTTCTCATTTCTTTAAACCAAACAAGGAATACTTTAAGTCATGATCTAACTAATGAGAAATATTCAATTTTTGTACTAAAGTTAGATCGTGGCTTAAAGTATTTCTTATTTCGTTAGAGTTGATGGAGCACTAAAATTTTGCAGTAGTTTTCAGTCTAAGTTATAACGAGTTAGTTTTCGCGATTTCAATTAATATTCTTAATTTGTTAATTCCTGCAACACAGTACTAAATGCATGATGCAAATACACTTGGCCTATTTACTGCATGAATGTGATAATTTTAAGAAAAACCTGAAATCTAAGCATCTGTTCAAAGGGTACCAGTACAGTCTTGGAGTTCCTATTTGTGTTTTTTGTAATAGATAATTTTACAGAGTGAGAGGTTAGTATGGGGAAAACATATATGCACTTTATTTGCTATGGTAATCAAAGAGAGTTAGAGCATTTGGATATAATTCCAGCTAGCTGGTCAAAACTAAACAACATGTGGGATTAGTGTGTGATGACTGATTAAATTTTGGAAAACCAGAGCTAACTTCTTTAGTGTGGGCCTGAATAAGAGATAAATTATAATTTGCAGTACTTGATCTTAATTGCTTTATCAGATCGAACTGCTTTATTATTGACTTTAGTAGTACTTGATCTTAAGCTGGTATACCCTATCTCAGAGTTATTTGTGTTATAAACAAAAAGATTCCCTTGCATCAAAGACCATATTGTCCCTCATATGATTGGGTACATAATATGAGTGATGCAAATAATTAGTTTTGTCTTTTTTAATATATTCTTAATCCGTAGACAAGGAATACTTTAAGCCACGATCTAATTTTAGTACAAAAATTGAATATTTTTCATTATTTAGATTGAAACATTCAAATCCTAAAAAAAAAAAAAAAACTGTAGCAACCCGTCCCCCGGGGGGGCGGTTTGGTTATGAGTGAAATTTTTTTGAAATATTGGTTATTAATATTATTTTATTTTATTTATTGGTTATGGAAAAAAAATGCCGGAATCATTGACCCGAACCGATATGGTAATACTACCCTTTCGGACCCATAACCTGCCGGGTCTGGTCGAATCATATGGCAAATTAACCCGATCCATTTTGCACTTTCTTCAATTATATTTAGCCCTTTCAATTGGGATAAATATAAATATATGTTATGAAATGTACATACAGTACAGATTTTCTTATGTGGACGATACAGTAATCTTCCCCATGGCGGCTAATAATATATTGTTGGTCAAAAGTTGAATTAAAGCTTTTCGTATGTCCTAATCAGGAATGAATAGTCTCTGCTTTCTGCTTTGAAAAACTGAACCCTCGGATGTTGTTCAACAAGACTTCTTTTAAGCCTTCTTTAATTTATTTAACCGTTTAATTATGTCAAACATTGATTCTTTATTATGGATTAAGATGATTTTCTTTAGCTTTGTTAGCAATCATTCACACATTAAGACAATCAAACATCGGTCCAATAAACCTTTCCAATATTAGATAATAGTGCTGAAAATGAGTTGAAGAAATTTTAATACTTATCTCATACTAAAAAAAAGCATTGACATAGAATGAATTCATAATTGGCCCTTTGCATATTAGATACTAGTGGTGCCAACAAATAAATAGGCTTTTTTTTTTTTTTTTTTTTTTTGTAATGCATGAACTAGAAAGGTCAAACAAAAATAATCTAATGTGTGTGAATGGTCAATAAAATAAATATTTTTTTAGAGTCAATAAAATAAATAATCTTATTGGATGGTCAATTATATGGAACTAAGCTTGTGGTTGGTTCCATGCAGGAGTTAAATATTCATTGTAGACTTGGTCTAATATTCAGCATTAATTGCGAATGTACTATGTTGTAGACTTGGTCTAATATTCAGCATTAATTGCCAATGTACTATGTGATAACTTGAGTGCTTTGATTTTTCAAACTCGTCAACTCTTGCTTCTAGTCAAGTGTTTATCGACATACTATGTTTATCTAAAGAACATTATAGTGAGTAGAACTAGGTGCTCCTAAATTTATCAAATTTTTTGTGAACTTGATTCTAAAATATATCGAATCGACTTTAAACGATGAATCCAAACCGTTGAAACCCTTCTACCAAATGAGTGATGCGTCTACATGTGGAAATTTTAAAATTTCGAATTAATTTAATATATAGTCAAGTGGTCACAAGTTTATGGTTTATAAATTAATTTTAATGCATTCATTTTTTGGACTCCTTTGACCACTTGACTCTATATTAAATTAATTCGAAACTATAAAATTTTCACATGTAGATGCATCGATCATTAGGTAGAAGAATTTTAACGGTTTAGATTTATCGTTTAAAGTCGATTCAATATATTTTAAAGTCAAGTTCACAAGAAGTTAGATGAACTTAAGAGCACCCTAGTTCTCCTCCATTATAGTACATTTGTTTCAACCATGAATGAAACGTGTACGCAACAAGCACCATGATGTATAATATTGTTCACACATTTTTTTTATTTGATTAATATATTTATCATACTTTAAAGCTAACCCCACATAGGTCCAAATATTAGTGGTCAGTACAACGACGTTAGAAATTTCAGAAATCTATCAATCATTGACCCGAGCCGATACGGTAATACTACCCTTTCGGACCCATAACCTGTCGGGTCTGGTCGAATCATATGGCAAATTAACCCGATCCAATTTGCACTTTCTTCAATTATATTTAAACTTTTTTATTGGGATAAATATATATATATATATATATATATATAGAACTAGGGTGCTCCTAAGTTCACAACTTGACTCTAAAATATATTGAATTGACTTTAAATGATAAATCCAAACTGTTAAAATTCTTCTACTTAATAATTGATGCGTCTATATGTGAAAATTTTAAAGTTTCGAATTAATTTAATATAGAGTCAAGTGGTCAAAGGAGTCCAAAAAATGAATGCATTAAAATTAATTTATAAACCAAACTTTTGACCACTTGACTATATATTAAATTAATTCGAAACTTTAAAATTTTCACATGTAGACGCATCATTCATTAGGTAGAAGGGTTTCAACGGTTTGGATTCATAATTTAAAGTCGATTTGATATATTTTAGAGTCAAGTTCACCAGAAATTTGGTGAACTTAGGAGCACCCTAGTTCTACTATATATATATGGGTGAGAAATTTTTTACATATGGGTGAGGGTACAAAATTGAGGGCATTTTTGGATTTTTTTGTTTTTTTAATGGAGGATATGATAAAAAATTCAGTTCGGCGCGTGTAATGCATTAAAGTAAACGAACAACGTTTTTAGCATTTATACAACCGAAAAGAACATCTTCAGCAACTATAAATACAACTGTTATGTTAATTACCATCTCAAACTACAACCAACAGCTTCTCTCCGTGTCTCTCTCTCTCTTTCTCTCTATCTCCGCTCTCTCAAAAATGCAACTCTCAAGTACCTCCACAGTCACCCTTCCATATGCACGACAGCGTGGTAACTTTAACCGTGCCTACTTTCAAAACCAACCGAGTTTTCATAGGACGCAAGCACAGCCTCTGCAACAAAAGTTTCTTCCTGTGCTTAAACCAGCTGGTCTGTCTCTGTTTCCCTCGTTGCTTAGAGACAAATCGTTTGTCTGCAAGGCCAGTGAGAGGCTAACATGGGTGGATAAAGTGCCGGAGGTAATCAGGCCGTATGTTAAGCTTGCTCGGATAGAGGTTGATGTGGGGATTTGGCTTCATGCCTGGCCTCCCTTTTGGTACGTATAAAAATTACAAGTGTTCTATAAATATTAATTCTGAAAAATAAATTGTGCAAGATAATATTTTAAATATATATATATATATCCCTATATGGGATGGGCTATGGTGAGTTGTGAAGTAAAACAACATTTTACTTCATGCTCGTATTTCAATTTGAAAATTCAAATAACCGATCCGAACCGCTCAACATTTTCTCCATATTGAAATGTGCTTGGGGACCAAATTTTACATTTTTTGGAATTTTTTTACTATTTATTAAGCCAATTTGAAAATGGCAGATCCGGATGAACAGTAAAAAAACAGTAAAATTTTCTGGACTATTGGATCAGCAATTTTCAAAGTGGCTTAATAAATAGTAAAAAAATTCCAAAAAATGTAAAATTTGGTCCCCAAGCACATTTCAATATGGAGAACACGTTGAGCGTTCGGATCGGTTGTTTGGATTTTCAAAATGAAAATGTGAGCGTGAAGTAAAAATGACCTCTTACTTCGCAACTCACCATAGCCCATCCCTATATATATATATATATATATATATATATAAAAAACCAAGCTAAGCAATTGTTATATATATAAAGTAAAAATTTATAATTTAATAAAAAAAAGGGGTTAATACAAGAAGTTTTGCATGTACTGCATATGAACAGAGATAGTTAATTAGGTGTTAAGTATGATTTAAAGAACATTATAAGTGCATAAATGACAAGAAATTATGTATTTGCAAAGTTGCAATTAACATGTAAAACTAGTTGGACAAGACTTTTCTTTTTGGTTATCATCTCTGTTGCTTTTGTTGAAAGAAGTTTTCACCAAGTTTGCAATTCAAATGTCAAAATAAAACAGATCAGGGGAATTATTTTTCTTCTGTCCCGTGACTTTCTTATGGTCAATTTTTAGCTTCTAAAATTGACATCCATATTTATATACTTTTCTATTGATAAAGATGTGCATATAATATATACTATCAATGACAGGTCAATTATGCTGGCAACAAAACCTGGAACGCTTCCTGATTTCAAATTATTCGGACTGTTTTACTTGATGGCTTTCCTTGTACATGTCTCCTGTTGCGCTTCAAATGACCTCATTGATATAAACTACGACAAAAAGGTTACTTTAATACATCTTAAAAAACTGTATGTTTTCCTTATGTAGTGTACATTTTCCATAAAAAATATTGTTGTATTTCTTTGTCATTATTGTTGTATAAATTACCAACTTATTAACTTTTTAAAATAATAAAAACCCAACAGCCAATCTCATCTATTTATGCTCCCAGGTGGAACGTTCCAAGACTAGAACACTGGTAGCTGGTGAGATCACACCGGTTCAAGGGTGGTTGTTTTGGGCATTGAATATCGCGTTGCTTATACCCCTTGTGCTACAACTCAACAAATTAAGGTATGATAAAGAAAATATTATTGTAACATTATTACGTCATATTAAATGGCACATCAAATCGATCCTTTCTGTCATTTTTATATTCTCTTATTTTCTGTTGGATTATTTTTCACCCTAATTAAAGGTGAAGCAGGGTAAAGTACGTATCAAATTATTAATTGATACCTGATATGTGCATTTGAAAGGAACAAGGGAAACTCATTTAAGATACCAATGTTGGTGGAAAGCAAGTGTAAATACAAGAAAAAAAAAAAACTGCAAGAACAAAAAGAAAAGTCAGACTATGCTGCTAAGGATTTAGCCTTTTGTATTAGTTAATAGATTAGACACAAACCACCGGCCACCCCCCCCCCCCCCACCACCCCCACCACCACCACCACCACCACACACACACACACACAAAATCTATATATAATGATTTTGAATTACTTTTTTTTTTTACTACTGGTAAAATAGTATTGCGCTAGCAGCAGTGCAACAAGTTTTGTGGATTGCTTATCCCCTTATGAAGAGATTTACTTACTGGGTATGTTTTGAGCTTTGGCAATTGTTTGGTTTCTTTCAATTTTTCTAACTTAATGAAACTATATAATCACATTAACTGGTTTTGCTAATGACTTGATGGGTTAAATATTAATTACAGCCTCAAGCTTTTCTTGGTCTAGTGCACAACTTTGGAGCAACGATCGGCTGGGCAGCCGTAAAAGGAAATTTGAACGATGTTCGCATTTTCCTCCCAGTACACATTGCTGGTATATTCTGGGTACTGGTAGCCGACACAATATATGCACATCAGGTATAATTATTTATTTAATTTTTTAATATCACATTCCGCAAGTCCAATTTGTACTAATGGCACTTTAAAGTAAAAAGTGTTGGTTGGCATATCTGATACCTTTTATTTCACATTACAAACTGTTTCTAATTTCAAGCATAAATTATGAGAAATATTTCCAGGATTCTTGTGCCAACAAGATATAGATAAACCTATTATTTCTTAATGACTAAATAATTTTATGAATGTCTGTAACAATATTGGGAAATTTGCTACCATGAATATTATAAAGTTATTTGACAGAAAAAAAAAAAAAAAAAAAAAAAACACCCAAAACAAAGCTCTAATCCTGTACTGGTATATAGTTAATTGGCTGATTTGTTTCTGTTTTTTCATTAAAAACAGGATAAAAATGACGATGCTGAGGCAGGAGTTAAATCCACAGCATTGTTGTTTGGAGATTCGACAAGGACTTGGCTCCTTGGATTTGCAACTATTTGCATTGGAAGCTTTATGTTTGCTGGTTACAATGCTCAGATGGGTATGTTTGTAAGCTTAATTGCAAGATATATAAGACTGGCTTCAAACATTAAATTTAAACTATTAAAATCAGGATTCTATATATCTATGGCTGTGATATAGTTTTTTCGGACCTCAAAAACTATAACGTTAATTGTTATCCGTTTTCGGCACTACAGATAGTTATAGCTATTTTTTAGCCTTTCCGGAATGACGCGATAATCGTTATTTAGAACCTTGATTGAAATCGGTCTATATAGTGGGTGGTGCATTTACATATTGAATTTATCAACAAATTGGTTCGTTTAGTATAAAATCAATCATTAAAGAAAAGAAATATTTAAATGGATTTAATTTCATGATTAGGACCACTTGGTTTTTATATCAAATGAACTACAATAATTATGAATTTGATATGTAAATACATCACAAGTGATGTAGATTTGATTGAATTGTTTGAATTTATCATTCAAAGTGGTCCATGGAATTTTATGATCAAGCTCACCAACCATAGTTTATTCCAGAAAAAATTATAAATTTAAATGACAGCAACATCCCTCCAACAAATTCCTATCCGTATCTGCTTTCTGAATTATATATAGATAATATCTAGACACAAAATTATCTCTCATTCTTTATGTTAATTTAAATGACTGATTTTATTTTTCTTTTTGTTAGGTTGGCCCTTCTACTTATCTATGATTGCTGCATTTGGACACCTATTATGGCAGATATACTCAGTTGACTTGTCAAATGGATTTGACTGTCTTATAAAGTAAGTGCCAGGGTATCAGCTATTTTTTATATTCTTATGAAATGTGAGAAGTTCATTTGCCTATTTTCTAGGATTTAGGCAACAAATATTACTTGCAAACACTTTCAGAAGAACTTTTTATATTCATAAATGGGTTGAACCAAACCATTTTAATTATAATCATTAATTTAGAATGCATCATAATAACAATTTGGAATTTTCCAAGGTCTCAGATTAATTTAACACTGCAAGTGTAGCAAATTGAATATCATCAAATTAAGATATCAGATTCATGACAACAATAAAGTGAGATGGGGTTAAAAAAGAAACAGTAATAATCAGAACAATTTTTTTATTTCTAACCATCTTATAAGTAAACAAAAGTTACAAAACACTACTCATTACAGAATGCAAAACTCTCAAAATTTTGAAATGTCTCAGTTACCATAAATCCTAATAACTGAATAACCAACAAGTAAACTTGTACATAAAATTCAGTGTTAATCTGTAGCTTAATCTGTGTTTTAATTTTTTTGTTCAGATTTCTATCAAACAAATGGTTTGGAGCAATAGTTATGGCTGGAATGGTACTGGGACGGATTGTTTACTGAGTCAAGTACTTCTACAACAAGAGTGTAGACTAATCAGGATAATATCTGTAAATAACGAAAGGGCATTTGATTTATCCTTTCTGTATTCTAAATAATAGTGCATGTCATTGTAGGGTTAATTTGTGTGGTTACATTACAGAATTTTTTAAAATGATACCCAGAATAAACTTGATTTGAGGAGATGCCAAAATAATCTTGTATGCTGTTCAGTATAGTGTTCTTGATGTGCACTTTGATCAGTATTTCATTTTGAAAATTTGCTAAAAGTCATATATGCACACGATAGCAAAAAAGAGTATCAGCAATCGGGGATACAGTTGGCTATCAGCCACCAAATTTGGTCTTAGATGGCCCGGCCGCAAATATGAGGTCACTAATACTCAGGTGATGACGTCACCGGTCGCTGATTTTCTTTTCAGAGACCGATATTTTTTAGTCACTAATACTAAGAAACCATTGAAACAGCCAAATAATAGACTCACAAACTCATTTTATTGACCTAAACTGGAATTGAACATCCTACACCGACAAATACAATTACAGAACCGAAGTTCTATAACCCAATTTCTACAACAGCAATTGAATAGCAATGAATCAGAAGACAACTCCAAATTTTCCCAAACAAATACTAATAAAGGAAAAACTTGGAGAAATTAGATCAAATCAAAGTTAAACTTTATCATACCTGCTACACTGTTGACAGAAACGCCTCTCTTGACCAGCGACACCCAACTCTATGGCCTGACAGCTAGTCCGGATAAGAAAACAAACACCATAAGGTATTAGACGTGCAACACCATAGCAAGACTTAATAATTTAACCATTAATCTTCAATGCAATAAACAACATAATATCTTTGGAAGCTTTAAATAGTGAAAAGAGATAGACATGAAAACACAACAAACCTTTGCCTTGGCTTCAGATTCAGTACAGAAATTGCATGGTTCAGGATTAATAGAAGCTACTATGGTTGAGGTTTAATTGAACACTCAAAGGGATTAACTAAGGGCTTGCACAAATTAAACTGAAACATAGTTTCTTCCTTTTTAACACCTGCTCTCCATTGAGAAGTATCAGACAAGGATACAGTGAAGCCCTATTACACAGTTGAGGGTAGACTGACAGTAATTTCAGGGTACGAGTTTTACCGAATTGATTGGACAGTTGATACCTCACATGGCTAATTGGGATTTAATAGAGGTTCATTTGTATGTTACCACGCATAATTGAGGATTTGAGGGTAATGGACTTTGATTAAATATGGAGGTCTGGCACTTATTGATACTAATATTCGTAGAAATCAGAAATCAAAATTCATATTTTCCATTTTATAGATCCATCTAGTTCAAAGGACAAACAAGGATCAGAAGGGCTTGTAGTTGACACTCGAGAGATTCCATTGGTTGAACTAATTTCCACTTCTCGAATTCGCCTCACATCATATGGACCTGGACTATATATCGGTCTTGTGGCACCTGAAATAGTAAAGCATGATAGTTTTGTTGAAGCTTTCACATGTACATGCACAACGTAGTTTACACGCTTCACTGAGGGGGCTAACCAAGAACACTTCATTGACAGATATCAACACCAGGCAAAATATCTCAGAAATTCCCTGCACACCTACATTGGTTCTGGCACTGGAAGTGATACAGCATCTGCAATGGTCTGTATTAGAACTCTTGAGCTACAGTTGCATCAAATTGACTTATGAAGCAATTTTTTTGTCTAGTCAGCACGGATAATGATGCTGGTAACAGTATGCTTACATGTGGACCTGATTTGTATACAAGTTAGTAACTACTTGAGTCGAATATTAGCCTTTTCTTAACATAACATGAAGCACACATGGTTCATAATAGTGTAACCGGCAAGTTCCAGGATAGTTAAGTACTGGCACCTGAACAGACTAGGGATCACCGTGACTGAAAAAATTAACTGAGCCTGATTACCTGAAATTATTTCCCTATTGACTCCTGAAGGATGCAGCTGGTACCACTGGATCACCATGACGGGACAAACCCAAAACCAAAGACAGGGGCCGAAATACAGTAAAGCATTAGTGTTAATTCAGCGACTTATACAAACTCTGTTGCATATGAACAACTCATATTAGAGGTTTACTACCAATTTCTCAATGGTTTTCCCCCAGAAATTATTGGTAGGTGAGGCAACAGGTTAATGCTGCGACTTATACGATCTCTGTTGCATAAGAACAACTCATATTTAGAGGATTTCCCCCAAAAAATACTAAAAGTTTGTGTATTAAATCAATTTTGATATTTAGTTGGTACTAAAAGAATTTCCATATTGTTCCCATTGATTAACAATTTTAAAGACAAACATATTTTGCAAAATTAGATGACCCTCCTTTTTTTCCCTTTGCAAGAACTAAATTGGTCAGTTTTATCAATCAATATACCACTACCATCAGTGTGTACCAGTCCGAACATAACCCTTCATGGTTTGATACAGAATTCATTTTTTTTCCTTTTGGTTATTAAATGGTCAAGCACTGAAAGTAAAAAAAAAACACTGACAAAGTCAATTGGCTAGCACCATATCTGTGACTGTCAGGTCACAAACAAGCCGGGGCTGTACACCTTGCTCGTTAGAGATCTAAGAATGAAAATTAAACCACAGTTATCAGTCTGAAACAAACCGCATGGTTTGCTAATTGCTTGTTTGTGAACTATGCTGACAAGGTTATTGTTAAAAGATATAAGTGGTACGCTGTGACATGCAATATATAAAAAAAATAATGCAAACCAAATATCTACCAAATTTTAGATGAGCTAACAACCAATTTCACAACGCATACCCAAGTTTAAAAGAGCTTGTATTGTCTTGAACTTACAAATTTACAAATATAGCAAGGCAACCTTTCTAACCAGAACTATGCATTTCCGAACACAATATTTGATCTGCTCATCTTATCTAAGTTCTCAACTAATCCATGGCGTACAGATTTGCTAATCCCAGGATAAATCTCAGTAACACTAGCAACAAATAGTCTCGCATCGCTAACCCTGCCTTCCCTCCCATACGCGGCCAAAATTGAACCAAAAGTTTTCTCATTTGGTTTACAACCTTGCTTGACCATGTATCTGACCAAATCTATCGCCTCGACAAACATAGATTTGGCCGCATAACATGATACAAACGTATTATAAGTGACTACATTTGGCTTGAGCCCTGATTCTTGCATATCAGAAAGTACTCTAGTAGCATCCTCCAACCTCTCTTGGCTAAGATATGCGAATATCACCGTATTGTAGGAGCACTGATCGGGTCGGATTCTGTTTGACCTGATTTCACTAAGGATTTTCTCACAAGTTTCACATCTCCCCATGAGTCTATACATGTGTATTATTATGTTGTATGTACGTAGACTTGGTGTGTAGCCTTCCTTCTCCATAAAGGCCATGAGCTCATCTACCTTTGAGACCATACAGCGTCTCCCGTAGACTGAGATCATGGCATTTAATGCTGTTATATCCGGTGAGAAATCCCTTTTTTTAAGTTCTGAAAATGCCCTTTTAGTCTCCCTCAGCATATCCCTTTTACTATAGACCACCACCAAGTTTCGGACCAACATCTTGTGTGGCTCGACCTGGCCACTATAAATGGCCTCTGACAGGGTCCGCAGCCGTTCCATTTCCTTCCCATTTGCATAGGCATGAAGTAAAGAGCAATAAGTCAATTCGTTGGGCTTAAAATTTCTCTCCTTCATTTCTGAGACAATCCTCTCAGCTTGGTCCCAGTGGGCCCCGCGTGCAAGAGCAGCCAAAACTGTATTATAGGTTGACAAATCAGGTGAGATACCTGAATCCACCATTCTCTGGTATATCTCCATTGCCTGGTTGAAACAGCCACAGCGGCTATATGCAGCAATCAGGGTATTGTATGTGTCTCTTTCGGGCACAAACCCAGCCCGTTTCATCTCTTTAAACACACCCAGCACCTCCGATACCAGCCCCTTCTGGCCAAACACTGATAGGAGGGTGTTCCAGGTGACGACATTTGGCTCAAACCCATTAGCCTTCAGCTGCTCAAATACTGTCATCATTTCATCAAACCTTCCCTTGGAACCATGCATCCCTACCAATGTATTGTATGTGCACAAATTAGGCTTGCAGCCATTAGATACCATTTCTTCGAACATCTCATGTGCGAGCCTGTCTTTACCCACCCTGTGAAATCCTGAAATCAAGGTGGTGTACGTAACAACATCTGGCTTTATTCCTTTGAGTTGCATTCGTTTTTTCAACTCTATCGCCTCACCTAGCATGCCATCCTTCGCATAAGAAGAGATCAGAGAGTTGTATGTAATTAGAGTCGGTGAAACTCCAGATACCTCCATCTTAATTAGTACACCCTGTGCCTCTTCATGCTTATGGGACTTGCCATAGACATCCAACAATGCATTCCATGTAACCTTATCAGGAATTAAGCCCCTTGATGTCATCTCTTTGACAATATCTGACGCCTCCTCGTGTAGAGACCCGCGTGTACAACAACTGATGAGCGTGTTGTAAGTGCAACGATCAGGAAAGATACCATCCTTTTTCATGGTGTGAACCAAAGCCATGACCTCATTCCAGGGCAATAACAACTTCCTATAGACATTAAGCACCACATTGTAAGTTAGAAGAGTTGGTTTACACCCGTCTCGTAGCATCTTCTTGAAGACTGAAAGTGCCTGACGGTACTTGCGATTTTTGGAATAAGCACTTATTAGAGAAGTATATGTGTAAGCATCAACAGCATCAGTGTGCTCAAGTACAGAACTGAGCAAGCTAGAAGCATCAGACAGTCGACCGAGCCGACCGAGAATACTGATAATGAAGGGGACAAGTGGCTGTCCGCCATTGGAGAAGAGTACATCCCCAGGGGTGTTTTTGCGGGCCCAGTTAAATATAGAGAGGGCAGTAAGGGGTTTTTTGTGATGGTCAAGGGCTTGAATTAAACCAAGCAAGTCAGAGAGGAGTGCATCAGAGCTGCCTTGATTTGAATATGATGAGAGAAAAGAGAGGGTTTCATTGAGAGAGGATGTATCAGGGTCAGTGCTGATGGTGAGTAGGGAACCGAGAGCATACTGTGCCCGTAGAGAAAGGTGCTCAATCCATGGTTTCTGGGCTGGATCAGGGGTTTCGGATTTGTGTTTGGATGGAGGAGGAGGAGAAGAGGAGAGGGAAATTGGGGTACGCTTAAGAAGAGCAGGGAGGGGGGACGAGGAAATTGGGGTATTGGAGGAGGATGGGGAGGGGGTACGGAGAGGGAAAGCTGCTGAGTGAGGAATGGCATTGGCAACGGGACCAGGAATGAAAATAGTTGACAACTTCTCCGCCATGAATGGATTTGGATCGATTGATTAATGAAAGCGGGAGAAGAGGAGGGAGGGAACTGAGAAGAGTACAAGTGAGGTGCTGCTTGGGATAAGGTCCGGAGAAGGTAATAATTTTAACGGATAAGTTTTGGCTTCATGCAGCGCACTAACTATAGAATAAAAACGGACTATATACGATTGGTGCGCTGCATGAAGTTAAAACTACTCTGTTAAAATATTTACCCGTCCGGACTCCGGAGGGACAAGAAAGAAACTAAAAAAAAATAGTTTGTCAAGGATTTATACAAAAGAAGGCCCGCGGGCTCTATTTAACATCTGGGCTTTCAAATTATTTGGGCCAAAATACGGCCCAAATAATTCACATCGAGAACTGAGTGGGTCCGATGACCATTGGATCTACTTTTCGGTTCTTGTATGTGAATTCTAGTACAAATATCCTGGTGAGAAATGAGATCCAGCAAAAGACTCCACAAAAACAGAAAAAGAAAATCCTAAAATTTACACGCAGGGAGAAATAGAGGGAGCTGACCTACAACACCGAGGACATAATCTGATAAGCACAAATTCTAAGACAAAATTTGATACGCTAATTGTTGATCAAATTATGTGCCTAATCAACTCCGAAGACATAATTTGATCACAAGAGAGCCCCGGTAATTGGTCCATTTCACTTCTATAACTTCACATTTCATTGACATAATTTGACAAGAAAACAGGTCGATCTGATGTCCGGTTGGAGACATGCATTCAATCCATATCGAGATTCATACAAACCGGATAAGCACAAATTCTGAAGTTATTTGCACGAATCTCAATACAAATTGGACGGTTCCATATCTATTTGACATAGTAACTATCTTGGAGGGGGTTTATGAAGTGAAAACTTGAAAAAGGCGTCGCTGTCATGACACAGTGAAAGGATGGTACATATTTTATTGTCATATTGTGTGTGTTTCTTTTAGGGGTGTAAACGGAGTGAATTTGGAGCAAATGATTCTAATATTAAATTTATATCCGTCTTTTAATGAGTAGATTCAAATATAAATAAAAATGGACATAAACGGATGTCAAAACTTAAAACCAAATCTTTGTTAAACCGATACGAATACGGAGCGAATAATTCATAATACGTATTCGAATACGAATACGAATACGAAACAAATAATTATCAGGTACTTTGGTCATTTTAACTAAAAATAATAATAATAATAAGAAAAATAAATTAGAAAATAAAAAAAAAATAAAATGGAGGTTAAAATGGATTGTTCTCATTGGCAATTGTCTTACCAACCGACACATGCTAGTGGAGTAGTTGGGCACAGTCAATGGGAAGAATATAATAATAGATAGAGGTGCGATGCGCTAACTTTTTAATTCTAGTGGCTAACTTTTTTACTTATAATATGAAAATAGTTTGAATTATAGTGGTCACTTTTTAAATTTTAAATTTCTAGATGTGAAAGCATTATTAATAAACTAATTCCGCCTCTTACTGCATGCGGTGAAGGCATTATTAATGAAAAATAAAATTAGCTGAAATATTAGAAAATTTAATAAAAAAATTAACAGAAAACATTAGGACATAATTATATAAGAAATTTAAGAGATGAATGTATTATATCCATTCATTACAATTTACAACGAAGAAAACAAAAAGAGTTTGTGCGAAAAGGCCCATACAATTCTAGTTCCTTTCACCAAAATTTCAATACTGCACAGCAACGTAGTTAAATTTTTTGCAAGTGCTATAACCTTAGCAGCTAACTATTGGATTGGTTTAATGGAGCACTATTAAAACATAAATTGTTCCTTTCAAGCCAAATGAACTAAAGAACAACACCCCTTATCAATTCTACCACAATTTTATTCTTCGAAGGAATATAAGATCTAATATCAATAAATAATGTATACTATTTCAATAAAAAAACAAAGCTATTATGTAATGTAATCCATTGCCATAATGGAAGTATATAAGGGCAGGTAATAAATAAGTGATATACAGTCTCATTTGCACCACAGAAAACACAAGTTGGTGACTCTTGCCATCCCCTTTTAACTAAGTCGTTCTTAGTACGATAAACTTACTCCATTAGAAAGACCATTTACTGAAGAGAAATTAAAACATGCTTTTTTTGCTTCTGAATCCAATGGAGCACGAGGTCCAGATGGCTTTACATTCAAATTTTCCAATTTTTTGGGACATAATTAAATCTGATCTTATGTTATTAGCTCACTACTTCTACGACAACACTTTAGATCTGAACAAAATTAATAAATCTTACGTCCGCCTTATCCCCAAAGAAAAAGATGCAAAGGTGATTAGGAAATATATATAGGCCTATTAATTAACCTTGTAAAATGTAGCTTTAAGTTGCTTTCTAAAATTCTTACTATTAGGTTAGAATCAATCATGTGTAGGATAATTGATTAGAGTCAAGCTACTTTTATTAAGGGCACCATGTAGCCAATAAATTGAGATGTTGTCATTTGTAATTTGTAAGAGAGTAAGAGAATATTAATAATAGAAGTTAATTTTCTACAATAGAGTGTTCTCTCTTCCACTATTAAATATATTAAGTTCATATAAAATACTAACAAATTGGTATCAGAGCCTAGTAAGATAGAAGAGGTTTCGATCATGGCGAAGAAGAAAAGAAGAAAAAAAAATGAAAAAAAATTAAAGAAAGAAGTTGGATTGCCATATGGTAATTATGAAAACAAAAGAAAAAAAAAATACAAATTGCTTGAAAAAGAGTTGCAAGTGAAGGTAACACTAAAAGAAGATAAACCGGGTAGCGGTGATCGAGGTCAGAGTGGCCGTGAAGGTTGCAGTTATGGCTACGATAGAAGCTACAGTCGTTATGAATGGTCGGTACAAATCAAGGTTATTTTGGTTCTCTTGGTTTGTGGAACATTGGCGAGAAGAGGTTTGAATATTCCGAAAATAATAGCAAACCCACGGTAGGTGAGTTAAATGCTTTGAAAAAAAAAAATGAATATCAAAGCGCGCTAAGTATCATTCATTAAGAGTTGGATGATGACATGTTCGAGAAGATTACCTATGAGACGAGATGTGGTTTGGAGTTTATAAAGTGAAGAAAGTGTGGATTAGACTCTAAAAGTATAGTTTGAGTCAATTATGATGAAGGAAAGTGAGTCCGTTGGAGACTATTTTATTAGAGTATTCGAGTGGGAGTTATGTGATGATGAGTGGGCTCATGGCCGGAGCAAGTAGCAATAGTGACTACAAGGATGCTTGATAGGTAATTTAAGTATAATGCTCACAAAAATAGTAAGTCATGTTAAGAAGTGACTACAAAGATACTTGATGGGAGATCAAGTATGATGATGAGCGGATGACTCACTGATGTAACCCCACTTCTATAATCAAGTTTGAGGAAGATGTCTCTAAAAGAAGAATTATATTTTTACTATATATTGGAGATGATGAAAAATAATTAAATTTAAGGAGAGATGTTGAAAATAGTAAACTTAATTGGTTGGTTAATTAGTCAAATGATTATGGTGAATGTATTTGAATTTTCTAGATATATTAAATATTTAGATTTTCTAGAGTTATATTATGTTGTGCAATTCATGCACTTGGTATTTGTGTTATAGGTTATCAAAAGGGCACCATGTATTCTTTAAATTGAGATGTTGTCATTTGTAATTTGTAAGAGAGTAAGAGAATTAGAAACTATTGATAATAGAAGTTAATTTTTTGCAATAAAGTGTTCTCTCTTTCCACTACTACAAAAAACGTCTTCCTACATTGTACTTATACACGGATTTTCTCAATTTTACAAAAAAACGTATATGAAATAAGATTTTTCCAGTGTTCTAGGAATCCTATACAAATATTAACTTAAAAATTAGTGTCCGTGTGGAAATTAATCTTTTATACACGGATATTTCATTAAATATCCGTGTAGGAATGTTGAGAGAGCTACACGGATTTTTATTACAAAATCCGTGTAGAAAGGGGTTATTGTACACGGATTATTATTTAAATAACAGTATAGAAAGGCTAGAGAGCTACACGGATTTTTACTAAAAAAAAAAAACTATTACGTTACGAAACAAAATATTCTAATAGATTTATATATATATGTGTATATATATATTTCTAGACATAAAAAAAAAAAAAAAAATATACCTAAAGGGCTTATAGGTAAATTTTATATAATATGACATGAATTTATTTTTATTCAAAATGAATAGATATTGATGCTTTTGATATTTAGTCAAATAAATCCTATATATATATTATGCAAAAAGGGGTTTATTCTAATAACCATATATTTATATAAGGGTTTATGTGCATATATTACATCCCTATGTAATATTAATTAAATTAAGGGGCTTATAGGCAAAATTACCAAAATTATTAACCTAACCTCTTCCTTCTTCCTTCTCCACCGTATAGTCTCCTAAAGAAACCGTGTGTGTGTGTGGGTGAGTGGTGCAAGAGGAGGAAGAAGTGAGAGAGAGATCAAAATTCTGCGAAATCGATCGATTCGATCTGAGATTCGAGATTCGAGCCAAGTAGATACTCTAATCCTCTTCTCATTTGGTAAATTTCCTTTCTTAAATTATCGAAAACCTAATTCTCGATTTAAATGTCGAATTTTCGGTTGAAGTTTGGAATTGGATTCGGGTTTTCGAATTATCGTTAAACTTCGGTTGCTTGAATCGAATTTCTAAATTGAATTTGATAGATATGGATGGATTATTGGATTTAGGGTTTTTGAATTGATTCTAGGGTTTTAGTGATTCAAAGAATACGGAATGATCGATTATTTGATCAAATTAAACCGTTAAGCCGAAATGAACGATCGATGGTTTCAAACCTAATACCAAATTTTGTCGACCAAATTAGGAGTTATTTAACCTAATTTAAATTGGGTAAATGAATAAGTATTTATGGTTATATGGTATCGAATTAGGAAATGATGCCGCAATCGACCGTACCAATCCGGTACCAAAAACCTGAACTTAGGTATTATTGTTGCGAGCCGCAATAGGACCCATTACGGGCTGCAACCTGGAAATCCAAAATGGTAAGTTGAGTATTTTTAAGCCAAATCGAATGAGTACCGAACCGTAATCGCACTAGCCTTAGTTATACACCATTTATACAGTGTTAAATAACGATTATGCGTATCTTTTAAATAGACTTGGTAAGGTGTCCGGGCCGTGCAGCGCCTGCGTAGGGGGTCGAGTAGGGTATGACACGGTCCGTGTGAATTGTGACTCGGCCCGAGTAGGGTATGACACGGTCCGTGTGGATTGTGACTCGGCCCGTGTAGGAAGTCCAGATTTTAGAATCTATTAACGATCATCATACTCAGGTGCGGGGTTTCTGGACTTGTTTGATATTTTATTTTCAGAATTAAACTGTTGTTTCATTTGTCATGTTGATTACTCTTTGTTGCATAAACTGAATTAAGCATTGCATTTGCATAGCCAATCTATTTCAATTCGAATTGCTGTAATCTGGGTGATTTGCATGCTGGTATGGTTTATTATTGTGTCGATCTATGAGATCTGATCTGTAGTTGAAAGTCACCAGAATTTGATAAATAAACGGATACGTGTCACCGGCGAGTGACAGTCACCTAGTGTGACATTCGCAAAACCTGGATATCTGGTTTTGCAAGGATCTTAAAGCTTTAGGTCAGGCCTGGGTAAGTCCTCAGTACCGGTTGGGGCAGTGGCAAGCGATGCGATGATGGTTATGGATATAGGTGACTAGTGTGAAACGTCTAAGGCGTTATCCGTTGTGATAATGCGGTTGAAAAGTCTATTGATATTACGTTCTTGAATGATTTCAAATGAATTTTCTTGATATGATCTGAAACCAGAGTTTAGGAAATGGTTAAGCCAAGCGATACAGATGGGTGTCACATAAAGGGTCCAGTAGGGTGGTCCATCTGTAGGCGGCTGGAACCCTACAGGTGTCGACGGGCTAGTGAGTAGGGCGGAACATCTGTATTTGCTACCGGACGTGATAACATGAGTTAAACCGAATGTTGTGTTTATTTGAATTTCAGTTTGACAATTCCTCTATTGTGATTTCATTTGTTTACTGTGGTCGTATTGATGCACTTCTGTTTAATCATATATTGTTATATACATGTTAGGTAATTTGTTTATGGTTTATTTTTGAAAATAGAACTTGATTGCAAGTCCAGTAACTTATCTGTGGCAAATATTCGCACGGGGAATTTTATTCTCATCCCGTTTTGGGTAATTCTTTTCGGGTTCCGGGGCGGTTGATCCGGGAGAGGCACGACAGGTCTAGACTCCCGATTACCTGTTTTGTTTGGTATTTGACTAGAGATGTGTATTTATGTTTTTGGTTGTATATATCTATTCTCTATGTCATGAACCATGTCGTATCTGTATGTGATACCGTTCTGTTTATTATGACGTACCTGACTTTGATATCTGATCGGTTATATATATTGTGCTTTTATGTGCTTGTTTGGAGGTTGATTTTAATTTATATCGTAATTGCCTTGTAAACATATGGGAAACTGTATGTTTACGGCAGGGATCCTGTCGCATTCTGTATCTGATGGCTACGGGGTGTGACAGGTCTCCTTCGGTGGTATCAGAGCATGGTTAAGCCTGAACCTAAACCAGCCTGTCAGGATACGTGAGAGTAATACGAACTAATGGGATCATCACGAATGACGAGGTATTTCGTATAATAAGTAGAGAATTAATTTATTATAATCGATTCTTACCTTGTATAGAACAGAGATATGGAGTCACGTAGAGGCAGAGGACGACCTCGAATTAACCCTGTGGTCGAGACAGCTGCTGCTAGGGCCGGGGATGAATCAGGAAGCTCTGGGGGAGTGCAGAACCGAGAACGGGAAATGGATGAACGTTTAATTGCGGCCTATGAGAGAGGTCGTCAGGCAGAAAGACGAGAAGAAGCAGCACCGGTAGTTCAAAGGGATGCACCGGAGGAGTTCAGAAGGATATATGACTCGTTTATGCGGTTGAATCCACCGCAGTTTGACGGAATAGGTGGGTATGCAGGGGCAGAGGAATGGCTGGAGAAAATTAATGCAAAGCTCGCTCTCTGTCGGGCACCTGCAGATGACATGGTAGAGCTGGCAGAACAACAGCTAGACGGAGATGCAAGATTTTGGTGGAACGGGGCCCGACGCACTTATGTCGGGGAAGTCAGAAAAGATTCCGTGGGAATGGTTTGAACAACAATTTACTCGACGGTTCCTCGAGCAATATCCATCGAGAAGCCTTACGAAGAAAATTTCTGGAAGTGAGACAAAATGGGAGACCGGTAGCTGAATATAACAATGAGTTTCTTGCACTGTCTAGGTATGCAGCGGATATACAGAATGATACAGTCAGATACCACAGGCAGTATCTAGATGGGTTAGACGGGAGTATATCTATGATTGTTGATACTCCAACAGCTACAGAGTTACAAGCCATGATGGATCATGCCGAACAGGTTGTAATGCACGCAAAAAGAAGGAACAAACAGCTGGCGGAAAGAAATGTTAAACAACGGGTTGATCAGAGTCGGCCAGTTGTGAGGTCGAGGGGAGGACTGTGGGCTGTTAGACCCCCTCCAAGGCAAGTTGTGACTCCCAGGCCATCTTTTGGGCCTGCATTTACCCCGGGTTTCCGGCCGAGATTTTCATCGAGTTTTGCACCTAAGTGGTGTCGTTCTTGCAATGAGGCGCACGATGAAATAGAGTGCAAGACGCCGCAACAGATCATGTTTCACATGCGGCAGCGGAGAACATTGGGCAAGAGAATGCCCGCAAGCGCAGGCACAGTCCTCGAGGGATAGTAATGCACGCAGCTCAGTAAACCGTGGGCGGGGCGGACCATCGTCGCGAGGACGGGGTATTCCGCAAGGCCGTGGAGGTAGGACAGCAGGAGGAGTATCAGCACATGCATTGGGCGTTTCAGAAATTGCTCGCGACATCTCAGGCGGGTTAGAAGAAGGTGATGCAGAGAGGATATCTGAGTATCAGACTGACGTGATGACAGGTATACTCTCTATATCGGATCATGATGCATACTGTTTGATAGATACAGGGTGTACTCATGATAGATACAGGATGAAGGAAAGTGAGTATGTTGGAGACTATTTTATTAGAATGTTCGAGTGGGAGTTATGTGATGATGAGTGGGCTCATGACTGGAGGAAGTAGTACGTAGTAGTGACTACGAGGATTCTTGATAGGCAATTCAAGTATGATGCTCACAAAAATAGTAAGTCATCTGAAGAAGTGACTACAAAGATACTTGAAGCGAGATTAAGTATGATGATGAGCGGACGACTCACTGATGTAACCCCACTTCGATAATCGAGTTTGAGGAAGATGCCTCTAAAAGAAAAAAATATATTTTTACTATATGTTGGAGATGATGGAAAATAATTTAGTTTAAGGAGGCATGTTGGAAATAATAAACTTAATTAGTGGGTGAATTAGTCAAATGGTTAGGGTAAATGCATTTAAATTTTCTAGATAGATTAAATATTTAGGTTTTTTATAGACATATTAGGTTGTGCAATTCATGTACTTGGTATTTGTGTCATGTTTAATGACATTTGTGTTATAGGTTATCAAAAGGGCACCATATAGCCTTTAAATTGAGATGTTGTCATTTGTAATTTGTAAGAGAGTTAGAAAATATTGATAATAGAAGTTAATTTTTTGCAATAGAGTGTTATCTCTTTCACTATTAAATATATTAAGTTCCACTATTAAACATGTCGTTTTAATAATATTAATATCCATTTTTAAGTAATTTAAGTAAGAAATAGGGATATAATCATGTAGTTGACTTTAGATTGGAAAATAATTAATTTTGAAATTATTATAAAAAAATATCTAATTAAACAAGTTATGATGGGTATATATATAAATTTCTCTTACTTACATATGTAACCACTTTGGCAATATATTTATCTTTTCAACCAAAGTTCCACTAACTCTCCCTTCCACTTAATTACTCTCCTTTGTTTTATTCTTTTGAAAAATCCGCATGACAACACCTCTTTCTGGAATTCGCATCCTCTGAGATATCTCAAACTTTGCGTGACTTTTTGGAACATCTCAATCGTTCAAATACGTTCTGCACGAATATCAAAGCACAAATAATACTGGCCCCCTACGTTCCCCCGAATAGGCACCGGACACGTGGTCACGCAAAAATTGAGATATCTCAGAGGATTCGCACCCCGTCTTTCTGGCCACCTCTGATTTAGCTTTCCCTTCTCTTGTGCTGTTGAACTGGAGGAGAGTATTGGTGCGGGTAGAAGAGTAGAGTTGGACCAATTAGTGGGACCTTCTTTGGATCAAATTATCACTTCGGAAGTAGATTAGGCCACAGAAAATCAGAGAGAGTTCCTCTCCCAAGTTTTAAAAGCAAAAGTAGAACACGCGTTTTGAAAAAGAGAGAGAAAGCGCGTTCTCACTTTCTCACTATCTCATTTCTGACTAGGTTCGTTTTACCAAAGTATGTGAAATCTTATTACTCAAGGCAAAAGTGTTTGTTCAACTGAAAAACAACAACTAAGATGCTTCACTCTTTTTCTTTTTAATGGTGTTACAGAACAACCAAGAAGATCTCTCTCCAATAAACTCTGTTGCTGTCATCTAGATCCATGCCCTTTTGGATCAGCATACATCTGAGAATCAGATAAAATTCACACTACAAATCAAAAGCGGTATGTCCAGTAACCAATTGTTTTTTTTTTTATTGCTAGTTTAAACTGATAATTTGATTCCGTCATATGAATTGGTTTAAAGAAACTTAGATGTAGTGAACAAGAAAGATATGTGCCACATCCATGTGGTACTTTTACATTTGTGAGGTCAATTCAAGCTATTTTTCCTGGTTTCTTAATTATTAAGATTCTCTTTTTCTTTTCTTTTTATTCTGCTTTTGTCCAGAACTCAAAATCAAGTATTGATTTTGAGCCTTCCTCTGGATCTCACTTCTCACCAGTTTTGTTTTAGCTTATTATCTTACTTGTATAGCACTGATTAATGCTTTGTTTCATAATATTATGTAATTATATTTCATAATATTAATCACCCCAACAAATTAAAAATTACTAGTTTTATCTTTTGTATTTTATTATATTTGTAAGTATTTATATTTTTAGTCTTTCTTATAAAATATAATTACACTACAATAACTTATTCAGCCCTCCAATTTTAATTTTTTCATTTTGCTCCTGTGAGAAACAGAAACAGTTCGTCTGACAAAGACAAAACCGATACGTTCAGTAATCTTTTTTTTTTTTTTTCTGATAATGATTTTGGGATATGAATCATGTAGTAAAGAAAACTAGATCAACTGATAAAGAAAGATAAATATGGTGCTTTTCCAATGTTCTCTTCATACAAATTACTGCCAATTAGATGATAATTTAAGTGTATTTGGCCATATTAATTTTAAATCAAATGTGATATGGTCACGTTATGTAGCTAGTATTTTGATTCACATCACTTATGAAACAGGTTGCAATTCTATTATCATTTCAAACATTGTGCAAAATTATAATTCTGATAGTATGTTGAAGAAAGGAAAAGAAAAGGCTCAAGAGACTGGAATAGTTTTACTGAGGTGCCTGATGGTAGTAAAAAAGCCAAATGTAACAATTGCGGAGAACTCCTAAGTTGTGATAGCAAGAAGCACGGCACATCACATCTTAAGCGACATCCTTGTTACCGTTCCACTGAGCCCCCAAACAAGGATGCAAGAACTACACCATCTAACTCTTATGGAAACATGGAGTACCAAGGATATGGCCAACAAATAAACACAGAACCTTCTGGAAACAGAGAGAATCAATTGGGATATCTCCAACAAACAAACGCAGAACCTTTTGGATGTCAAGATAATAATTTGGGAGAGAACCATCCAGGATATGTCCAAACAATAAACACAGAATCCTCTGGAAACAGAGAGAACCAATTGGGATATATCCAACAAACAAACACAGAACCTATTGGATGCCAAGATAATAATTTGGGAGAGAACCATTTGGGATATGTCCAACCACTAAACACAGAACTTTCTAAAAACAAAGAGAACCCATTGGGATATCTCCAGCCAACAAATACAGAATCTTCTAGATGCCAAGAGAATAATTTGGAATATGATCCGGAAAAAAATCGAGAGCTTTTTGTGAAAATGGTAATCGATAACAAAAGCATGTTGGAACATGTGGATAATCCTTTCCTAGAAGAGTTTGCAAGATTCCTTCAGCCATCGTATAGCCATGTAACTATGAGGGATGTTCAGAAAGACTGCCTCACCTTTTATGAAAATGAGAAAGCCCAGTTGAAAGAGAAAATCACCAAACTAACTTCTAAAGTCAGCCTTAGTGTGGTTAAGTGCCGTAATCCAAAAGGCCGACGTCCAATTGTATTTGTTGCAGCACATTTTATTGATAATGATTTCAAATTGTTCAAAAGAATAATTGGGTTTGTGGAGGTTGATGATCCTCATTTTTTTATGGATGGTCTGGTAATATTTGATGCTGAGAGATTTGATACTGAGAAAATCCTAAATGATTGGGGACTTGGTAAAAAGGCTTTTACTTGTACTGCAAAAAAATATTACATTGGAAGTGCAGACAAGTCTAGTCGAACATTGGACGTGGAGTGCATTCTGGAGTGTTTTCGTTCAATAGCTTATATAATCTATAGTGAAATTCGGTCGGATGAATGTAGTATTGGAAGAATTATGAAGGACCTGAATGAATTTCCAGAAAAAATGTGCTATTTCAACCAAATTGGAGCGGGACATAATCTTGCTCCTAAATTTGAATTTCTTCTTAATACCAGAGGAGTACTTGGCATTCGTCTCAATATTTTAAATGATGCTTGTACCTATAAAAATGTTCTTTGTGAATTTGACAATGAGAATGTAGGATGGAGCAAAGTGGAGGAAGTTGTTCCCCTTCTAAATAAAATAAATGATGTGGTTGTCACGCTCTCTTCCCCTGAAGTTCCCACATCAAATTTACTTCTAAAATTTGTTTTTGAAATCAGTGATATCCTCCTATCAGAAGCCTGTCCTGTTTTATCTGGTCATACGAAAGATGATATAGATTCCTTGTTATATAATTATTTGGCTAGTTGTGATAAAATGGTGTTGATTGCTTCCTTGTTAGATCCTCGATTTAAATTCAGATTATTGAGATGCTACATTGAAAAAATTGAAGCCGATGAAGAAGATTTTCGTAAATTCTTCTGTAGTTTGTATGATGAATATCAAAGTGAAAGCACAGTGATATGCGGATTTGATCGTTTATCTCAAATACCAGAGATGAATAAGTATTTTGAAAGAAGTTTGGTGGAAGAGGGAGATGAGAATTTTGATGTGTTGGGTTGGTGGAAGGATAGTGAATCAGAATACCCGATTCTTTCTAGGATGGCACGTGATATTCTTGCTATTCCTATTTCTTCTTCACTCGCTTCAGGCACAGAACATGTCAAAGAAATTATTGATGAGATCTTTCTTTCTACAGTCGATACAGGGATGTCCACGATCTTGGTTTGCTGCAACAATTGGTTGAGATCTGCTTGTAGTGCTGGTATGGCATCCATATATACACCTTTTTTTTATAGATGTTGATTTGATGTTTACTCAATTTACTTGTGATTATTTATCTACAAAATTTTCAGACCCAAATTGTAGTTTCAATTAATAAGTTTTTTATAGTATTGAGTACTAGTTTATTTGACACCTGCTACTAGCCAATAAAAATTTTAAGTCCCAAATTTTGGCTTATGCATTTTTTTTCTTTCCTTCTTGTATAGTAGATAAAGTGACCTCAATAATCCTGTTTTCTTTTAGATAGTTAATAAATAGCACTTTGTTTTTCACATCTTAAAATATTGACCGAGATTTTTATTAATAACCATAAAAAAATTAATAAAAATAACCAAATTTTTTTTATAAATAACCAGACCGCCCCACTGTGGGGCTGTCTGGGTCTGCTACGATATTTTTTTTTTTGTAGGATCTTAATATTTCCATCTAAAAATGTTCAATCTTACACTAAGTTCTCAATTTTTTTTAAGATCTTAATATTTTCATGTAAAAATAGAAAATAAAAAGTGTTCAATTTTATAACAAACAAAAATGTTCAATCTTACACTATGTTCTCAATTTTTTTGTAAGATCTTAATATTTTCATCTAAAAATGGAAAATGAAAAGTGTTCAGTTTTATAGCAAAAAAATATATTCAATCTGACACTATGTCCTCAATTTTATAGCAAACAAAAATGTTTAATCTTACACTTGTAAATTATTTTTGGACATGGAGATTATAAAATAATTTAAAATTATTGCAGACTATTTGAAGGAATAATGTGGTACGTAAACAAATTATTTTCTTATTTTATTTTGGACAAAACCTCTAATTACCAAAAAAAAACAAAAAAGTAGTTTTTAAGTTTAGAATTCTAGTTACCATTTTTATACAATATATTGTTGAAAACATTATTTGCATTTTTTTTATCCTAGAGCATATATTAAATAAAATAATAAATAATTAAGACCCTACACTTGTTATAAATTTTCATTTTGGCCTATGGGGTTGGTGAAGAAAATTAAGGACATAGTGTAAAATTGAACATTTTTGTTTGATGTAAAATTGAACTCTTTTCATTTCCCATTTTTAGATTAAAATATTAAGATCTTAAAAAAAGGTGAGGACATAGTGTAGATTGAATATTTTTATTTGCTATAATATTCAACACTTTTCATTTCTAATTTTTAAATGAAAAAATTAAAAAAAAATTGAAGACATAGTGTAAGATTGAATAATTTTGTTTGCTATAAAATTGAACATTTTTCATTTCCCATTTTTAGATGAAAATATTAAAAAATCCAAAAAAAAAAAAAAAGAAAGTTACTGTAGGCGACCCATTGCAGTTTACGGTTATTAATATAAAATGTTTATAAAAACAAATTTGGTTATTTTTATTATTTTTTGTATGGTTATTAATAAAAATCTCGGAAATATTGAGCTCGTTTACCCATTGCAGTTTCCTGAGTATTGTTGTTGAATTGTACGAATTTTGAGTAGTCCATTTGCAAAAAGAAAAAAATATAATTTCATTTACTAGGGCTTTATATACTGAGTAATCTGCTTTTCTGTTATGTTATACCAAAATTATTGTTTTCTATTGCACAGTTACTTTAGCAGCACAAAGAGTTTCTAATTATAAGTACTAGATAGCACAAATAGAAAGCTAATAAAACTACATATGATTCAAATGCATCAATGTGTCGAGATCTTATATAAAATATAATCATAAACAACGAATGTATATTGGTTGCCTTAAAGAATTTCATTAAATAAGCACCACATTTCATTATTAATATTCATGTGTACTTTGTATACATTGTTTTTTCCTGGCACATAACTTGAAATACACAGATTATTTTTAGATAACTTAAAATAAACAGAATATAACACAACTATATATATATATATATATATATATATATAGGACCGGGCTACGGTGCTACGCGTAGCTAAGAGCCCCTTCGTGCTACGGCTCAAAATTTGTGTTTTCAAAATTCTAATGGTCGATCCGAACCGTTAGATGTGTTCTACATATTGAAATGTGCTTGGAGACCAAATTTTACATTTTTTTGGAATTTTTTTACTATTTATTAAGCCACTTTGAAAATCGCTGATCCAACGGTGGCTTAACCAAACAGTGAAACCGTTGGATCAGCGATTTTCAAAGTGGCTTAATAAATAGTAAAAAAAATCCAAAAAATATAAAATTTGGTCTCCAAGTATATTTTAATATGTAGAACATATCTAACGGTTTGGATCAACTGTTAGGATTTTGAAAATTCAAATTTTGAGCCGTAGCACGGAGGTCTCTTAGCTACGCGTAGCATATTAGCCAAAACCATATAAATATATATAAATATATATATATATATATATATATATATATATATATATATGTATGTATGTATGTATGTATTTATATATTATTTTTTATGTGAAGCAGGTAATTCTGTGGCAAGCATAGAAAACATTATTGAAAGGAGACACCTTGATCAAATTTGCCCTGAACACTCAAGTAAAAGTTATGTATATGATGAGATAAAATGCCAAGAGTTGCTTGCTAAGCTGGTAATCTCAAGTGAACTTCCATACCATTTTGTGAATAGTACTCGGTTCATAGAGTGGGCAAAAAACCTTCAGCCATTGTACAATCCGGTTGATCTACTTTCTATTAAGACAAAGTGCCTAGGTTTCTATCAAATAGAGAGGCGAAGGTTTAAAGATCTCCATTGGAACACCTTTGTAAACTCAGCCCACCTAAAAAGAGTTTGCTTTAGTTTCCACGTACTAAGTATATCGGTGTTACAGCACACTTCATTGATAATGATTTTAATTTGGTCAGAAGAACAATTGGTATAAAGATCATCGATTTGGAATTTGGAGATTCCGACTATGTATCAATAATAGCACAAATACGGAAATGCATAGACAATTTGGAGCTTCCTAAAAAGGTACTTGCATTTACCACTGATAAATTTTGGGAAATAAATAATGCCGAGAAATATTTAGACTGCTTGAGTTGTGGTATTGGGGCAATCAAGTTGCATTGCATTGTTGAGGGGTTGCACAGTGATGTGTTGTCCTTTATATGGTGTAAACTGGGTAAAGTATTTAAATCTATCAGGGAGATGATAAAATTCTTGGCTGAAGATTCTAAACTTAATGATCAACTTGCTGTTAAATATAAAATTAATTCCCCCAAATCATATTTTCAACTGGACGATCAGAGAAGGTGGGACACTACATTGAACATGTTATCTGATGCACTTGCAAACAAAGATTTTTTTTATGCATATAAAGGTTCTAATGAGAGGTTCCCATTATGTGACAAATGGAATCATGTGGAAAGTGCTGTCAAAATTTTGAAACCAATTTATGCTGCAGTTACCGTTTTGTCTTCCTCTCAATTTCCCACATCAAACTTGTTTTTGAAAATTGTGTTTGAAATCCATGATGCACTATTACATGCTGTTTTCCATACAAATAATGATATCGATAAAGGAGAATTCTTAGATTGCTTCATGAAATTTTCAGATACTTATTTGAAAGATTGCGATAATATATTACTAGTTGCCTCTCTATTGGATCCCCGATTCAAGTTGACCTACTTGGAACGTTACTATACGAAACACATCTCTGTTGATAGTGAGGAAATTATAAAATGTATTGGGGACATATACATTAAGTTTGAAATTGAACATGATGGGGGGATATCAGAACTGAAGAGATACTTGCAAGAAGACCAGGTAGAGGTCAGAGATGGTGATTTTGATGTTTTGAGATGGTGGAAGGATAACCAATCAAATTATCCCATTCTTTCAAGGATAGCACGAGATATTCTTGCTATCCCTGTTTCTTCAGTACCCTCTGAGGTAGCTTTTTCCACTGCAATTTTTAGGAAGGATTCGGAGAATATGTTTTTTAGGTTTGGAAAACTTCAGAATCAATTGGGTCCAAGGACATTGGAAGCTTTGCAGTGCTCTTATAATTGGCTGTCAGATGCAAGCGGTAAAGGTAAGCAACCTTCTTCTTGTTGTGCTTATATACTGTTACTTTTTAGTGAAATTTCTTGAGAAAAATTCCAGAACAACTTTTAACCTAAGGAAATTTTTTTCCAGCATTTAGCAAGATTTAAAATCATTCATTTACTTTGAACATGCAGAACATTACTTTCTACTTTCCATGTTGTTAAAGATGGTTCATTTGTATAACTATTTTCATCTTTATTGATGAAGATTTGTTCCAAACCTTAAATATGAAAAAGCTCTGCATACCTTTTAGATTCCGAGCTTTATTGCATTTGGATTGGAAAAAATCTCTATTTGTCGAGTTCGGGCCAGTCGCTATATATGAATCAGTGTAGTTTCCTTGCTTGATCTGGATTAATTAGCTAGTTATTATGTGACAGCACAAACTTTTTGTTAATGCAATAACTATTCGTCCAGTTTAGTTGATTATTGTCCTTAATTCGTCTGATGAATTAAAACAAGGGAAATGTGTGCAAAAAGGAGAAGCAATTGACTCGGTAGAGAAGCACATTCCACCATCATACCAATGCCCATTACGAGTATGTGACTTTTTCTGCACAAGTTTTTTTAGAAGGATGTCAGGAGAAATAGAAGTAGTAGCTATTGGTGGTGCTAGATTGACTGCGTTGGACATGCAGTTTCTCATCAGTTTCTCATCAGTGGATGATGTACGTTTGGGTTATCCACCATGCTCTTGTTTTCCATTTTCCTTGATTTATATATATTATGTTTTCACATTTTCCAATTGCAAATTGTGCCCTTAATATTTAAGCTTAAATTCAATCATGGATATATAGTTGTATACTTGTATAGTTAAATGCCTAACTGGCATTCTCACTAAATGATGGCAAAAGGCGCCACTAAACACAATATTTGCAATATTTGATTGTTAATTAGCTTTCTCAAGTTTCATTTTTTAGATTTTACTCTAACGACAAATGGATAAATTTTACAGATTATGGACTGCTATATTGGTATCTTAAACAATCAAGGAAGTACATCAGGTAAAATCCTGAAACTTCGCACATTCCATACTCGGCAATTGCAGTCATGGGGATTGTCAATTTCTGACACAGAGAACATGTATGAATGCGTTGAGAAGGACAAATGTTTCCTTCAAAATGAACTGGTAATTTTCATCAGTATATGATCTGTACATTACAACTTTCACTTCTTAATTACTAGTTGGAACTCAATATCATATATAATTCGTAGGTGCTCTTGCCAATCCAAGTACAAAGCCATTGGTGGTTTGTTGTGGTTGTAAATGTTCCAAAGAAGGAATTCCAGATATTAAATTCCTCAAACTCATTGGGCGGACCTTACGAAGAAACAACTCATACGCTGGTATATCTTTTCTCAAATAAGTATAGCTTGTATATTCTATATATTATACTATGTAATGATTGATTATCATATTTTCATTTTTCCATTCAGAGATTAGGAATTCAAAAGTGTATTGATATTGCTGCACCTTACTTGATTGGTGTTCCAGAAGAATGGATGCTAGAGAACGTACTTAATTGGCCTATATATGTTATTCCGAATTTACCACAACAAAACTACGGGTATGATTGCATCATTTTTCATTTTATTTCTATAGAGACTAATTCATTCTATTGAGCAACCCAATTGGTGTTTTATATTGTCTTCTGGTCTATTTGCACTCAAGTACATGCAATTATGGGATGGATCAAAGCTTACTACTGAATTCACACAGGTGAGCTATTATTCTTTGTATAATGTTTTATCTCAAAATTTGCATAGAAGAAATGAATTATTGTTCAATGTACTTACTTTTATATGATGCATTTAACTTGGCAGGATGACATTGACTTTTTTGGGAAAGAGATAGCTGGTGAGCTAATCTTTTCAGAGCTCAATGAGATGAAGGATATTCAAAATGATATTAAGACAAGACTCAATTGGTTTTATTTAACTTATTTCAATTTAAAAAAATAAATTATAATTCGAAAAAACTTCTATATGTCGTTATGTGTGCATGCAAATGGCCCACACAAAATGTTTTCGGGCACAATTGTTTGGACCTGTCAAACTTATTATTGTAAGCTTGCGCATGAAATTGTTCTTTTGGCACAACTTACTACATACTATGTAATTGCTTAAATTTTATTTCCGTACAATTTCTCTACAATTTATTTCCTTACATTTTTTCTACAATTATTTTCTTACATTTTTCGACAAAAAGTTTGAGAAAACATTAAAATTGTTTACACCGAGAAAATGGTGCGGTTTCAGTTTTTTTCCAAGAAAAAAAAAAAGCAATCTATCGGAAAAATCCTTTCCCAAAAAATTTCATATCTTATTAGGACTACTCTAATATCATGTATAATTTTTTGGGATCCAACCCTCTATTTGTCCATAGAAGATCTGAATCATTCGTTTAATAAATCAGAGCCGTTCATCAAAATCCATCTTAATCTCAGCCTTTAATAAATTATTCCGATATCATGCATTTGTTCTATGTTGCCAACTGTGTAGAGATCTAAATTTAATTATATCCGTACCCGTCTCACGAATTAACACACATAAATTGTTTCTCTTTTGTTTCCCTCCCCACGCGTTTTGAATTCTGCACAACTCTCAAAGCTAAAAGAATACATCCCCTGCTGTTTCCCGAATAGGCACCGGACGCGTCGGTCACGAAAAAATTGAGATATCTCAGAGGGTTTAAATAGGCACCGGACCCCCGCGTCGGTCACGAAAAAATAGGCACCGAACTAAAAAAAAAAAAAATAGGCACCGGACACGTCGCTCACGAAAAAATTGAGATATCTCAGAGGATACGGACCCACGCGTTTTGGAATATCTCAATCATTTAAATACATTTTGCACGAATCTCAAAGATCAAATAAAACTGCCCCCAACTGTTCTCTGAATAGGCACCGGATATATATGGTCACACAAAAATTGAGATATCTCAGAGGATACGAATCGAAATAAAATAAAAAAATATCAAAAAAGAGGTTAGATGCTGATTTTTTTCGAAAAGTAATAAGGACGTAAAATTTTACAACGTCTCTACGGACGGATTAAAAAACAACAACCGTGCTAATGATAATTCTACCCCCCCCCCGACTAATCCAAACTCCAAAAAAAAAAAAAAATTCTCAGAGACGTTTTAATTTACAATGTCCGTGAACAGTAAAAAAAAAAACTTAGGAAAAAAAATTAGGTTTGATTTTGGCTAAATAAAAAAAAAACTTAGAAAAATTATGTTTACTAAATTATGTTTCAACTGTAAAAACAATGATTTATTTTTTAACTAAAAAATAATAATTTAGTTTAGTAATATTTTTATTAATAAAATTTATATTTAAAATTTAACATTATAGACACGATTTATATTTTAGATATTATGTCTATCAATATGATGAGATTTGATTTATGTTTTAGCTAAATCAAATGACTTGAAAACTCCCGAAATTTTTAAAAATATACAAAAACCGATATAAATTTAATAATCTATACAAAATCCGGCTGGATTTCGAAATCTACCCAAACCGGCAACGTTGTTGCTGGTTTCAGAGCCCAGAACCGGCAACAAGTTTACCGGTTTCAATATCCCAAAACCGGCAACTGTGTTGCAGATCCCAGAACCGGCAGCACAGTTGCCGGTTCCAGGCTCCAAAACCGGCAACACAGTTGCCGGTTCTGGATTCGGCTATAAAGCCAGGCGCAGCACATCCCTTTCTCCCACTCCTCTCATCTGTTCTTCGGTCTCCATCCAGGTAATTTTTTTTTTAATATTTATTTTTTATTTAAATTATTTAAGTTAGATTAGTTTAAATTTAAGATAGATTAGTAATTAGTTTAATATTTAATTTTTTTTAGATAATTAGAAAATAGCTTAATTTTTTTTAGATAATTAGAAAATAGCTTAATTTTTTTTAGAAAATTAGAAAATGTATTGAAAAAATTAGATAATTAGAAAATGTCTAATTTTTTTTAGAAAATTAGAAAATGTCTAAAAAAATTTAGCTAATTAGAAAATGTTAAAATAATTTTAGATAATTAGGAAATACCAAAATAATTTTAAGTAAATTAGAAAATGGCAAAATAATTTTAGGAAAAATAGAAAATATTAAAATAATTGTAGTTAAATTACAAAATACCAAAATAAATTTACGTAAATTATAGAATGGTTCCTGATATTATGAAAAACTTTAAAATTATTTAGAATAGTTTTTAGAATTAGTTAGAAAATACCAGAAAATCACCAAAATTGTTTTAGAAACAATACCAAAATATTTTTCGAAATGGTTTAGAATTAGTTAGAACTAGTAGAACGGTTCAAGAAGAAATAATTGACAAAATAATTTGGTACGATTTTTGAAATTCAGAATGACAGAGAGAGAGACCCAGATAATGCAAGGTAGGTTCAGCGATTTGTTGTGGATACACCACAGTCATCATCGGGTGTCTCTGGCTTCGAAAGAGGTTAGCATTTACTGATTTTTCTTAATAAATTGATTAGAAATCAAATCGTACATTGCTTGATATTTTTTTCGTAATGTAGAATTGTTCTAATTTGAACGTGAGAAATTATCGGAGAAATATATTGTACCACGACCGATACGCTCCGTATCTGCTTTCGTTGGGATTATACCAGGTTGCGCAGTTACCTGGTATCAATATTGATGCGTCACTTATACATGCACTTGTTGAGCGGTGGCGTCTAGAAACTCACACGTTTCATCTTCCATTTGGAGAAATGACAGGGTATTTAGCGAAATTATTCAAATAAAAAAATGATTGGTGAAATAAATATATGATTTATATTATTTTATTTAAATTAATTACAGTTACGTTAGAAGACGTGAGCTGTTTGTGGGGTTTGCCTATTAAGGGGGTCCCCGTGACCGGGAGGACGGATGGGGTGTGGGCTAGAAGCAGACTATTCGAATTATTAGGGATCCGAGATGTTGAAGTGGATCTTTTTATGAAGAAAAGGGGGTCTGCTCATTCCGATTGGATAATGACAAAGAAAATGCTCCGCCAGAGATTTAAGAAGCTTCCAGATGGCGCCGACGAGCAAACGGTGCAGTGGTAAGTACTTTCTACTTATTAGATTGTTTGTTCTTTAAATTTTCAATCATGTGCTTACATAAGATATCACGCAGGTATGCACGCGCATTTATTTTGGAGCTATTGTCGTGCACTATGTTCCCTGACAATAGCGGAGACGGGATACCGCTGTGGTATCTTGATATGATTGGAGACTTGGAGCAGCCGGTGGGATACAATTGGGGTGGAGCTGTTCTCGCATATCTGTATCGATACTTATGCCTCACGACCGATCCCTCGGTTACTTCCATGCATGGTCCTAAGTTATGCTTCTTCAAGACTGGTCATGGACCCGATTTCCGGTTCACCTGGCCGATGCCAAGATCAAGAAAGTGGACACCTTCATGGGGCCAGCCAACCCCGGAGACATGTCCGGGCCTTTCTGCTGACAAATGGTGCTCGAAACATGCGTACGATAACTCTCGCACACAATAGAACAGCCGGTCCAAAAATTCCGCGCGGTCGATTGCAGGCGATTGGACGAGGGCATGGTGGATTGGGAGCCGTACGGCAGCGTTTATGCGAAACTTTCGAGAGTAACACAGGCTGGACAGGTACTTCTTTCACATTATTTGTTTACTCGTTTTTAATCATATATACGAATTATTACTGACACAAGTTTAAAAAAAAATTCAGCCTTACTACTTGTATTGCGGTCCTCTCATATTTTACTGGATAGTGGAGTACCATCACCCTGAGCGGTGCATGAGGCAATTTGGAAAATATCAACATATTCCGCCGCCGCCTCCCTTGAACAAGAATGTGCACGGCGACTTGCACAAGTATGACTCATTCAATTTTTTTTATTACTAATGTTAGTTAATTTTCGTGTTAAGTTGTTATAAACTGAATAATAGGCTTAAAATGGCGTCAAAGAGGAATATTTCATGGGCCGACAAGCATGCGATCCATGTTGAGAAGGCAGAGACATATGAGCAAAATATATACGCAGAAGTCCGACCGTTTGACCATAATGAGCTTCCGGCTTATCGCAAATGGTATCAGATGAACGGCATGGCATCTGTTTATATTTTTGAGCATCATGTGGAGGGGCTTGATCGTGGAGGTAGGATCTCCAGAGAGGAGCATGGCAAGAAAGGATACATTCCTAGCGGACCGCCGATTGTGCGACTGGTAATTTCTAACTTTTATTTGTAATATTGTAATTTTGTGTTAAATGTCATATCTTATATTCTCGTTATGTGTCCAAGTCCTTGCGTGGGATAGGAAACTCAAAATTTTTTTGGATATGAAACTCCTGAACTGCTATTCTTAGAGCCTCTCTCGACTCATACACTTGGCCTTCAGCTATTGGGTTATAGACAATTCTTGTTGTACGGTTGAAAAAATCGACATCTGCTTCTCGAAAACCCGAAGTGTCGTTGAAAATGTCTACCGGATGTGTCATATTTTCTCGGCCAGTAAACGGGTATTGTGATTGGCGAGACTGTGACACGAGAATGTCTACCGGTGTGACACAGAATGTCTACCGGACTGTGACACAGAATGTGATTGTGTCTGTCTAGTCGGTGAAAGATTTTCATCGGACCCTGCTGACTCATTTGAGATCATCTCATCCGCGCTTTCCAAACTGTCATCATCAATTGCATCGACAGGTAAACGGGAATAATCAAGTACCTCTACTGGCCTATGGGTCTGAACAGTTCTAGGTTCAGGGTTGCGACTCGTACTTGGCCGGGATCTCGATTCAGGGATCTGTCTGTTTACAGGGGCTTGACTGTTCAGATTCAACTGAGAATTAAAACCGGAATGATTCGGTTCCAATTCTACATACAGCTCAAGAACCGGTATCCTTTGGGGGAATGACGCAACAATTCCTAAAATCATTTCGAACGATACCTGGTTTGTTATCGGTACCAATTGGTAGTCCCGCTGACCATCAGTAGACATATTAAATCTGGCTTGGATTTCCATATTTGCTTCACTAGCAGTAAACCCAACCAGTTTATAAATTTCATTTTGGAGATAATCGAAATTATGATTAATAGTTACCGGGAACGAGTATTTGGGTCGAGTACTATAGAAGACTCCTTCGTCATTGAACTGGATGTTTTCTCCAACAAAGACTTTCACACATATCATATTTGATTTTTGTTTGATCTGGATAACAAACATTTAAAAAAAATTAACGTTACAAAATTAATTAAAATTAAAATTAACTAATAAACAATGTACAAACAAAAAATAAAATAATTCACATCAAAATTGAAAGATGAAAATAAAATTAATTAAAATCATTATTCAAAATGAATTAAAATAATTAATTAAATATTAATCTAAATTAATTAATATAATTTTATTAATAAAATAACTCCCATCAAAATTTAACATTGAAAATAAAATTAATTAAAATCATTATTCAACATGAATTAAAATAATTGAAATAATTAATTAAATATTAATCTATATTAATTAGATTAATTAATATAATTTTAATTAATAAAACTTACTTCTTGAAGCGAAGACGGCAGAGTAAGAAGCGGGAGTGAGAATGGCGTGTTTATAGCAAGCCACAACCGGCAGCAGATTTGCCGAATACAGAGTCTGGAACCGGCAGCACAGTTGCCGGTTCTGGGATCTGTAACTTGGTTGCCGGTTCTGGGCTCTGAAACCGGCAAGCTTGTTGCCGGTTCTGGGCTCTGAAACCGGTAGCCTTGTTGCCGGTTCTAGGCTCTGAAACCGGCAACAAGGTTGCCGGTTTGGGTAGATTTCGAAATCCGACCGGATTTTGTATAGATTATTAAATTTATATCGGTTTTTGTATATTTTTAAAAATTTCGGTGAAAACTCCATTATTAATCAATAGTTAATGTATTTCTCAAAAAAAAATTTAGGTTTTTCTAGAAAACATAATTTAGTCATTTGATATAATGGAGTTCTCAATAAATTAAATTAAATATAAATTTAGGTTTTTCTATATTGCTGATCTTGATACATTATTAATCAATAGTTAATTGCATTAAATTTGAATTTAATTAGTAGACTATCTCTGTGTCCGATAACATAGACATATTTTTCAAGTCATTTGATTTAGCTAAAACATAATTTTTCTAAGTTTTTTTTATTCAACCAAAATCAAACCTAATTTTTTTTACTGTTCACGGATGTTGTAAATTAAAACGTCCCTGAGAATTTTTTTTTTCTGTTCACGGACGTTGTAAATTACAACGTCCCTGAAATTTTTTTTTCCGGAGTTTAGAGTAGTTAGGGGGGCGGGATTATCATTACAAATTATTTTATGAGGTCAAACTATAATACCAGTTGGATTTATTCTATGTCGCTCCTCAAAAATTATTTCATTTCCCGTTGCAGAGCACGGGCACTTGACTAGTTTCTAAAAAAAAAAATCATATGTGCCTAATCTAACTTCCAAAGCAGCCTGAGTCCGATGCCCATCGGACTCAAACTAGATCCGATGGGTTCCATCACCGTCAGATTTGCTTTAAGATTCATGCGTACTGCTTTAATATCCTTGCGTTTTTGTTTTAATATGTGTGTGCACGGATCTTAAATCAAATCGGACGGTGATGGAACCTATCAGACCTAATTTGAGTCGAATGGGCATCGGACCCAAGCTCGTCCCCCGAAGACATAATTTGGTCCACAAAAGGCTTCCAAAATGCTTTTAGATTTATGCATTCAAGATCAGCACGAATCTTGATACAAAAAACACATGCATATTGAAGTGACATGTACAGATCTTAATGCGATATGCGCTAATCGGAATTGCTTTAAGATCCGTGCATGTTAGATCAGCACAAATTTTGAAGCGATGGGCACAAAACTTAATGCGATGCACACGGATTAGACGGTACAGGAACCCTTCAAATTTAAATAATTTGAGTCTGATGGGATTTATATGCTTTTAATAAATAGTAAAATGGGTATTTCAAAAATTTTATAATGAATTTTAATATAAAAACAATAAAACAGATAAATTTGTAAGTTTTTAAAGTTTAAAGGAGAAAAAATGTAATTTTAAACTTTAGAGGGAACACACGTAATTTTGATGTTTTTGAGGGATATACGTGAAATTCCCCCAAAAAGGAAGTATCAGATTTACTTACATCGTGAAGCTTTGTCGACAATTTCAGCAATCTGTCCAAATGTGATGCATGGGCATATACATGTGATTACGACTTCAGAAAAAAGGAAGAGAAATCAGAAAAGGAGCCTAATTTCATTTCATTCTATCAAAAAAATCAAGTTACTCAAAGAATGAGAAATAATTAAGAATAAAGTGATTTTCTTACAATTGCCAGGATCATCCATACACTAGTGGAAAAAGTACTTTTTGTATCGGTTATTAAGACATATCAGTGTCGGACATCGGGGGCGACACTGATACAGGCGACACAAATACCGGGACTAATCAGTATCGGTTTGTCAACCGATACAGAAAGTACGTTTTGTGTCAGTTATTCATAGAAACCGATACTATTTTGGGGTTTTTGTGTAAGTTATTAATACAAACTGATACTATTTTTGGGTTTTTGTGTCGGTTCAACCTAAACAGCCGATACTATTTTTGAGTTTTTGTATCGGTTATTACAAGGAACCGATACAGTATGTGTTATTTGTGTCGGTTATTACAAGGAACCGACACTGTATTTTTTTTTTTGTGCTTGCTGTATCGCTGATTCTGGCAATTGATTAGATTTCATACATTAAAAGTGGGATTATGAATATCGCCTGCAAAGACAGTGTTAAGTCCTCCAATAAAAAGTGCTAAAAGACCCTAAAACTCTAAAATTGTAAATAAATGCCCAAAAGTCCATGAAGGAAGACTCGGATCGCGAATCTGAGAGTCATTTTTCCACTAGTGATATACATTGTCAAAGGCTGGTCGACCATCCGAAATTTTTATTAATAAGAACATAAATAAAAAATATCAGTTTTGAGAAGGTTTGCGGAGAATTTGAAAAGTAGAAGAAATGTGATTGTTTGTAACGGCCCGATTAGCGAAATTAGATTACCGCTAATTAACACGTTTAAAAAAAAAGTCTGGCCGTTACAGTGGCTTTTTCGACCATACTGTTATAGAACTGAAGTAAAAAAAAATATAGCTTGTCATTATCGTCCATAACGGCCCGACTTTTTTTTCCTGGCATTAATTAGCGCTAATCAGATCGTTGTAGTCTATAACATTTAGAGGACGTAATAAACAATCACATTTTTTCTACTTTTCCAATTCTACGCAAATCCTTCCCCAAAGCTAATTTTTTATTTTTATTTTTTTATTAACAAAAATTTCGTGTCGACCACTTCGACATGGTGTACGAGTTTTCTAGCGGTACCGGTGTAGGTATGCCGTTAAGCTCATACGCTTGCGGTGGCAGTGCAGCCGTGCAAGATACATTGATCAGGGCTCTTTTTCCAAGTGTTAATTAAGAAAAAAAATGGACAAACTCGCTCCTAAAAATGAAAAATCTTACCAATTATTGAATTTAGCTAATTTCTAAATAACACATAAGACACATCTTTTATCTAATTAAAGAGTTTAAACAATGTGAATTTGCTTAACTGTAAATCACAATTTTCCGTTAAATATAAATTAATTTGATTAATATACAAATTTATCATTTTTTTTTTGCTATCCTTTGTTTTTATTTTTCATAGGTATTGAGAAGTAAAAGATTTTGTTCATTTTATTATTTCTAAAAGGAAAGGTCGAGAGGCGGATGACATAATTAATTAAATAAGTAAAAAGATTTTTATCAACGAAAAGTTATGATTTACGGTTGAGAAAACTAACATGATTTAAACTCATTAGTTTGATGAAAAATGGATGCACTGTGTCAATTAAGAATTTGCTAAAATCAATAGTGGACAATATATTAACAGAGCTATTTTAGCTTAAAGCAGCGCAAGATCATTAGAGAAAATCTAAAAAATATATAGCTGATGCGCTTCATGAAACCAAAACAGCTCAGTCAATACATACAAACCCAAAGAGAAACGAAGAATTTAGCAAATTTCGTCTTACCACCAAAATTGATGTAGTGTCATTCACAAATCACAACTCGCAAGTGCCAAAATTCACAGTTTCCCGCTTCTCCTGTCTCAACTGAGACTGAGATTCTCACAATGGCTTCACAGATGAAAGAAGAACAAGAAGATGAGGGAGAGATCGAGGTCTTCTCAGATTTAGATTCTGCTAAATCGGACAGCCATGTAGGCAAGGGTAGAACTAGATTTTTTTTATAAAGAGGGCTAAAAATTAAAATATATAATCTGATGAATAGAATTTAAATTCAAGACCTCTCAACTACAAAATAGAACTTTAACTGCAAGATTACAAGTAAACATTTGACTAATATTGAGGATGACTTATATATATATAGAAAGTTCTAAAAAAGTAAAACATTAAATTTCAATATAATAACTAAAATTTTAAAATCATAAGGGTAGCTTAGCCACCTTTCCAATACACTAAGATCCACCCCTGAATGTGGGACCTTAACGGCTAAAATAGAGTTACTAATGCTTTGACTGGGATTAGTTGAGCTTCATTACTAGAAAGTAGCCAAGTAGTCCGATGCCCGGTCGGAGCTATCTGATCCGCATCATGATTTGTTTGCATAACTAGATGGCGTCGACCGGTTACTGTTCCTGAGTAAAGAATTGCAGCAGATTCGGATCCGTGGGGCACAGTCAATGGGAAGAATAAAATAATAGATAGATATAGAGGTGCGTTGCTCTAAATTTTTAATTCTAGTGCCTAACTTTTTTACTTATAATATGAAAATAATTTGAATTATAGTGGTCACTTTTTAAATTTCCAATTCATTGAAGTGAAAGCATTATTAATAATCACATGTTTGGGTTAAAAATAGCTTCTTTAGTTTACTTTTGGTCTTTACCTGTCTCTCAACTTTGGGTGTTATGTTAGTTGCTTGGTTGTTATGATCATATGTTTTTGAGACATAGCATATTCAAGGGGCTTCTCTTCCTGATTAACTTAGTAACGTAATTAAACTATTTCAGTAATGAAATGTGCTTCTAGCCTCTCTGCTTTTCGTTCTTAGTTAAAATCTTATTTTTCTTTATAACCATACAAATGTACTTTGGACTTCCATAATATGTATCATTTTCAGTGTATATTGATGACAACTCCAAATTCCAACCAATTATAATATGATTTGACTGTAAATAAACCTTTGGATGACCAACTCCACATGAGAGACATCATCTTGATTGGCGTTAAGAATAACAGTACCTAACTTTTGCTTAAGTAAATTCCATTCTACAAGCAAATCTAATTCTCTCTGTATAGGAGGTCGTGGGTTCAAAATCTAAATATACTCTATCTTTTTATTTTGAAAGACTAGTGATTTTAGCTTAATATATAATCGCTCTTTTTTTTTTATAAATTTATAAATATGAGTTTAAAAACAAGGCATGATATCAAATAATTTATAGAAAAAGAAGCTGGAGCATTATATCAATATATAATGCCCTACTAAAAGGCGTTACTGTATGATATATCGCACGAACCAATTTGAATATGGTGCCAAATATGTTATCACTAATGATTGTAAATCACTACATATAAATTTACACGTATCACCTATCTTAGAAAATAACAATATAAAAAAAAATTATATACAATTTTATTTGACAAGATAATCACATGTTTTCTTATTCCTACTTTTGTCCGATCAAATTGCGTCAATAGATACATATAAAACAGATAAAAAAAAAAAAAAAACAAAGAATTTAAATAACATCTTACATTTGAATAGCTAGGTAAAGTTACCGGAGAGTGAGATCAATGTATACCTACCATTTAAATTCTCCGTTTAAATAATTAGCTGTCGTCAGACTTTCTGCCGAATTTTTTATTAATAAGAATAATAAAAAAAATATTGGTTTTGGAGAATGTTTTGGCTAAAATTCGAAAACTGGAAAAACTGTAATTTTTTACAACGTCCTCTAGACATGATTCTTGACAACGGTCAGATTAGCGAAACATAATTAGAGCTAAGTAACGTGTTTAAAAAATAAAATAAAACACTGTAGCTGGCCGTTATCGACGATAACGGCCAGCTACAGTGTTTGTTTTAAAAAAATTATTATTATTTTTTTAGTTCAGTTCAGTTCAGTTCAATTTCGAAAAAAATCACTATAGCTGGCCGCTATCGTTCATAACGGCCAGCTACAGTGTGTGTGTGTTTTTTAAACGCGTTACTTAGCTCTAATTATGTTTCGTTAATCTGGCCGTTTTCAAAAATCATGTCCAGAGGACGTTGTCAAAAATCACGATTTTCTCAATTTTCAAATTCTACCAAAAGTGTTCCCCAAAACCGATATTTTATTTATTTATATTATTATTAATAAAAAATTCGGGACTATCTGTGTGAAGGAAAGTTAACAAATAGAGTAGAACTAGGTTGTTTCTAAGTTTATCCAGACTCTTTGTGAACTCAACTCTAAACTTTATCGGATTGACTTCAAACGATGAATTGAAATCATTGAAATTCTTCTATCTTATGAGTGATGAGTCTACATGGAAAATTTTTAAAATTTTAAATTAATTTTGTATGGAGTCAAGTGGTCCAAAGGCGTCAAAAAAATGAATGCATTAAAATTAATTTATAAACCTTCTAATTTTGACTACTTGACTTTACACTAAATTAATTCGAAACTTTAAAATTTTCATATGTAGACACATCACTTATAAGATAGAATGATTTCAATAGTTTAGATTCGTTGTTTAAAGTCAATTTGATAAATTTTAGATTTTGAGTTCACAAAGAAACATGATGAACTTAGGAACACCCTAGTTCTACGTACTCAAACAGAGTAAACACATCAATTATTTGTTAATTATAATTACCTAGAAAAGGTTAAAAGAAACCACGAACTCTCTGAACACTGTAACAGAAACCAAGACTAATTTTTGTTTGGGAGAGGTAGGTATCCGATACGCATCGAACAAGAATAGTGTTCGATGAGTGTCTGATACCGTCCGATCTACTTCAAGATCTGTGCAAACAGCACGAATATTAAAGTGTTTAAATGCACAGATCTTGAAGTTAATCGGACGGTATCGGACACCCATCGAATAGACTCTGGTCCGATAGGCATCGGACACCCTCCTCTCCCTTTTTGTTTCTTCAAGGTCGTTTGATGTGCCGGAAAACAAACAAAAAATAAAAAAAATATTGTACAAATTTCGTACCACTGCATGTTGGTGAGTAGAGAAAAATTATTTATTTTTTGGAAATGGTGGAGAGTAGAGAAAAGTTATATATTTTTCTTCACAATGATTTATCTAACTTTTTGCTAAAAATATAACAAAAAAAATTGTTGAAAAATAGTAATACTTTCATATCATATGTTTCCATTATTGCTTTTTCATAAACAATAATAAGAATCCACAATTATTATTTATAAATTGTTTTGGGGGGCTGTTGTGACAACGAATCTGAAATAAAAGGAATCATGTTGGAAAATCAGTTCAATTTTTATTTTTTGTTGAAAGTTGGTATCCACGTGATATGTAAGACAAACCAATGGAAAATCTGTTCAATTTATTTTTTGTTGAAAGTTGGTACACACGTGATATGTAAGACAAACCAAATTGCTGTAAGCCGACATTTTTATTCGTGCCCACAAATTTATACAATTCGCCAACTCTGCTCATCAAATCCGAATTCTGTTAAAACTGTCCAAACTGGCTATTTAATAGCAGGTTCCTAATTTTTATTAGAACCGGCGGTTTAATGGCTCTAATTTTTTTTTTTTTTTGAAAAAAGTTATAATTTTTTTTATTAAAGTTTTAGAAATTTTTGATATGTTTCTTAGATAGAAAAATATATAATTTAGTTTATTAGAAGGATTGAAACAAATAATCCGGATCAATATTTTTCAGATCAGGCTTTTCGCAGCTGTAAGAAAACGTAAAATATTTCATTGTGTGTTATTAGAAAAAATAAAACGGCCATAACTTTAAAAAATGAAATGGATCAAGGGCTGGAAATATCATTTTTTTTTTTAACTTTAAACGGCCATAATTTTTGCTAGGAAAGTCGGATTTGCTCGTATGACCCCAATTCGGAAAGGGAAGGAGGAGACGGTAGTGACCGTCACCCGAGGTATCCGATGAATCAGAATCGCCAAAAAATATCGTTTAGTGCCTCAAAAATTAAGTTTAAGATTTTTAGTGTCATAATTGAATTTTTTTATAATGAAAAATACTTTTCAGTACTGAGAAATGCACCAGTAGCAAGTGCAATTGCCACAGGAGAAGTTTCATACAAGCATTTTGTCTTCCAGTTCGATTTCAAGGACTGAAAGGTATATGCTCCAGCAATCCTATAATTATAATGTAGTTTACTAGTTCCGTTGATTCTAAGAAGCGTAGGCGTCTCTTTGCAAATTAGTAGTCTAGATAGGAACATTATATGGAATATATCACCTGATTTTGTCTTGAAAAGGTAATGCATGTTTAGATAATTAGGTTCATGTATTGGTTTGAGTATCAAGAGATATACTTGTTTTGTATATTTACCTAGAAGTTACTTTTGAACGGAGATCAATTTATTTTTTTCCAATAACACACAATGAAATTTTTTAATTTTTCTTACAACTGCGAAAAATCCGTTCTGAAAAATATTAATCCGGGTTATTTGTTTTAGTCCTTCTAATAAACTAAATTATATATTTTTCTATCCAATTTCAAAGAAACATATCAAATTTTTTTTAAAATTTAATAAAAAAATAAAAAAATTATAACTTTTTCCAAAAAAAGAAGATAGGGACCGGCTAATAAACTAAATTTCAAAGAAATTTATCAAAGAAACATATCAAATTTTTTTAAAACTTTAATAAAAAAATTATAACTTTTTCCAAGAAAAAAAAAAAATAGGGACCGGCTATTAAATAGCCAGTTTGGGTAGTTTTCACAGAATTTGAGTTTCGTGGGCAAAGTTAGCGAAATTTAAGTATTGATGGCCTTGGATAAAAATGACGATGCTGTAAGCCAGAGTTTTATTTGTTTATTATTACAAATAAAATAATCAAAGAAGACATTTTAATTAGTATCCGAGCTCTCCATTATTCTGATATAAGTTAGTGCTTCAAGTCCTTATTTTTTAATGGAAAATTGAAATTACTTACAGAGAAATTTAGATATCTATCCCTCATAACTTCTTTAATTAATTATTAGTTTCTCCATTCAAACTTGAATTTTTTTTTATCTCCCCATCTAAATCCACTTATTTTATTAATTTTCCCATTTTCTAATTTAATCACACAAAAATAAAGATTAATAATAATAAGAAGTTCAATTGACAATATTAACCCTATTCAAATTTCTGTTTTGCTAAATCCTCCATCCGCAAGACGCTCCCTCTTCCCACTCGACTCTTCTTGCAAGACCCTCCACTTTGTTGGAAATAGTAAACTTAATTAGTTGGTCAATTAGTCAAATAGTTAGGGTGAATGTATTTTGATTTTCTAGATAGATTAAATATTTAGATTTTCTAGAGTCATATTGGGTTTTGCAATTCATGCACTTGCTATTTGTGTCATGTTTAATGACATTTGTGTTATAGGTTATCAAAAGGGCACCATGTAGCTAGCCTATAAATTGAGATATTGTCATTTGTAATTTGTAAGAGAGTAAGAGAATATTGATAATAGAATTTAATTTTCTGTAATTGAGTGTTTTCTCTTTCACTATTAAATATATTAAATTCTTATAAAATACTAACAAATTTGTATGAGAGCCTGGTAAGATAGAAGAGGTTTCGATCATGGCGAAGAAGAAAAAGAAGAAAAAAAGAAAAAATAAATAAAGAAAGAAGTTGGATTGCCAAATGGTAATTATGAAAAAAAAATACGAATTGCTTGAAAAAGAGTTGCAAGCGAAGATAACACTAAAAGAAGATAAACCGAGCAGCGGTGATCGAGGCAGAGTGGTCGTGGAGATCGCAGTTATGGCCACGATAGAAGCAACAATCATTATGAATGGTCGTTACGAATCAAGGTTATTTTTGGTTCTCTTGGCTTGTGGAACATTGGTGAGAAGAGGTTTGAAGATCCTGAAGATGATAGCGAACCCACTATAAGTGAGTTAAATGCTTTGAAAAAAAAGAATGAAGATCAAAGTGCGCTAAGTATCATTCATCAAGGGTTGGATGATGACATGTTCGAGAAGATTACCTATGAGACGAGATGTGGTTTGGAGTTTATGAAGTGAAGAAGATGCGGATCCAAACTCTAAAAGTATAGTTTGAGTCAATTATGATGAAGGAAAGTGAGTATGTTGGAGACTATTTTATTAGAATGTTCGAGTGGGAGTTATGTGATGATGAGTGGGCTCATGACTGGAGCAAGTAGTACGTAGTAGTGACTACGAGGATTCTTGATAGGCAATTCAAGTATGATGCTCACAAAAATAGTAAGTCATCTGAAGAAGTGACTACAAAGATACTTGATGCGAGATTAAGTATGATGATGAGCGGACGACTCACTGATGTAACCCCACTTCGATAATCGAGTTTGAGGAAGATGCCTCTAAAAGAAAAAAATATATTTTTACTATATGTTGGAGATGATGGAAAATAATTTAGTTTAAGGAGGCATGTTGGAAATAATAAACTTAATTAGTGGGTGAATTAGTCAAATGGTTAGGGTAAATGCATTTAAATTTTCTAGATAGATTAAATATTTAGGTTTTTTATAGACATATTAGGTTGTGCAATTCATGTACTTGGTATTTGTGTCATGTTTAATGACATTTGTGTTATAGGTTATCAAAAGGGCACCATATAGCCTTTAAATTGAGATGTTGTCATTTGTAATTTGTAAGAGAGTTAGAAAATATTGATAATAGAAATTAATTTTTTGCAATAGAGTGTTATCTCTTTCACTATTAAATATATTAAGTTCCACTATTAAACATGTCGTTTTCATTTTTAAGTAATTTAAGTAAGAAATAGGGATATAATCATGTAGTTGACTTTAGATTGGAAAATAATTAATTTTGAAATTATTATAAAAAAATATCTAATTAAACAAGTTATGATGGGTATATATATAAATTTCTCTTACTTACATATGTAACCACTTTGGCAATATATTTATCTTTTTAACCAAAGTTCCACTAACTCTCCCTTCCACTTAATTACTCTCCTTTGTTTTATTCTTTTGAAAAATCCGCATGGCAACACCTCTTTCTGGAATTCGCATCCTCTGAGATATCTCAAACTTTGCGTGACTTTTTGGAACATCTCAATCGTTCAAATACGTTCTGCACGAATATCAAAGCACAAATAATACTGGCCCCCTACGTTCCCCCGAATAGGCACCGGAAACGTGGTCACGCAAAAATTGAGATATCTCAGAGGATTCGCACCCCGTCTTTCTGGCCACCTCTGATTTAGCTTTCCCTTCTCTTGTGCTGTTGAACTGGAGGAGAGTATTGGTGCGGGTAGAAGAGTAGAGTTGGACCAATTAGTGGGACCTTCTTTGGATCAAATTATCACTTCGGAAGTAGATTAGGCCACAGAAAATCAGAGAGAGTTCCTCTCCCAAGTTTTAAAAGCAAAAGTAGAACACGCGTTTTGAAAATCAGAGAGAGTTCTTTGTTTAAGAAAAAAGATAATCAAAAAGAGCTTGTTCAAGAGAAAGCTCCCTCTGTTTCTCACTTTCTCACTATCTCATTTCTGACTAGGTTCGTTTTACCAAAATCTTATTACTCAAGGCAAAAGTTCTTGTTCAAGTGAAAAAAACAACTAAGATGCTTCACTCTTTCTTTTTAATGGTGTTACAGAACAGCCAAGAAGATCTCTCTCCAATAAACTCTGTTGCTGTCATCTAGATCCATGCCCTTTTGGATCAGCATACATCTGAGAATCAGATAAAATTCACACTACAAATCAAAAGCGGTATGTCCAGTAACCAATTGTTTTTTTTTTTTATTGCTAGTTTAAACTGATAATTTGATTCCGTCATATGAATTGGTTTAAAGAAACTTAGATGTAGTGAACAAGAAAGATATGTGCCACATCCATGTGGTACTTTTACATTTGTGAGGTCAATTCAAGCTATTTTTCCTGGTTTCTTAATTATTAAGATTCTCTTTTTCTTTTCTTTTTATTCTGCTTTTGTCCAGAACTCAAAATCAAGTATTGATTTTGAGCCTTCCTCTGGATCTCACTTCTCACCAGTTTTGTTTTAGCTTATTATCTTACTTGTATAGCACTGATTAATGCTTTGTTTCATAATATTATGTAATTATATTTCATAATATTAATCACCCCAACAAATTAAAAATTACTAGTTTTATCTTTTGTATTTTATTATATTTGTAAGTATTTATATTTTTAGTCTTTCTTATAAAATATAATTACACTACAATAACTTATTCAGCCCTCCAATTTTGATTTTTTCATTTCGCTCCTGTGAGAAACAGAAACAGTTCGTCTGACCAAGACAAGACAAAAGTGCTTGTTCAAGTTTCACTAAGAAATAAATAATAACGAAGATGCTTCTCTCTTTTTCCTTTTAATGGTTACAGAACAGCCAAGCAGATATCAATCAACAACTAGATCTATGTCTTTTGCATCATCAGCGTAGATCTTAGGATCAAATAACATTCACACTAAAATACAAACCGGTATGTCGAGTAATCTTTTTTTTTTTTTCTGATAATGATTGTGGGATATGAATCATGTAGTAAAGAAAACTAGATCAACTGATAAAGAAAGATAAATATGGTGCTTTTCCAATGTTCTCTTCATACAAATTACTGCCAATTAGATGATAATTTAAGTGTATTTGGCCATATTAATTTTAAATCAAATGTGATATGGTCACGTTATGTAGCTAGTATTTTGATTCACATCACTTATGAAACAGGTTGCAATTCTATTATCATTTCAAACATTGTGCAAAATTAGAATTCTGATTGTATGTTGAAGAAAGGAAAAGAAAAGGTTCAAGAGAAAGCGTCAAAGAAAAGGTCTAAAGTCTGGAATAGTTTTACTGAGGTGCCTGATGGTAGTAAAAAAGCCAAATGTAACAATTGCGGAGAACTCCTAAGTTGCGATAGCAAGAAGCACGGCACATCGCATCTTAAGCGACATCCTTGTTACCGTTCCATTGAGCCGCCAAACAAGGATGCAAGAACTACTCCACCATCTAACTCTTATGGAAACATGGAGAACCAAGGATATGGCCAACAAATAAACACAGAACCTTCTGGAAACAGAGAGAATCAATTGAGATATCTCCAACAAACAAACGCAGAACCTTTTGGATGCCAAGATAATAATTTGGGAGAGAACCATCCAGGATATGTCCAAACAATAAACACAGAACCCTCTGGAAACAGAGAGAACCAATTGGGATATATCCAACAAACAAACACAGAACCTACTGGATGCCAAGATAATAATTTGGGAGAGAACCATTTGGGATATGTCCAACCACTAAACACAGAACCTTCTAGAAACAGAGAGAACCCTTTGGGATATCTCCAGCCAACAAATACAGAACCTTCTAGATGCCAAGAGAATAATTTGGAATATGATCCAGAAAAAAATCGAGAGCTTTTTGTGAATATGGTAATCGATAACAAAAGCATGTTGGAACATGTGGATAATCCTTTCCTAGAAGAGTTTGCAAGATTCCTTCGGCCATCGTATAGCCATGTAACTATGAGAGATGTTCAGAAAGACTACCTCACCTTTTATAAAAATGTGAAAGCCCAGTTGAAAGAGAAAATCACCAAACTAACTTCTAAAGTCAGCCTTAGTGTGGTTTACCATAATCCAAAAGGCCAACGACGTCCAATTGCATTTGTTACAGCACATTTTATTGATAATGATTTCAAATTGTTCAAAAGAATAATTGGATCTGTGGAGACTAAATATGATCATTTTTGTTATGTGGATACTCAAGGATGTGAAACTGAGAGAATCCTAAATGATTGGGGACTTGGTAAAAAGGTTTTTGCTTTTACTGGAAGAAAATATTACATTTCAAGTGCAGACAAGTCCAGTCGACCGTTGGGCGTGGAGTGCATTCTGGAGTGTTTTCAATCAATAGCTGATAAAATATATAATGAAATTAGGTCAGATGAATGTGGTATTAGAACAATTATGAAGGACCTGAATGAATTTCCAGAAAAAATGTGCTATTTCAACCAAATTGGAGCGGGACATAATCTTGCTCCTAAATTTGAATTTCTTCTTAATACCAGAGGAGTACTTGGTATTCATCTCAATATTTTAAACGATGCTTGTACCTATAAAAATGTTCTTTGTGAATTTGACAAAGAGAATGTAGGATGGAGAAAAGTGGAGGAAGTTGTTCCCCTTCTAAATAAAATAAATGATGTGGCTGTGAAGCTATCTTCCCTTGAATTTCCCACATCAAATTTACTTCTAAAATTTGTTTTTGAAATCTGTGATTTCCTCCAATCAGAGGCCTGTCCTGTTTTATCTGGTCATATGAAAGATGATATAGATTCCTCGTTATATAATTATTTGGCTAGTTGTAATAAAATAGTGTTGATTGCTTCCTTGTTAGATCCTCGATTTAAATTTGGATTATTGAGACGCTACATTGAAAAAATTGAAGACGATGAAGAAGATTTTCGTAAATTATTCTGTAGATTGTATGATAAATATCAAAGTGAAAGCACAGTGATATACGGATTTGATCGTTTGTCTCAAATACCAGAGATGAATAAATATTTTGAAAGAAGTTTGGTGGAAGAGGGAGATGCAAATTTTGATGTGTTGGGTTGGTGGAAGAATAGTGAATCAGAATACCCGATTCTTTCAAGGATGGCACGCGATATTCTTGCTATTCCCATTTCTTCCTCTCTCGCTTCAGGCACAGAACCTGTGGAAGAAATTATTGATGAGATCTTTCTTTCTACAGTCGATACAGGGATGTCCATGATCTTGGTTTGCTGCAACAATTGGTTGAGATCTGCTTGTAGTGCTGGTATGGCATCCATATATACACCTTTTTTTTATAGATGTTGATTTGATGTTTACTCAATTTACTTGTGATTATTTATCTACAAAATTTTCAGACCCAAATTGTAGTTTCAATTAATAAGTTTTTTATAGTATTGAGTACTAGTTTATTTGACACCTGCTACTGGCCTATAAAAATTTTAAGTCCCAAATTTTGGCTTATGCATTTTTTTTCTTTCCTTCTTGTATAGTAGATAAAGTGACCTCAATAATCCTGTTTTCTTTTAGATAGTTAATACATAGCACTTTGTTTCCCACATCTTAAAATATTGACCGAGATTTTTTATTAATAACCATAAAAAAATTAATAAAAATAACCAATTTTTTTTATAAATAACCAGACTGCCCCACTGTGGGGCTGTCTGGGTCTGCTACGGTATTTTTTTTTGTAGGATCTTAATATTTTTATCTGAAAATGTTCAATTTTACACTAAGTTCTCCAAAAAAATTTTAAGATCTTAATATTTTCATGTAAAAATAGAAAATAAAAAGTGTTCACTTTTATAACAAACAAAAATGTTCAATCTTACACTATGTTCACAATTTTTTTGTAAGATCTTAATATTTTCATCTAAAAATGGAAAATGAAAAGTGTTTAGTTTTATAGCAAAAAAATATATTCAATCTGACACTATGTCCTTAATTTTATAGCAAACAAAAATGTTCAATCTTACACTTGTAAATATTTTTTGGACATAGAGATTATAAAATAATTTAAAATTATTGCAGGCTATTCAAAAGAATAATGTGGTACATAAACAAATTATTTTCTTATTTTATTTGGGACAAAACCTCTAATTACAAAAAAAAAAAAAACAAGTAGTTTTTAAGTTTAGAATTCTAGTTACCATTTTAATACAATATATTGTTGAAAACATTATTTGTATTTTTTTTATCCTAGAACATATATTAAATAAAATAATAAATAATTAAGACCCTACACTTGTTATAAATTTTCATTTTGGCCTATGGGGTTGGTGAAGAAAATTAAGGACATAGTGTAAGATTGAACATTTTTGTTTGATGTAAAATTGAACACTTTTCATTTCTCATTTTTAGATTAAAATATTAAGATCTTAAAAAAAATGAGGACATAGTGTAAGATTGAATATTTTTATTTGCTATAATATTCAACACTTTTCATTTCTAATTTTTAAATTAAAAAATTAAAAAAAATTGAAGACATAGTGTAAAATTGAATAATTTTGTTTGTTATAAAATTGAACATTTTTCATTTCCTATTTTTAGTTGAAAATATTAAAAAAATCCAAAAAAAAAAAAGTTACTGTAGGCGACCCATTGCAGTTTACGGTTATTAATAAAAATGTTTATAAAAACAAATTTGGTTATTTTTATTATTTTTTGTATGGTTAGTAATAACAATCTCGGAAATATTGAGCTTGTTTACCCATTGCAGTTTCCTGAGTATTGTTGTTGAATTGTACGAATTTTGAGTAGTCCATTTGCAAATAGAAAAAAATATAATTTCATTTACTAGGGCTTTATATACTGAGTAATCTGCTTTTCTGTTATGTTATACCAAAATTATTGTTTTCTATTGCACAGTTACTTTAGCAGCACAAAGAGTTTCTAATTATAAGTACTAGATAGCACAAATAGAAAGCTAATAAAACTACATATGATTCAAATGCATCAATGTGTCGAGATCTTATATAAAATATAATCATAAACAACGAATGTATATTGGTTGCCTTAAAGAATTTCATTAAATAAGGACCACATTTCATTATTAATATTCATGTGCACTTTGTCTACATTGCTTTTTCCTAGCACGTAACTTGAAATACACAGATTCTTTTTATATAACTTAAAATAAACAGAATATAACACAAATTTATATATTTATTTATATATTATTTTTTATGTGAAGCAGGTAATTCTGTGGCAAGCATAGAAAACATTGTTGAAGGGAGACACCTTGATCATCAAGTTTGCCCTGAACACTCAAGTAAAAGTTGTGTATATGATGAGATAAAATGCCAAGACTTGCTTGCTAAGCTGGTAATCTCAAGTGAACTTCCATTCCATTTTGTGAATAGTACTCAGTTCATAGAGTGGGCAAAAAACCTTCAGCCATTGTACAATCCGGTTGATCTAGTTTCTATTAAGACAAAGTGCCTAGGTTTCTATCAAATAGAGAGGCGAAGGTTTAAAGATCTCCATTGGAACACCTTTGTAAATTCAGCCCACCTAAAAAGAGTTTGCTTTAGTTTCCACATAGTGGATAACCACCCCACTAAGTATATCGGTGTTACAGCACACTTCATTGATAATGATTTTAATTTGGTCAGAAGAACAATTGGTATAAAGATCATCGATTTGGAATTTGGAGATTCCGACTATGCATCAATAATAGCACAAATACAGAAATGCATAGACAATTTGGAGCTTCCTAAAAAGGTACTTGCATTTACCACTAATAAATTTTGGGAAATAAATAATGCCGAGAAATATTTAGAATGGTTGAGTTGTGGTATTGGGACAATCAAGTTGCACTGCATTGTTGAGGGGTTGGTCTGGACAGTATTGTCCTTTATATGGGATGAACTGGATGGAGTATTTGAATCTATCAGGGAGATGATTAAATTCTTGGCTGAAGATTCTAAACTTAATGATCAACTTGCTATTAAATTTAAAATTAATTTCCCAAAATCATATTTTAAACTTGACGATCAGAGAAGGTGGGACACTACATTGAATATGTTATCTGATGCACTTGCATACAAAGATTTTTTTGATGCATGTAAAGGTTATAATGAGAGGTTCCCATTATGTGACAAATGGAATGATGTGGAAAGTGCTGTCAACATTTTGAAACCAATTTATGCTGCAGTTACCGTTCTGTCTTCCTCTCAATTTCCCACATCAAACTTGTTTTTGAAAATTGTGTTTGAAATCCATGATGCACTATTACATGCTGTTTTCCATACAAATAATAATATCGATAAAGGAAAATTCTTAGATTGCTTGATGGAATTTTCAGATACTTATTTGAAAGATTGCGATAATATATTGCTAGTGGCCTCTCTATTGGATCCCCGATTCAAGTTGACCTACTTGGAACGTTACTATACCAAATACATCTCTGTCGACAGTGAGGAAATTAAAAAATGCATTGGGGACATATACATTAAGTTTGAAATTGAACATGATGGGGGGATGTCAGAACTGAAGAGATACTTGCAAGAAGACCAGGTAGATGTCAGAGATGGTGGTTTTGATGTTTTGAGATGGTGGAAGGATAACCAATCAAATTATCCCATTCTTTCAAGGATAGCAAGAGATATTCTTGCTATCCCTGTTTCTTCAGTACCCTCCGAGTTAGCTTTTTCCACTGCATTTTTTACGGGGTCGAGTATGTTTTTTAGGTTTGGAAAACTTCAGAATCAATTGGGTCCAAAGACATCGGAAGCTTTGCAGTGCTCTTATAATTGGCTGTCAGATACAAGTGGTAAAGGTAAGCAACCTTCTTCTTGTTGTGCTTATATACTGTTACTTTTTAGTGAAATTTCTTGAGAAAAATACCAGAACTACTTTTAACCTAAGAAAAATTTTCCAGCATTTAGCTAGATTTAAAAGCATTCATTTACTTTGAACATGCAGAGCATTACTTTCTACTTTCCATGTTCTTAAAGATGGTTCATTTGTATAACTATTTTCATCTTTATTGATGAAGATTTGTTCCAAACCTTAAATATGAAAAAGCTCTGCATACCTTTTAGATTCCGAGCTTTATTGCATTTGGATTGGAAAAAATCTCTATTTGTCGAGTTCGGGCCAGTCGCTATATATGAATCAGTGTAGTTTCCTTGCTTGATCTGGATTAATTAGCTAGTTATTATGTGACAGCACAAACTTTTTGTTAGTGCAATAACTATTCGTCCAGTTTAGTTGATTATTGTCCTTAAATTTTCGTCTGACGAATTAGAACAAGGGAAATGTGTGCGAAAAGGAGAAGCAATTGACTCGGTAGAGAAGCACATTCCACCATCATACCAATGCCCATTACGAGTATGTGACTTTTTCTACACAAGTTTTTTTAGAATGATGTCTGGAGAAATAGTAGCTATTGGTGGTGCTAGATTGACTGTGATGGACATGTGGTTTCTCATCAATGGATTTGTCAATCGGGTACCTATGGATGATGTACGTTTGGGTTATCCACCATGCTCTTGTTTTCCATTTTCCTTGATTTATATATAATATGTTTTCACATTTTCCAATTGCAAATTGTGCCCTTAATATTTAAGCTTAAATCCAATCATGGATATATAGTTGTATACTTGTATAGTTAAATGCCTAAATGGCATTCTCACTAAATGATGGCAAAAGGCACCACTAAACACAATATTTGCAATATTTGATTGTTAATTTTACATTTTCATTTTCATTTTGAGATTTCACTCTAACAACAAATGGATAAATTTTACAGATTATGAACTGCTATATTGGTATCTTAAACAATCAAGGAAGTACATCAGGTAAAATCCTGAAACTTAGCACATTTGATACTCGGCAATTGCAGTCATGGGGATCGTCAATTTATGGAGATAAAATGTATGAATGCATTGAGAAGGGCAAATGTTTCCTTCAAAATGAACTGGTAATTTTCATCAGTATATGATCTGTACATTACAACTTTCACTTCTTAATTACTAGTTGGAACTCAATATCATATATAATTCGTAGGTGCTCTTGCCAATCCAAGTACAAAACCATTTCCTACAAAGCCATTGGTTTGTTGTGGTTGTAAATGTTCCAAAGAAGGAATTCCAGATATTAAATTCCTCAAACTCATTGGGCGGACCTTACGAAGAAACAACTCATACGCTGGTATATATTTTCTCAAATAAGTATAGCTTGTATATTCTATATATTATACCATGTAATGATTGATTATCATATTTGCATTTTTTCATTCAGAGATTAGGAATTCAAACGTGTATTGATATTGCTGCACCTTACTTGATTGGTGTTCCAGAAGAATGGATGCTAGAGAACGTACTTAATTGGCCTATATATGTTATTCCGAATTTACCACAACAAAACGACGGGTATGATTGCATCATTTTCCATTTTGTTTCTATAGAGACTAATTCATTCTATTGAGCAACCCAATTTGTGTTTTAGATGTTCTTCTGGTCTATTTGCTCTCAAGTACATGCAATTATGGGATGGATCAAAGCTTGCTACTGAATTCACACAGGTGAGCTATTATTCTTTGTATAATGTTTTATCTCAAAATTTGCATAGAAGAAATGAATTATTGTTCAATGTACTTACTTTTATATGATGTATTTTGGCAGGATGACATTGACTTTTTTGGGAAAGAGATAGCTGGTGAGCTAATCTTTTCAGAGCTCAATGAGATGAAGGATATTCAAAATGATATTAAGACAAGACTCAATTGGTTTTATTTAACTTATTTCAATTTAAAAAAATAAATTATAATTCGAAAAAACTTCTATATGTCGTTATGTGTGCATGCAAATGGCCCACACAAAATGTTTTGGGGCACAATTGTTTGGACCTGTCAAACTTATTATTGTAAGCTTGCGCATGAAATTATTCTTTTGGCACAACTTACTACATACTATGTAATTGCTTCAATTTTATTTCCGTACAATTTATTTCCTTACATTTTTGCAACAATTATTTTCTTACATTTTTCGACAAAAAGTTTGAGAAAACATTAAAAATGTTTACACCGAGAAAATGGTGCGTTTTCAGTTTTTTTCCAAGAAAAAAAAAACAATCTATCGGGAAAAAAATCATGTGCCTAATCTAACTTCCGAAGAAGCCTGAGTCCGATGCCCATCGGACTCAAACTGGATCCGATGCCCATTGGACTCAAACTGGATCCGATGGGTTCCATCACCGTCAGATTCGCTTTAAGATTCATGCGTACTGCTTTAATATCCTTGCGTTTTTGTTTTAATATGTGTATGCACGGATCTTAAATCAAATCAGACGGTGATGGAACCCATCGGACCTGATGTCTCCTTATTTTGCCTAATTCGCAACCCAATTTTACATCCGAACTTGTGCCTTAAAGCCTGAAAATGTGGACTTTTCGTCTAAATATCTTTAGAATGTGGTACTGCTATGTTTTGTTTCTTGTTTTACAGGAAAAGGGCGAAATTCTGGATCTGACAACTCTCCATACGGTCCGTATAGGTTTCCATACGGTCCGTACACGATCAGCCCAACCACACAGGAGGTTCCACAGCAAGAGGCAAGAATTCTCCAAGGCAAGGTCAAGTATACGGTCCGTATAGACTTTTCATACGGACCGTACAAGATATTTCGGAAACCCAGGCTGGAATTGGAAACAGAGACAGCTGGGGAGGCCGAAAAGGAAGGTTTTGAAGAGGCGATTTCGGGCATTAAGGGACACGATTCCAGATCAGAAAGCATCTTTTGACTCATTCTTGGTGTTTGGGAGACAAGGAAGAACTTGGAGAAGAAGAAGAGGAAGTTCTACAACGGATTCTTCGATTTCTTCTATAGTTTTGCCATGAACTCTTTTATTACTACTGTTTTGTGTTATTTTGAGATTATGAGTAGCTAAATTTACTGTTTCTAGGGTTAAGATGTAGTTGAAGCTTGGTTTACTTGTTTGCTACTGGATTATGTGTTGAATGCTTAGTTTTTATCTTGTTGTGTAGTATTTTAATTGCTTGGTTTTGCTTGCTTGAGTTTGATTAGTCATCCCGTTAGATGAATGCGCACGTCTAATAGTTAGGAACCAAGTCTATGATACTTAATCCAACTGAACCAAGTATATGAGGTAGATCTACGGATCAAGAAGTACTGAAAGGGAAACTTTCCTCGAGGCGAAAGTCCTTGGATACCTTTAGTAAACCAACAAGTGACTTAGATAACTTAGTCCAAAATTACGAAAGTTGAGGGTTAACGCATCTAAGAGGGGAGTAGTTGAGTCCCAGGTAAATGCGGTTCTAAGCCAAAATTGCGAACGCCGAGGTGAGGAACTTAGACCCGGTCGATGGAAACCCTAGGCAAAAGCACCAACACAGAAACAGTGGCTGCAGTATTCACTCGGGGACCTATACGGACCGTATAGTATTCTATACGGGCCGTATACCCTGGGGCCAGGCAGATATGAAATCTGACACCCTGGAAACCCTTTTTATAATCCGAAAAACAACTTTTAATCTTGTTTTAATTGTTTTTAATCATTATTTCAATCAGTAGAACAGTTAGAAACAAACAAACCAACTTCTCTTCACTTCTAGAATTTTAGTAGAATTAAGTAAAGTCCGGTTGTTTTTATTCCGTCCCTGTGGATACGATACCCGACTATACCAACGGTAGGTACTGTGCACTTGCAGTCCCAACCAGAGGTAGAACTCGAGTTTAAAAGGTACAGCTCGCTGTACTGAAACTTGGGAGTGCATTTCTGGTGCGAACAAGTTTTTGGCGCCGTTGCCGGGGACGGCAACTAAAAATTACTAGACTTTTTCTTATTTTCACTTAATTCTAGATTTTAATTTTAATTTTTCCTTTTTCCATCTTCTCAGGAACATACTGGAAGGTTCACAGCCCAAGAATCACTACAATCTCAGAAGCAAAGGGGAGACTTCCACCACAGTTGTTCCAGCACCACCACATCTGTCGCCTCTGCGTACGGCCCGTACAAGATTTATACGGACCGTACAACCCGACAACAGAGAGACAGACCCAGAAACAGGCACCATGTCCCAAAACGGAGACGAGCATGGACCGCAAGTCCAGGAGCAACTCTCAGATGATGAAGGGGGAGACTTTGTGCCAAGGACATTGCGAGAGTTCAATGTCCCAAGAGCTGGAGATGTCAGAGGGGCAATCCGACTGCCAAGGGTTGTCGGCAACCAACCCAACTTCAATCCGGGCGTTGTCAACATTGTCCAGCAGAACACGTTCCATGGCATGGATCATGAGGATCCACATGCCCATGTTCAGACTTTTCTCGAGTGTTGTGCAACCATTAAAATTAATGGCGCACCCAATGATTACATTAGACTTGCTTTGTTTCCTTTCACTCTTAGGGATAAGGCAAAGAAATGGTTAGGGTCATTACCAAGGGATTCAATTACCACTTGGAGGGAACTGTCCAAACTGTTTTTGACCAGATTTTTTCCTCATAAAAGAACTGCCAAGGTTAGGACCCAACTGACCAGTTTCAAACAAAGGTCTGATGAAATGTTGAATGAGGCATGGGAACGATTTAGGGAATTGCAATACTCTTGTCCACATCATGGTATTCCCGATTGGTTACTTGTTCAGTCTTTTTATGCAGGTTTGACTGATAGTTCTCGTACTTCTGTTGATGCAGTTGCAGGTGGGGCTCTCCTAGACCGAGAGACAACCGATGCAATCAACTCCGATTGATAGCATAGCAACCAACCAACAAGGTGGTCGGCCGAGAAAGCACTCGAGCTACTGGGAGCGGCCGTCTTGAGGTCGACCAGATCACAGCTCTTACCGCCAAGTTGGATGCCATGCAGAAGGCTTTTGACAAGATGACTGTCAAGGCACTTGGTGATCAACAGCCGAAATCTTGTGTCATGTGCGGAGATGAGGGGCACTTGTACGAGTATTGTCCACTCGCGCAGAGAGATGAGGAACCTGAGCAGGTCAACTCTCTCAACAACGAGCCATCCTACTTTCCAAAACCTCCCTTTAACCGGTCCTACTCCAAGGACCAGAATGATCAACAAGCATGGAGGTGGAAGAATGGGAACCCCGCACCTTTCAACAACAACGCTTCCAGCAGCAGCAACAACAATCGAAATTTCTACAATAATGCTGCCTTCAACAACTCGAACAATCGCGCACCATACCAAGGACCATCTAAGCCCTATGTTGCTCCCGTCGTGACCGACTTCATGCATGAGCAGGGGAAGATGAACCAAATGATTTTTGAGCAGATGCAGCAAATTAGTGCTCAGCTGGGCGGGCTTAGCCAATCAAAACAAGCAGAATGAGTCTCACACCACTGCCGGCCAAATACCACCCGGGAGGTTGCCGGGCCAACCAGAGATCAATCCCAGGGGAGAAGCTAAGGCTGTTACTTTGCGAAGTGGGACACAATACAAAGGACCAGCCATGCCTGTTGAGCCAGAAGCTGAGTGTACGGTCCGTACAGATCCCATACGGCCCGTACAAGTCGACCCACCCGTGACTCCTGAGCAGCCAGAACCTGTTCAAGAGTGAAGTTGTAACTGAGAAGACCGATCATACGGTCCGTACAGAAGTCGTGCGGCCCGTACAAGATGAATCTGACAAGCAGAGAAAAAAGGTGACTGAGAAACCACCACCTTACCGGCCACCTGTTCCATTCCCACAAAGGCTAGCTGAAACCCGACTCAATGAACAATTCTCCAAGTTTGTTGAGGTGATCAAACAATTGCACATTACCATTCCGTTCACCGATGCTTTGACTCAAATGCCAACCTATGCTAAGTTTCTCAAGGATATCCTATCTAACAAGCGAAGCTTGGGGGGCCGTGAGACGGTGAAATTGACCGAACAGTGCAGTGCGATTTTGAGGAGCGAACTTCCTCCAAAATTGGAAGATCCGGGTAAATTCTCCATTCCATGCACCATTGGAAAAGCCACCATTCGACGAGCTCTATGCGATTTGGGGGCTAGTGTAAGTCTCATGCCACGTTCTATCTTTGACCGCTTGGGTGTGGGAGAACTTAAACCCACAAGAATGACTCTACAACTTGCGGATTCCTCTATGAGACTACCACTCGGCATAGTGGAAGATGTACCGGTCAAAGTCGGTAAGTTCTATGTGCCCGGTGATTTTGTTGTGATGGAAATGGAGGAAGACAAAGAGGTCCCAATCATCTTAGGACGGCCGTTCTTGAGAACCGCTGAAGCACTAATTGACGTAAAGAACGGGACCTTAACCTTGAACATTGGGGATGAGAAAGTTCACTTCCACATTGACCGAGCAATGAAGTACCCCGCCCAAAATGAAGCATGCTACATGGTTGATGTGATTGATGAATTGGTTGAAGAAAATTTCTTGGAGCAAGTCAACAACTCGCTAAGGTATCACTTTGACTTTCTATCTGATTTGCAGGTTGAAACAAGCGAGTTCGAGTCAATCTGTGCAGCAGGCACAGCATCTGTCTGTCCAGACGAAACACCATACGGACCGTATCATGAATGTACGGATCGTATATCAAGCGAATTGCAACCAGGGGGGCTGGAGATTGAGAAGGAACCTGAAGCTCTAACTGAGACTGTAGCATACGGACCGCACCAGGATCATACGGACCGTACAACTGCCCAGCCAGAGCAGATCACTCTTGAACTGAAACCTCTCCCAGCCAGTCTCAGGTATGAATTCCTTGATTCAGAAAAGACATGCCCTGTTATTGTGAATGCAGGATTGACCCCTGATCAAACCGCCAAACTCTTGGAGAGATTGAGAGCTCACAAAGGCGCGATTGGATACTCTATAAAGGACTTGAAGGGGATTGATCCGACCATTTGCACACACAGGATCTTGCTAGAAGATGACCACAAGCCTTCAGTGGAACACCAGAGACGACTCAACCCGAATCTGAAAGAGGTAGTAAAGAAAGAAATTTTGAAACTTCTTGAAGCAGGTATTATCTACCCAATTTCTGACAGCAAATGGGTGAGCCCCGTCCATGTGGTTCCCAAGAAAGGGGGTGCAACAGTGGTGAAAAACGAGAAAGATGAGATGATCCAAACTCGTGTTGTGACCGGTTGGAGGATGTGCATAGACTACCGGAAGCTCAACACTGCCACACGCAAAGATCACTTTCCGTTGCCATTTGTTGATCAACTTCTTGAAAGGCTTGCAAATCACTCTTATTTTTGTTATCTCGATGGTTACTCTGGTTTCTTTCAAATACCCATTGACCCGCAGGACCAAGAAAAGACCACTTTTACATGCCCATATGGTACCTACGCATATCGTAGAATGCCCTTTGGTCTTTGTAATGCACCTGCGACCTTTCAAAGAGCCATGATGTCCATCTTTTCTGATTTTGTTGAGAAAGAAGTTGAAATTTTCATGGATGATTTTTCTGTTTATGGTGATTGCTTTGACTCTTGTTTGACTAATTTGTGTAAGATTTTGCAGAGATGTGAAGAGGTGAATTTGATCCTCAACTCGGGAGAAATGCCATTTCATGGTCCAAGAAGGAGTTGTCTTGGGACATGTGGTAACCTCGAGAGGGATTGAGGTTGACAAGGCAAAGATTGAGGTGATTGAGAAACTTGAGATCCCTACGAATGTCAAAGGGGTTCGAAGTTTTCTCGGACATGCAGGTTTTTATCGCCGCTTCATCAAGGACTTCTCTAAGATCGCAAAACCACTGACCAATCTACTCATCAAAGATTCTGATTTTGTTTTTACTGATGATTGTGTTAAGTCTTTTTGCAGTTTGAAGGAAGCTCTGATCTCCGCACCTATCTTGCAGCCACCCGATTGGTCGTTGCCTTTTGAGTTGATGTGCGACGCCGCCGACTATGCAGGTAGGAGCTGTTCTTGGGCAAAGGAAGGACAAGAAGCCGTGTGCAATTTATTATGCTAGCAAGGTGCTAGATCCGGCCCAAATGAATTACACTACCACCGAGAAGGAGCTTCTCGCGATTGTGTTTGCTCTTGACAAGTTTAGATCGTATCTGGTTGGCTCAAAGATAGTGGTCTACACCGATCACGCCGCGTTAAGGTACTTTTTGAGTAAGAAAGATGCAAAACCTAGACTAATAAGATGGATTCTTCTTTTGCAGGAGTTTGATCCGGGAAATCGGGGACAAAAAGGGAGTCGAGAACTCGTGGCGGACCACCTATCCCGTCTTCATTGGGAGGAGGATACCACGGTTAAATTGCCAATCAATGACTCATTTCCGATGAACAACTCCTTGCAATTTGTTCCGAACTGGAGGACATCCATACGGTTCATACAATCATACATGCATGCGATCCAAAGATACGGACCGTACAGCCCTCCATACGGACCGTACAAATTTCCAACAGAAGCAGCAAGCTCCCTGGTACGCCGATATTGCAAACTATTTGGTTTCTGGAGTTTTCCCTGCCGAAACGTCCTTCCAGCAAAAGAAGAAACTCAGATCTGATGCCAAGTTTTACTTTTGGGATGAGCCTTACCTCTTCAAAGTCGGAATTGATGGCATATTCCGACGATGCGTTCCACACGAAGAAACAGGTTCCATTCTTGCTCATTGCCACTCATCCGCTTACGGGGGACACTCCTCGTTCTCTAAAACCACTGCCAAGGTATTACAATCTGGTTTCTATTGGCCCTCCCTTTTCAAAGATGCAAGATCTTTTGTTTTAGCTTGTGACAGGTGCCAAAGAACTGGAAACATGACGCGTAGGAATGAGATGCCTCTCAACTTTATCCTCGAGGTAGAGCTTTTTGATGTTTGGGGCATTGATTTCATGGGTCCATTCCCGTCTTCTCGAGGGAATGAGTATATTTTGGTGGCGGTCGACTATGTGTCAAAGTGGGTTGAAGCAATGGCATGCCGCAAAGCTGATTCGAATGCGGTAAGGAAATTCTTCAATGAGATCATTTTCCCTCGTTTTGGTGTGCCTCGAGCTGTCATTAGTGACGGAGGCAAACACTTCATCAATCGACAATTCAGCAATCTCTTGAGCCGACATGGGGTGACACACAAGGTATCTACCTCTTATCACCCTCAAACTAATGGTCAAGCTGAAATTTCTAACAGGGAAATCAAGTCGATTTTGGAAAAGACAGTGGCAAGAACTAGGAAGGATTGGGCTTTCAAGTTGCATGATGCACTTTGGGCTTATCGCACCGCCTTCAAAACACCGATAGGGATGAGCCCCTACAAGATGGTGTATGGCAAACCATGCCACCTTCCAGTCGAGATCGAACACAAAGCATTCTGGGCCACACGAGCAATCAACATGGACTTGCTTGCAGCTGGTGAGAAGCGCATCCTTGACTTGCATGAGTTGGAGGAACTGCGTTTGCAAGCCTATGAGAATGCCAGGTTTTACAAGGAGAAGACGAAGCGAATGCATGACAGACGCATTATGCTTCGGGAATTCAAAGAAGGATACCTTGTACTTTTGTTTAACTCTAGATTGAGAATTTTTCCAGGTAAACTGAAGTCAAGATGGTCCGGCCCGTTCCAAGTGAAGAAGGTGTACCCTTTTGGTGCAATTGATATTTGGAGTAGAGAGAGTGGTACTTTTAAGGTCAATGGTCAGCGTCTGAAGCACTACATTGCTGACCACCCGATGAATGAGCGGTGCACTCAGTTCCTTTCTGATCCCGCTCCAGCAGAAACGTCGAGAAAGGCGGTCGAGCTCGAGACCTAAAACGAGCGCTTCTTGGGAGGCAACCCAAGCATTTTTAAATTTTTGCATTTGTTTAGATCAGTTTTTTTTATTTCTGCATTTCTTTTCGAATAACATTTATTTTCGCATGTTTTATTTTGCTTAGGCTAATCGTGATTTTTCAGTTTTTGATGTGCACTTTAGTTCTGATCGAAGAGGCAGAACAGCAAGCCGGGAGTCTATACGGCCCGTACTCATCCTATACGGGCCGCACAACTGCTTTACTTCATTCAGAAGCAGATCTCACAAAATTCTGAGTTATACGGTCCGCACGAAACTTCCATATGGACCGTATGGATTCCGCCAGGCGCAAACGCTCTGAAGGGTCGCGTCCTTTCCATTTCAGTGTCTCTTCATCTGAGAGTCCTCTCCTTTTATACCCTACCCCCCCGACAGGACCTGCCCCACACTATTCACTTTTGTCGCTTTTCTCGTACGGCCCGCACAAGCGCCCGTACCACCAAAGTCCGATCGAACCGCCGCTCTCCTCGCTCGCCGCCGCCTTCATCCTCGCTCTCGCCACCGCTAGTCTCCTTTTCTCCTATCCAACCACCGCTACCTCCACTTTCCCCGCCGATTCACGGGCCAGGTAAGCATCTACTCTTCCTTTCCCGTCTCCTTTCCATTTTTCTTTTTCCTTTCTCTCCTTCCCTCGCAGTCCGACGCTCAACTCCTTCACTCCGCCACCGACCTCCCTTCCGCCGAAACCCTACCCTATACGGCCCGTACACACCAACCCCATACGGTCCGCACAACCTCTCTCGCCAAAGAACCGAGAGAAGGTAACCTCTCTCCACGGACCGCACAACCACTCATACGGGCCGTACAACTACACTGACAGAACCATGGACCCCAACCAAGAACGCCGGACCAAGCACGCTCATAGGAAGTGACACCCAACACCACGCCAGATACCACCACCACCCCCTTCTCCACCACGCCCTCACCATCCGGACCCATATGACTCGGGTCCCGAACAAACCCTCTCCGGTGAGCATACTGACCGTGCCTCAATCTTCGAAGAAAGGTACTTCTCCATACCCACTCGACGGATGTACAACAACTTTATCTCCATCCAGAAAAAGACAATTGAAAACACCCAAAGAGTGGACTTGGAAACCTTTCGCAAACTCAGAGTGGAGAACGACTTTCTTCATCTCACTTCTCGTGTCGGTTTCAGTGAGGTGTTCTAGCAATTTGAGAACAACTGCTATGAGTTGGACACCAAAGAATTCCTCTCCTCTCTCCAACTCAAACGGGATTACGATGATGTCCCATTAATCAAATTCAGATTGGGGAACCAAACCCACCGGGTCTATCTCTCTTCTCTCCGAGAATGGTTCGGTCTTCACCCCAACCCAACCACAGAGACCCCCTCCTTCCGAGAAGGCTGGGACAGGGACACCTTCTGGGAGAAGATCACGGGCAACTCCAAAGCCCAAAACGATGAGTTCCGTGCACGCTTCATCTCTCATCCTGTTCTCCGCCTCATCCAGCGTGCCCTTGCATGTACCATCTTTGCTCGCGGCGAGACACTCAACCGCGGCAAACTTATTGATCTCATGTTGATGGACAACATGCTCAGCCCGACCCCTGACATTCCTGATTTAGCTCTTCTCATGGTCAACCACTGGATCAAACTGCAAGAATCTCAACGATCTGGTGGCAAGGTGAAAATTGGGTTGTTTGTTGATATCATCAGGAACAACCTCGGATTGGAAGATGACCCTGGTCGCGCTTTGTGTACTGGACCCGCCTCTCTGGATGTCGAGAGCTTGCAGCTGCAGCATTTCATCAAAATCCACCGCGGGCCCGCAGGTCACAGCGACCTCTATGATTGGCGTTTCGCCAATGGCTCCACTCGCCGCCTACAATTTGCTGCTCCCATCGATTTAGAGGACCATTCTACTTGGCTCATCGCAGCCCCACTACCTCCTCCTCCTCAGAGACGGCGTGCGAGGGACGCACCTTCCTCTTCCGCTCAGCCTGCCATCGACGCACCTTCCTTCTCCACACAGCCGTCAGCACCATCTCCTCAGGGCCCCTTTCCAGCTGACCCCTCCATCCGCGACCTCTACATGCTCATGTCCGACATCCGGGACACACAGCAGGAGCAGGGAGCCCAGATTCTCGACATCCAGCGCCAGACTTCTCTCCACACTGAGCGCCTGGACAAGCTGACCGACCAGATGAGCCAGTTTGACCTCCGATTCAGGGACATCGACGACCAGTTCCGCGACTGGCGTTACGATGCCTACCACTACTGATCAGGTTTGTTTCCACTGCCCCAGCTTTTCTCTTTCTTTTACGTCTTGAAGCATTGAGGACAATGCTCAGACTAAGCTTGGGGGGGGGTGATAGTAGTTGTTTACATTTATTGCATTTAGTTATCTTGCATATTTTGTTTTTCTTTTCTTTTGTAGATAAATTTGTGTGATTGCGTGAATTAGGTGCCAATTCGAAAATTTTTGGTCATGTTTTGGATGAATTTGTTAAATTAGAAATAACCCCATGTTTGATTGAAAGAACCACATAGGATAAGATTGTTTTTGGACATGGTAGAATGGAAAAATTGAATGGTACCAAGAAAAGCATTTGGAACCCTATACGGACCGTATGGACTTCTGTACGGGCCGTATGGGACTGAACTGTGCCCTTTTAATTTGGGAAACGGGATTTGAAACAAAAAGAAAGATTGGGATATTCACTGGTATGAATGAATACCTTTGAATGTGTGTAATCATGGTATCTTTGTAAAAACAGTTGATGAGTAAAATTGAAAATCTTTAGAAAGATAGGACTCCGCTTACCTATGTTACGGCGTTATGACGTACTTATGGTAATGAGTCTTTGACACTCTGCTCCTCTAGTTCACCTGATAAAGTGGCCGAGTTTACATCAAAAGTGTGAGCTCGTGTCATGGAAAGGTCGAACCAAGAGCACACAAATGCGCTTTTGAATTAAATCGGTTGGATATGGTTCACCACTTATAGCTAGCCGAACTTGTACTAAGGATAAAGAATCAAAGTGTCAAATAAGCAACAATCAAAAACAAACTTTGCATGATACCAACATACGAGGTCTACAACTTTCTGACCTAAGCTTGTTCCAAGCTTGGGGGGGACTCGAATAAAACGAATCACCACAGATGAGGGCATATGTTTAGTAGAAAAATGAGCTATTGATACGTTTGATTAGTCTATTCTTACATTTGACAATACGTTCTTGAGTATGGAGGTTTGATTAATTGGATTGTGGGGTGAATCAAAATTGACCGAAGGAAAACCAAATCATTGTCCAAAAGGATTCTTTTAGGTATCTAACAACCGCAAGATCATACAAATTTTTCTCTTAGTAGCTTAACTTGCATTTAGGTAAGTCCAAGAACCAGAACCGCACCTAAGTTAGAATTTTTGCTTGAGGACAAGCAAAGTTCAAGCTTGGGGGAATTTGATGTCTCCTTATTTTGCCTAATTCGCAACCCAATTTTACATCCGAACTTGTGCCTTAAAGCCTGAAAATGTGGACTTTTCGTCTAAATATCTTTAGAATGTGGTACTGCTATGTTTTGTTTCTTGTTTTACAGGAAAAGGGCGAAATTCTGGATCTGACAACTCTCCATACGGTCCGTATAGGTTTCCATACGGTCCGTACACGATCAGCCCAACCACACAGGAGGTTCCACAGCAAGAGGCAAGAATTCTCCAAGGCAAGGTCAAGTATACGGTCCGTATAGACTTTTCATACGGACCGTACAAGATATTTCGGAAACCCAGGCTGGAATTGGAAACAGAGACAGCTGGGGAGGCCGAAAAGGAAGGTTTTGAAGAGGCGATTTCGGGCATTAAGGGACACGATTCCAGATCAGAAAGCATCTTTTGACTCATTCTTGGTGTTTGGGAGACAAGGAAGAACTTGGAGAAGAAGAAGAGGAAGTTCTACAACGGATTCTTCGATTTCTTCTATAGTTTTGCCATGAACTCTTTTATTACTACTGTTTTGTGTTATTTTGAGATTATGAGTAGCTAAATTTACTGTTTCTAGGGTTAAGATGTAGTTGAAGCTTGGTTTACTTGTTTGCTACTTGGATTATGTGTTGAATGCTTAGTTTTTATCTTGTTGTGTAGTATTTTAATTGCTTGGTTTTGCTTGCTTGAGTTTGATTAGTCATCCCGTTAGATGAATGCGCACGTCTAATAGTTAGGAACCAAGTCTATGATACTTAATCCAACCGAACCAAGTATATGAGGTAGATCTACGGATCAAGAAGTACCGAAAGGGAAACTTTCCTCGAGGCGAAAGTCCTTGGATACCTTTAGTAAACCAACAAGTGACTTAGATAACTTAGTCCAAAATTACGAAAGTTGAGGGTTAACGCATCTAAGAGGGGAGTAGTTGAGTCCGGTAAATCTGGTTCTAAGCCAAAATTGCGAACGCTGAGGTGAGGAACTTAGACCTGGTCGATGGAAACCCTAGGCAAAAGCACCAACACGAAACAAGGGTCTGCAGAGTATTCACTCGGGGACCTATACGGACCGTATAGTATTCTATACGGGCCGTATACCTGGGGGCCGAGCGATATGAAATCGACACCACGGAAACCCTTTTTATAATCCGAAAAACAACTTTTAATCTTGTTTTAATTGTTTTTAATCATTATTTCAATCAGTAGAACAGTTAGAAACAAACAAACCAACTTCTCTTCACTTCTAGAATTTTAGTAGAATTAAGTAAAGTCCGGTTGTTTTTATTCCGTCCCTGTGGATACGATACCCGACTATACCAACGGTAGGTACTGTGCACTTGCAGTCCCAACCAGAGGTAGAACTCGAGTTTAAAAGGTACAGCTCGCTGTACTTGGGAGTGCATTTCTGGTGCGAACAGGACCTAATTTGAGTCCAATGGGCATCGGACCCAAGCTCATCCCCCGAAGACATAATTTGATCCACAAAAGGCTTCCAAAATGCTTTTAGATTTGTACATGCATATTGAAGTGACATGTACAGATCTTAATGCGATATGCGCTAATCGGAATTGCTTTAAGATCCGTGCATGTTAGATCAGCACAAATATTGAAGCGATCGATGGGCACAAAACTTAATGCGATGCACACGGATCAGACGGTAGAGGAACTCTTCAAATTTAAATAATTTGAGTCTGATGGGATTTATATGCATTTAATAAAGAGTAAAATGGGTATTTTAAAAAATTTAGAATGAATTTTAATATAAAAACAATAAAACAGATAAATTTGTGAGTTTTTAAAGTTTAGAGGAGGAAATATGTAACTTTAAACTTTAGAGGGGACACGTAATTTTGATGTTTTTGAGGGGTATACGTGAAATTCCCCCAAAAAGGAAGTATCAGATTTACTTACATCGTGAAGCTTTGTCGACAATTTCAGTAATCTGTCCGAATGTGATGCATGGGCATATATATGTGATTACGACTTCGAAAAAAAGGAAGAGAAATCAGAAAAGGAACCTAATTTCATTTCATTCTATCGAAAAAATAAAGTCACTCAAAGAATGAGAAATAATTAAGAATAAAGTGCTTTTCTTACAATTGCCAGGATCATCCATACATTGTCAAAGGCCGGTCGACCATCCGAAATTTTTATTAATAAGAATATAAATAAAAAATATCAGTTTTGAGAAGGTTTTGCGGAGAATTTGAAAAGTAGAAAAAATGTGATTGTTTGTAACGGCCTGATTAGCGAAATTAGATTACTGCTAATTAACGTGTTTAAAAAAAAAGTCGGCCGTTTTAGACGATAACAGTCAACTACAGTGGTTTTTTCGACCATACTGTTATAGAACTGAAGTAAAAAAAAATATAGCTTGTCATTATCGTCCCAAACGGCCCGACTTTTTTTCCCGGCATTAATTAGCACTAATCATATTTCGCTAATCAGGTCGTTGTAGTCTATAACATTTAGAGGACGTTATAAACAATCACATTTTTTCTACTTTTCCAATTCTACACAAATCCTTCCCCAAAGCCAATATTTATTTATTTATTTTTTATTAACAAAAATTTTGTGTCGACCACTGCGACATGGTGTACGAGTTTTCTAGCGGTACCGGTGTAGGTACGCCGTTAAGCTCATACGCTTGCGGTGGCAGTGCAGCCGTGCAAGATACATCGATCAGGGCTCTTTTTCAAAGTGTTAATTAAGAAAACAAAATGGACAGACTCGCTCCTAAAAATGAAAAATCTTACCAATTATTGAATTTAGCTAATTTCTAAGTAACACATAACACACATCTTTTATCTAATTAAAGAGTTTAAACAATGTGAATTTGCTTAACTGTAAATCACAATTTTCCGTTAAATATAAATTAATTTGATTAATATACAAATTTATCATTTTTTTTTGCTATCCTTTGTTTTTATTTTTCATAGGTATTGAGAAGTAAAGATTTTGTTCATTTTATTATTTCTAAAACGAAAGGTTGAGAGGAGGATGACATAATTAATTAAATAAATAAAAAGATTTTCATTAGAGAAAAGTTATGATTTACTGTTGAGAAAACTAACACGATTTAAACTCATTAATTTGATGAAAAATGGATGCACTGTGTCAATTAAGAATTGGCTAAAATCAATAGTGAACAATATATTAACAGAGCTAGTTTATATTAAAGCACCACAAGATTGTTAGAGAAAATTATAAAAAATATATAGCTGATGCGCTTCATGAAACCAAAACAGCTCAGTCAATACATACGAACCCAAAGAGAAACGAAGAATTTTGCCAAAATTGATCCAGTGTCATTCACAAATCACAATTTGCAAGTGCCAAAATTTACAAGTTTTCGCTTCTCCTCTCTCAACTGAGACTGAGATTCTCACAATGGCTTCACAGATGAAAGAGGAACAAGAAGAGGAGGGAGAGATCGAGGTCTTCTCAGATTGGGATTCTGCTAAATCGGACAGCGGAGAGGAGAGGATTATTTACCATCCGATCAGGAGTTTGCTGATTTGGTTAGGTAATGGCGAATTTTCCCCTCGTTTCAATGATTTCGAGCAAACTTATGCTAAACTGACAACGGACACTTGCTATAATCAATCAATCAATGAATTCACTACCTCTTATTTATTGTCTGGTGTTCAAATCAATCAACTTTTGCTACCCCTTAGAAAGAGATTTACAAAATGCAGGGCGAAACTAGAAATTTTTTATAAATGAGGCTAAAAATTAAAATACATAATGTAGTGAGTGGAATTTGAACTCAAGACCTCTCAACTACAAAATAAAACTTTAACTGCTAGATTACAAGTAAACATTTGACTAATATTGAGGATGTCTTATATATATGGAAAGTTCTAAAAAAAAAAAAATTAATTAAATTTCAATATATATAACTAAAATTTTAAAATCATAAGGGTGGCTTAGCCACCTTTCCAATACACTGAGATCTGCCCCTGAATGGAGGACCTTAACGCCTAAAATAGAGTTACTAATGATTTGACTGGGATTAGTAATTTTAAAATCACAGGGGTGGCTTAGCCATCTTTCCAATACACTGAGATCTACCCTTGAATGCAGAACCTTAACGCCCAAAATAGAGTTACTAATGCTTTGACTGGGATTAGTTGAGCTTCATTATTGGGAAACGGCCAAGCAGGGCCAGTCTGAAGCCCGGTCGGAGCTGTCTGATAGGCATCATGATTTGTGCGCATAATTGGATGGCTCTGACCAGGCATCTAACCGAATTTGTTTTGATGCCCATTGGACCACCGAATTCAGATCCAGTGATGTAACCCAATTTTGGGTTTTAAATTGGAACTGTTTGAATCGAATCCGAGACAATCCATCCGGATCTGGAGCGCACACATCCCGAAAACGAATTTGAATTCTGAGACAATTTCAAATGACGGATTCAAATCGGATGGTGTCAATCCAAAACCCAAAAATTGGGTTATTTTAGGGGATCCGGACCCCACTTGGACCACCCCTTCTCCCTCATTATTATAATTTGTATCAGTTATGTCACAGTACTCTCATTATTGCTTCAATTTTATTATTAAGAACTATCTTCTTACCAGGAGGTTGTTTAATCCTATGAGTATATCTCACCAATATGATTAGTACAGTACCACGTGTTAGAATGAGTAGAGCTAGTGTTTTCTAAGATTGCCATGGAAGTTTTTGAGCTATACCTTTAAATGTTGAATTGAGTTTATATGACGAATTTTAACTGCCGATCTTGATCTGCTTTGCATGTGATACATGTAATTTGTAAAATTTCAAGTTAGTTTTGTACAACAAGATTAAGAGAAGTGAAAGCTAGAAGTTTCTTTTGTGTACCCATTTGTTATTAAGATATATTTTTCAGAATCTTCTTAAAATAGTAATTTTGTACGTATCTATCTAAAAAATTAGTAAAAAAATTCTAAAAAATATAAATTTTGGTCTCTAAGCATATTTTATTATGAACATCATATTAAGCAGTTTGGATCAACTGTTTGGATTTTGAAAAATGAGATAAAGAATGTAGAATATATAGGAGCACAAAAAAATGGTGCATTTGAACCCTCCTCCATTAAATAGCGAAACAAAAGAAATACCAATATCTATTGGAGTAGAACTCTAAAACTAAATCAAGTAACATGTCATATGGAAAAGTGTAAGATGAAAAATCAAAAGATTATAAACGTGATATTCAACAGACAAAAACAATGAAAAATATATCCTTTAGTCATCAACTATAATTAAGTGTCCTTTGCAAGTGCCGACTGTACACGGCATCATAATTAAATCTGAACCGTCCAAAGCGTACCAGGCGGAGACCAATTGAAGTGACATTGTTCATCGCTAACGTCAAACTTCATTGAAAATTAAGGATATATAATATATTTACAATTTACTTCCTTACTTTTTGTGTGCAAAAAGTTAGACAAAACATTGTATTGCTTGCATTAACGAGAATGACCAGCAATATATATCTTTAAGTAATGACAATTTTTCATTCAAAAAACAAATTAATTAGGAGTTCAAGCATTAATTTATATGAAGATAATAGAGAGCTCGGATGCTAAAATATATTTAGACTAGACCCAATAACATGGGCCTGTTATAGCAATAGACTAGGCCTTCAATTAATGGAGCATTTAGCGGGCTAACAGATCCTACCACAAACTCGGCATGTCTAAAGTTCCATAGAAAAAGATTGGAAAATCCAACTCAATCCCATATAATTCCCATGAATTAATTATATGGCATTTGAACAGGGTCTTATGTGTAAGATCTGACCTCACTAATCAATAACCTAAACACCTAGTGAGAAAGAATTGATTGATCTAATTTGGACATCAACCGAATCATTAGACCAATCAGGTTCACATATGTAATGCACGTAACCTCATTAAGATTCATGTTAATATGTAACACATAGATCAGATCTAAACTCAAATGATGCGTTAATGCAGAGAAGAATTTGAATTCCCAACCTACTCTCAATTCTCAAATGACATCTAGTGACAAATTAAGAACATAATTGCAATTTTACTAAAAATTGATAGACTACCCAGAAAGCGACTTTACTAATTACTAATAATGAAACCCTTAAATGTTTCAATTCATTAGGGGAAGGCAACAAACATAAATACATCAATCATAGGACAAGAAATACTTTATAGAGAAAAATAATTAGATCACTGTCACACAAATTATAACTACGACTCTACGAGTTTGTACCGAGAGTTTTAATCCTATTTAAAATAAAAGTTATATAGATATAATTGTATATATATGAAATTAACAAGTTTTCTAGAATTATTAACAATTTTTTAACAAAAATTTTCATCAACAAATTTTTTGAACAATTTTTCTCTTGATTTAATAATAATAATTAATTAACAGAATTAGTGACAAATATCATTAATTGAGTAATTGAAATTTTTCATTCAAAAAATAATTGGAGTTCAAGCATTCTTATATCAATATATATAATGGTTAGCTGAGATGTTAAAATATTTTCCTTGATAATTTTCTCTGCCCAAAAAAATGGAATATGATTGTACCATCAATATTTTTCAATACAAATTTCCCGGGGTTCATTGAATAAAATGAGTTTATTTTTAAAATAATTAATATGTACTTTTGATTATTATTTCTGAAAAGCAATAGAAACAGGTGATATGAAAGTATTAGAATTAATTTTTTTTTAAATAAATCCAAATCTCTAAGAGGCACTGTTATAAAATAAATATTGCGTTCATATTAACTTGTACGGATGTCAAAACATTTTAATGTTGTCGTACCAAATGGAAATAAAAACTTCCCTAAAGTGCACAGATAAACTCAATATAAAAAAACTGTTCTGACAAGCCAAAAATTTGAAATTTTAATATGAAAGCATTATTTGTTTTAATCCTTATTTAAAATTAGGGGAAGTGTTCTAAAAAACGAAAAACAAAAACAGAGCGCTACATGAGAATTGGTAACCAGCTTATGCCATTCTGATGTTCCTCAGATTTTTTATTTAAATTGTAACAAATTAAACTTAATTGACATATTAATTCAAGCTTGCATCTAGTGAATTTGTGCATATATTATATCGCATGAAATGGACTTCTTTTCGCTCTCTATCAGATTTTCTTTACGAAGAGTTTATTTAATTTATTGGTTTTGACGATTTTTATCTTTTAATATTTAATTTGCATAATTTAAAGATTGTAAAACTTCGGAAGAGTTGAAGAATCTATTTCATTCAAATTTGCATAAAATATGAATATTGAGCTTCAGTCAACACTGGTGTTGACTTTTTATTTAAAATGGCAAAAACCAATTTTATCAATTCATATATAATTCATTATTTTTTTATCTAAAAATTCGGTAAAAATAAAAATTGATGGATCTAAATGTTATTTTCATATTGTAGAGGTTTGAACGAAATTTTTTTAAAGTAATCTAAGAGTTGCAATTTTTGAAAGGCATTGACAATTATACCCATAACGGAAAATTCTTTTTATTTGGATTTCTCTAAACAGTATTAGAAAAGAACAAAAATCAAAGAATAAAAAAAAAAACAAATAAGAAATTGCATCAAGCCATCATTGCATGATTTGAATTAGATTGTACATTACATCACTTATTAAAAATTCAGAAGCATTTCGACTTGTTCTTGATCAATTGGAGAAGACGAATTGAATTTTTTTCAATTGCTCTGTAGGATCAATTCGCGAAACCCTAATTCATTAAATCAAATAACATAAGACCGACTGCAAAGGATGAATTAGGGTTATTTGATTTAAGGAATTAAATTTCAATGCCTAATTTATCTTCCCCTTTCTCCTCTCTACCAGTTTCTATTTTCACTGATTTTAGGATGATTTTTCAGAGGAAGAAGATAAAAACCCTTCGCAGTGGATAGGCGTGGTGTGAATTAGTGATTGGCAAATGCCCGCCCGGACCCAACCTGCCCATGCCTGTGCCCGTCCTGCCCGTGCCCGTGCCACGGGCATCCACGAGCACACGGGCATGGGCGTTAAACGGGCTGGATCCATTTTTTTGGAAAAATGCCCGTGAGTGCCTGGCCCGCCATGCCCGTCGCCCGTGCCCGTGACGCCCATGCCCGTGAGCTCGTGACAGATTTTTTTTTTTTTTCTAAAATTCAAAAATGAGAAATATTTTTTTTTAAAATTGATAAATTCTAAGAAAAGTAATAATCTAATATCTTCGCTAATCTAATCAGCCTCAAAATTGTTCAATCTAATATCTTCGCAAATTCTAAGAAATATATCTTTATGCACATACAAAACATTACAATAACAAACAGAAATGTTCAATCTTTACTTATGTCTTCAAATTGTTTTTCAAGATCTTAAAATATATAATTTTTTTTCAATTTTATTTAAAAATAATTTGAATTGAAAGTTATAAGACTACTGTTTTATTGTATGTATATATTATATATATATAGATTGACAAAAAATGGGCTGGAAGCATCGTTTTTTTTTTTTAACTTTAAACGGCCATAACTTTTGCTGGGAAAGTCGGATTGACGCGTATGACCTCAATTCGGAAAGGGGAGGAGGAGACGGTCGCCACTGTCACCCGGGGTGTAACTCCTAACCCCGGGTATTCGACAAATCAGAATCGCCAAAAAACGTCGTTTAGTGCCTCAAAAATTAAGTTTAAGATTTTTAGTGTCTCAACTATAACCCCGGTTTGGTTATGAATGGAAATAAATCTCAAAATTGGTTATTAATATTACTTTATTTAATTTTTTGGTTATTAATAAAAATGCCGGAAAAAAAAAATATAGTTGTTTAACAAACACGCAAACAGAATTACGAAGGTATTCTCGAAAATTTTCTCGCAATATAGTTGTTAGATTAAATTTTGTTAGATTGAAATATTGAATGTTAGATTTATTTTTGTAGAGTAATTAAAAAATTAAATTTGATGTTAGATTTATTTTCTCGTAATATAGTTGTTTAATTTATTGGTATGAATTTGGATTTATAACAGAAAAAAAGGAGAAAAAAAAACAGAAAACAAAAAAAGCAGAAAAAAAAAAACCGGACCTGCCCGTCCTGCCCTCGACCCCGTGACGGGCACGGGCATTAAACGGGCAGGTCATAATTTTTGAAAAAAATGTCCGTGATACCCGGCCCGTTGTGCCCGTGACGCCCATGCACGGGCTTTGTCCTGCCCTGCCCGTTTAATCTCTAGTGTGAATGAACCGAAAAGGTTGATTCTCGGGCCCGAGGGAAAACCTAATGTACGCGGTCCTTGTGGACCCTTAGGCTGATCCAAGGGTCCCACCGTCTGGAATTCAGATTTGCTCAAAGGCGATTAGCGGTGTATATCCATTTTTAATAAGCTATTTAATTTAAATTTATTTAATTAGATCCATTGGTTTCGTCTGCACTTGGTCCACATGCTCTATATAACAGTCTTGTGAAGGGATTTCATTACCAAGTTTAGATCAGTAACCATTTAAAATGAAAGGGACCCATTCATCAGATTACATGACACAATGCTCTACGTCCTTTCTTCAATTGGGCTTGGGCCATGATTTTTTTTTCTTTTTACTTTGATCTAGTCCAAACCCACTTCTTAGCCCATTTAGATAGAAATTCCCAATGTGTCACCGTGAGGGGAAGGAAATGTTTACCGTCAGCATTAATTATAGTGTTTAGATGCAGAAACAGAGAAAATTTGGCTAGTGTTTTGATGCAGAGATCTACAGTACTATCAAAGAGATTTTGATAGGCTGCATACACATATACATTTGGCTAGGGTTTCAGATACAAAACAACACCAATTTCCACGTATTTATCATAGTTTACTGGGTGGATCTAGGATATTCGTCAGGAGGCAAAAGAATATTGAATGTAATTTAAATAGCTAATTGAATTTAAATCCGTTAACTAATTGAGTATTTGATAAAGAAAATAATGCTTTAACTTATAATTTATAATGCTCGGACTTGTAATTTCTGATATTCTGACTTATAATTATAATTACCAATCATAATTTAAGAAATTTATTTTAATTTTAACTATAAATTTAACCCGAATTACCAATTGAACATTCAGAGAGGGGCAAAAAAATTTTCAGGGAGGGACAAAGCCAGTCGGAACCAATAAATCTCCTCTAAAACTCAAAATAAAAAATCAAGTTACTGCCGAGAAATGAATATATTGCAGGAAAATAAATAAAAAGAGCCAAAATATCTTCTGGCGGGCTGCCACCAGGCTGAAGACAAACACTCCTCAGGAAAGCTCCAGAGGTTAATTAGGAGAGCTAAGCCTTTCCTATCACTTAAAAATAAAAAAAAAGTGACCACAATAATTCAAATATATTTTCATATTATAAGCAACAAAAAGTTATTTCATTTAGCTCAAAGGAAATTTAGTAGCAAGTACATTTATATATATAATTGTATTTAAAGTATATCTATATTTTGGTGAATAAAGGACTTCAAATATAGCCTTCTTTAATTAAAACAATGACAGAGACACACACAATAAGCTTTACAGTGCTGCTAAAAAACAATTAAAATGAGCATTACTAACCATTTTTTTATTTCTTTTTCTTTTCTTTTCTTAAGAAATAGAACAGAAATGGAGCAATTAGCGGGCACATAGTACATACATTGCCACATAAAAACAGAGGGACAAAAAGAGGGAGAGAGAGAATTATCCAAGAAGGCAACATGTGGCTGAAATTAATTCTTTGAATTTGTTAACATTAGCATCCTCCATCAAGTTTTTCAAAAAAACAAAAAAAAAGAGATTTTTCTTGGCAGCCACCACCAAATTTGTCAAAAAAAAAAAAACAGAGAGAAAGAGATTTTTCATATATACATCGACGGCGGTGGAGACTCGTGCTGCTTTGTTGATGGCCTCTCCTGACTCAGGATGTGCCACATCCATGTGATACTTTTACATTTGTTAGGTCAATTCAAGCTATTTTTCCTGGTGTCTTAATTTTTAAGATTCTTTTTTTTTTTATTATTCTGCTTTTGTCCAGAACTCAAAATCAAGTATTGATTTTGAGCCTTCCTCTGGATCTCACTTCTCACCAGTTTTGTTTTAGCTTATTATCTTACTGATTAATGCTTTGTCTCATTATATTAGAAGTATGTGAAATCTTCACTCAGAAGGGACAATTAATTAATCACCCCAACAAATTAAATATTACTAGTTTTATCTTTTGTATTTTATTATATTTGTAAGTATTTATATTTTTAGTCTTTCTTATAAAATATAATTACACTACAATAACTTATTCAACCCTCCAATTTTAATATTTTTCGTTTCGCTCCTGTGAGAAACAGAAACAGTTCGTCTGACAAGAAAAGAGTGCTTTTTCAAGTTTCACTAAGAAATAAATAATAACTAAGATGCTTCTCTCTTTTTCTTTTTAATTGTTACAGAAGAGCCAAGCAGATCTCTCTCCATTCACAACTAGATCTATGCCTTTTGCATCATTAGCGTAGATCTTAGGATCAAAAAACATTCACACTAAAATCCAAACTGGTACGTTCAGTAATCTTTTTTTTTTCTCATTCCAAATTTATACTGATAATGATTTTGGGATATGAATCATGTAGTAAAGAAACCTAGATCAACTGATAAAGAAAGATAAATATGGTGCTTTCCAATGTTCTCTTCATACAAATTACTGCCAAGATGATAATTAAAGTGAATTTCGCCATATTTATTTTAAATCAAATGTGATTCGGTCACGCTATGTAGCTAGTATTTTGATTCACATCACTTATGGAACAGGTTGCAATTCTATTATAATTTCAAACATTGTGCAAAATTAGAATTCTGATAGTATGTTGAAGAATGGAAAAGAAAAGGTTCAAGAGAAAGCGTCAAAGAAAAGGTCTAAAGTCTGGAATAGTTTTACTGAGGTGCCTGATGGTAGTAAAAAAGCCAAATGTAACAATTGCGGAGAACTCCTAAGTTGTGATAGCAAGAAGCACGGCACATCACATCTTAAGCGACATCCTTGTTACCGTTCCACTGAGCCCCCAAACAAGGATGCAAGAACTATTCCACCATCTAACTCTTATGGAAACATGGAGAACCAAGGATATGGCCAACAAATAAACACAGAACCTTCTGGAAACAGAGAAAATCAATTGGGATATCTCCAACAAACAAACGCAGAACCTTTTGGATGCCAAGATAATAATTTGGGAGAGAACCATCCAGGATATGTCCAAACAATAAACACAGAACCCTCTGGAAACAGAGAGAACCAATTGGGATATATCCAACAAACAAACACAGAACCTACTGGATGCCAAGATAATAATTTGGGAGAGAACCATTTGGGATATGTCCAACCACTAAACACAGAACCTTCTAGAAACAGAGAGAACCCATTGGGAGAACTCCAGCCAACAAATACAGAACCTTCTAGATGCCAAGAGAATAATTTGGAATATGATCCGCAAAAAAATCGAGAGCTTTTTGTGAAAATGGTAATCGATAACAAAAGCATGTTGGAACATGTGGATAATCCTTTCCTAGAAGAGTTTGCAAGATTCCTTCAGCCATTGTATAGCCATGTCACTTGGAGGGATGTTAAGAAAGACTGCCTCACCTTTTATGAAAATGAGAAAGCCCAGTTGAAAGAGAAAATCACCAAACTAACTTCTAAAGTCAGCCTTAGTGTGGTTGGGTGCTATAATCCAAAAGGCCAACGTCCAATTGTATTTGTTGCAGCACATTTTATTGATAATGATTTCAAATTGTTCAAAAGAATAATTGGGTTTGTGGAGGTTTGTTCTAAAGTAAGCCTTAGTTTGGTAAGATTTGAAGCTGAGAGAATTCTCAATGATTGGGGCCTTGGTAAAAAGGCTTTTGCTTTTACAGCAAACAAATATTACATTGAAGGTGCAGACAACTCCAGTCGAACATTGGACGTGATATGCATTCTGAAGTGTTTTCGTTCAATAGCTAAAAAAATCTATCTTCAAATTCGGTCAGATGAATGTAGTATTGGAAGAATTATGGAGGACCTGAATGAATTTCCAGAAAAAATGTTATATTTCAACCAAATTGGAGCGGGACATAATCTTGCTCCTAAATTTGAATTTCTTCTTAATACCAAAGGAGTACTTGGTATTCATCTCAATATTTTAAATGATGCTTGTACCTATAAAAATGTTCTTTGTGAATTTGACAACAGGAATGTAGGATGGAGCAAAGTGGAGAAAGTTGTTCCCCTTCTAAATAAAATAAATGATGTGGTTGTCACGCTCTCTTCCCCTGAATTTCCCACATCAAATTTACTTCTAAAATTTGTTTTTGAAATCAGTGATATCCTCCTATCAGAGGCCTATCCTGTTTTATCTAATCATACGAAAGATGATATAGATTCCTTGTTATATAATTATTTGGCTACTTGTGATAAAATAGTGTTGATTGCTTCCTTGTTAGATCCTCGATTTAAATTCAGATTGTTGAAACGCTACATTGAAAAAATTGAAGCCAATGAAGAAGATTTTAGTAAATTCTTTTGTAGTTTGTATGATGAATATCAAAGTGAAAGCACAGTGATATACGGATTTGATCGTTTGTCTCAAATACCAGAGATGAATAAATATTTTGAAAGAAGTTTGGTGGAAGATGGAGATGCTAATTTTGATGTGTTGGGTTGGTGGAAGGATAGTGAATCAGAATACCCGATTCTTTCTAGGATGGCACGTGATATTCTTGCTATTCCCATTTCTTCCTCGCTCGCTTCAGGCACAGAACCTGTGGAAGAAATTATTGATGAGATCCTTCATTCTACAGTCGATACAGGGATGTCCACGGTCTTGGTTTGCTGCAACAATTGGTTGAGATCTGGTTGTAGTGCTGGTATGGCATCTATATATACACCTTTTCTTTTATAGATGTTGATTTGATGTTTACTCAATTTACTTGTGATTATTTATCTACAAAATTTTCAGACCCAAATTGTAGTTTCAATTAATAAGTTTTTTATAGTATTGAGTACTAGTTTATTTGACACCTGGTACTAGCCAATAAAAATTTTAAGTCCCAAATTTTGGCTTATGCATTTTTTTCTTTCCTTCTTGTATAGTAGATAAAGTGACCTCAATAATCCTGTTTTCTTTTAGATAGTTAATAAATAGCACTTTGTTTCCCACATCTTAAAATATTGACCGAGATTTTTATTAATAACAATAAAAAATTAATCAAAATAACCAAAATTTTTTTATAAATAACCAGACTACCCCACTGTGGGGCTGTCTGGGTCTGCTACGGTATTTTTTTTTTGTAGGATCTTAATATTTTCCTCTGAAAATATTCAATCTTACACTAAGTTCTCAATTTTTTTTTTAAGATCTTAATATTTTCATGTAAAAATAGAAAATAAAAAGTGTTCAATTTTATAACAAACAAAAATGTTCAATCTTACACTATGTTCTAAAATTTTTTGTAAGATCATAATATTTTCATCTAAAAATGGGAAATGAAAAGTGTTCAGTTTTATAGCAAAAAAATATATTCAATCTGACACTCTATCCTCAATTTTATAGCAAACAAAAATGTTCAATCTTACACTTGTAAATATTTTTTGGACATAGAGATTATAAAAGAATTTAAAATTATTGCAGGCTATTTGAAGGAATGATGTGGTGCATAAACAAATTATTTTCTTATTTTATTTTGGACAAAACCTATAATTACAAAAAAAAAAAAAACAAGTAGTTTTTAAGTTTAGAATGCTAGTTACCATTTTAATACAATATATTGTTAAAAACATTATTTGCATTTTTTTTATCCTAGAGCATATATTAAATAAAATAATAAATAATTAAGACCCTACGCTTGTTATAAATTTTCATTTTGGCCTATGGGGTTGGTGAAGAAAATTAAGGACATAGTGTAAAATTGAACATTTTTGTTTGATGTAAAATTGAACACTTTTCATTTCCCATTTTTAGATTAAAATATTAAGATCTTAAAAAAAAGTGAGGACATAGTGTAAGATTGAATATTTTTATTTGCTATAATATTCAACACTTTTCATTTCTAATTTTTAAATGAAAAAAATAAAAAAAATTAAAGACATAGTGTAAGATTGAATAATTTTGTTTGCTATAAAATTGAACATTTTTCATTTCCCATTTTTAGATGAAAATATTAAAAAAATCCAAAAAAAAGAAAGAAAGTTACTGTAGGCGACCCATTGCAGTTTTCGGTTATTAATCAAAAGTGTTTATAAAAACAAATTTGGTTATTTTTATTATTTTTTGTATGGTTATTAATAAAAATCTCGGAAATATTGAGCTTGTTTACCCATTGCAGTTTCTTGTTGAACTGTACGAATTTTGAGTAGTCCATTTGCAAAAAGAAAAAATATAATTTCATTTACTAGGGCTTTATATACTGAGTAATATGCTTTTCTGTTATGTTATACCAAGAGTTGCTTGCTAAGCTGGTAATCTCAACTGAACTTCCATTCCATTTTGTGAATAGTACTCAGTTCATAGAGTGGGCAAAAAACCTTCAGCCATTGTACAATCCGGTTGATCTAGTTTTTATTAAGACAAAGTGCCTAGGTTTCTATCAAATAGAGAGGCGAAGGTTTAAAGATCTCCGTTGGAACACCTTTGTAAATTCAGCCCACCTAAAAAGAGTTTGCTTTAGTTTCCACATAGTACAAGTCCTCTCCACTGATTATATCATTGTTACAGCACACTTCATTGATAATGATTTTAATTTGGTCAGAAGAACAATTGGTATAAAGATCATCAAGGTGGATTATGGGAACTATGCATCAATAATAGCACAAATACAGAAATGCATAGACAATTTGGAGCTTCCTAAAAAGGTACTTGCATTTACCACTGATAGATTTTGGGAAAGGAATGATGTCGAGGAATATTTAGACTGGTTGAGTTGTGGTATTGGGGAAATCAAGTTGCATTGCATTGTCGAGGGGTTGCTCCATGGTGTATTGTTCTTTATATGGTATGAACTGGGTGAAGTATTTGAATCTATCAGGAAGATGATAAAATTCTTGGCTGAGGATTCTAAACTTAATGATCAACTTGCTATTAAATTTAAAATTAATTCCCCAAAACCATATCTTCAACTGGACGATCAGAGAAGGTGGGACACTACATTGAACATGTTATCTGATGCACTTGCATACAAAGATTTTTTTTATGCATATAAAGGTTCTAATGAGAGGTTCCCATTATGTGACAATTGGAATGATGTGGAAAGTGCTGTCAAAATTTTGAAACCAATTTATGCAGCAGTTACCATTCTGTCTTCCTCTCAATTTACCACATCAAACTTGTTTTTGAAAATTGTGTTTGAAATCCATGATGCACTATTACATGCTGTTTTCCATACAAATAATGATATCAATAAAGGAGAATTCTTAGATTTCGGCTTGATGGCATTTTCAAATACTTATTTGAAAGATTGCGATCATATATTGCTAGTTGCATCTCTATTGGATCCCCGATTCAAGTTGACCTACTTGGAACGTTACTATACGAAACACATCTCTGTCGACAGTGAGGAAATAAAAAAATGTATTGGGGACATATACATTAAGTTTGAAATTGAACATGATGGGGGAATGTCAGAACTGAAGAGATACTTGCAAGAGGACCAGGTAGAGGTCAGAAATGGTGATTTTGATGTTTTGAGATGGTGGAAGGATAACCAATCAAATTATCCCATTCTTTCAAGGTTAGCACGAGATATTCTTGCTATCCCTGTTTCTTCACTACCCTCCGAGTTAGCTTTTTCCACTGCATTTTTTGGGGAGGAGGATCAGGAGAGTATGTTTTTTAGGTTTGGAAAACTTCAGAATCAATTGGGTCCAAGGACATTGGAAGCTTTGCAGTGCTCTTATAATTGGCTGTCAGATACAAGTGGTAAAGGTAAGCAACCTTCTTCTTGTTGTGCTTATATACTGTTACTTTTTAGTGAAATTTCTTGAGAAAAATACCATAACAACTTTTAACCTAAGAAAATTTTTCCAGCAATTAGCAAGATTTAAAATCATTCATTTACTTTGAACATGCAGAACATTACTTTCTACGTACTTTCCATGTTGTTAAAGATGGTTCATTTGTATAACTATTTTCATCTTTATTGATGAAGATTTGTTCCAAACCTTAAATATGAAAAAGCTCTGCATATCTTTTAGATTCCGAGCTTTATTGCATTTGGATTGGAAAAAATCTCTATTTGTCGAGTTCGGGCCAGTCGCTATATATGAATCAGTGTAGTTTCCTTGCTTGATCTGGATTAATTAGCTAGTTATTATGTGACAGCACAAACTTTTTGTTAATGCAATAACTATTCGTCCAGTTTAGTTGATTATTGTCCTTAAATTTTCGTCTGACGAATTAGAACAAGGGAAATGTGTGCGAAAAGGAGAAGCAATTGACTCGGTAGAGAAGCACATTCCACCATCATACCAATGCCCATTACGAGCATGTGACTTTTTCCGCGCAAGTTTTTTTAGAATGATGTTAGGAGAAATAGAAGTAGTAGCTATTGGTGGTGCTAGATTGACTGCGATGGACATGGAGCTTCTCATACGTGGATTTGACAATTGGGTACCTATGGATGATGTACGTTTGGGTTATCCACCATGCTCTTGTTTTCCATTTTCCTTGATTTATATATAATATGTTTTCACATTTTCCAATTGCAAATTGTGCCCTTAATATTTAAGCTTAAATCCAATCATGGATATATAGTTGTATACTTGTATAGTTAAATGCCTAAATGGCATTCTCACTAAATGATGGCAAAAGGCACCACTAAACACAATATTTGCAATATGTGATTGTTAATTAGCTTTCTCAAGTTTCATTTTTGAGATTTTACTCTAACGACAAATGGATAGATTTTACAGATTATGAACTACTATATTGGTATCTTAAACAATCAAGGAAGTACATCAGGTAAAATCCTGAAACTTAGCACATTTGATACTCGGCAATTGCAGTCATGGGGATTGTCAATTTCTGACACAGAGAACATGTATGAATGCGTTGAGAAGGGCAAATGTTTCCTTCAAAATGAACTGGTAATTTTCATCAGTATATGATCTATACATTACAACTTTCACTTCTTAATTACTAGTTGGAACTCAATATCATATATAATTCGTAGGTGCTCTTGCCAATCCAAGTACAAAGCCATTGGTTTGTTGTGGTTGTAAATGTTCCAAAGAAGGAATTCCAGATATTAAATTCCTCAAAGTACTCATTGGGCGGACCTTACGAAGAAACAACTCATACGCTGGTATATCTTTTCTCAAATAAGTATAGCTTGTATATTCTATATATTATACCATGTAATGATTGATTATCATATTTGCATTTTTCCATTTAGAGATTAGGAATTCAAAAGTGTATTGATATTGCTGCACCTTACTTGATTGGTGTTCCAGAAGAATGGATGCTAGAGAACGTACTTAATTGGCCTATATATGTTATTCCGAATTTACCACAACGAAACGACGGGTATGATTGCATCATTTTTCATTTTATTTCTATAGAGACTAATTCATTCTATTGAGCAACCCAATTTGTGTTTTAGACGTTTTTCTGGTGTTTTTGCACTCAAGTACATGCAATTATGGGATGGATCAAAGCTTACTACTGAATTCACACAGGTGAGCTATTATTCTTATTATAATGTTTTATCTCAAAATTTGCATAGAAAGAAATGAATTATTGTTCAATGTACTTAATTTTTTATGATGTATTTAACTTGGCAGGATGACATTGGCATGTTTGGGAAAGAGATAGTTGGTGAGCTAATCTTTTCAGAGCTCAATGAGATGAAGGATTTTCAAAATGATATGAAGACAAGAATCAATAGAATCACAGGAATATTTACCAACAAGAGCTCTTATCATTAGCGCCCAAACATTACTTCAAATCAACAGGTTTTGTTTTACTTATTTCAATTTAAAAAATAAATTATAATTCGACAAAACTTCTATATGTCGTTATGTGTGCAAATGGCCCACACAAAATATTTTGGGGCACAATTGTGTGGAACTGTGAAACTTATAATTGTAAGCTTGCGCATGAAATTGTTATTTTGGCACAACTTACTACCTACTATGTAATTTCTTACAATTTGTTTCCGTACAATTTTTCTACAATTTATTTCTTTACATTTTTTCTAAAATTTATTTCTTACATTTTTCGACAAAAAGTTTGAGAAAATATTAAAAATTGTTTACACCGAGAGAATGGTGCTGTTTCAGTTTTTTTTCCAAGAAAAAAAAAATCTATTGGGAAAATCCTTCCCCAAAAAATTTCGTATCTTAATTTCTAAAAAAGAAAAAAAAATCATATGCGCCTAATCTAACTTCCGGAGCAGCTTGGGTCCGATGGGTGCCATCATTGTCAGATTCACTTTAATATCCGTGCACATTCGTTTTAATATGCGTGCACACATATCTTAAAGCGAATCGGACGGTGATAGAACCCATGGGACCCAGTTTGAGTTCGATGGACATCGGACCCAGGCTCGTCCCTCAAAAACATAATTTGATCCACAAAAGGGTCCGCTAATTGGTCCATTTCATTTCAATTTCTCAAAATTTTATTGACATAATTTGACAAAGCGTAGTAATTGATTGTAAAAAAAATCATCTTTTCTAGTTATCTTAGAGGGCTTTATAAAGTGAAAACTTAAAAAAAGCATTGGCTGTTATAACATTTGCGTACAAAATTTCCTTGGACCGAATTTGAATCTTATTTTGTGCGTCTCTTTTCATTTTTTTTTTAATTAATGAAGGGTTTATTTGAAGTCTATTACTCATCAAACTATTAATATACTGTAAATACAATTTTGTACTTTCTCTAAATGAAATAACTTTTTTTTCTTATAAAATGAAAATATTTTGAATTATAGTGATCACTTTTTCATATGTTTTGTGGGGGATACATGAAATTCCCCTTCTTTGTTTCTCTCTCTTTCTATTTTTTCAGCTAGTTCAAAAACAGAGTTGTAGCTTTTCCATGACACAATAGAAAGGTTTGTTAAAAACACACGGTCACCTAAAAAAAATCTTTGTTTAAATTCAAATAAAATTTAAGGGGGAATTTCACGTGTATCCCTCAAAAACTTCAAAATTTTGTATTTATCCCTCTAAAGTTTGAAATTACATATTTCCCCCTCTAAACTTAAAAAACTCACAAATTTACCCATTTTATTGTCTTTTATATTAAAACTCATTCTAAATTTATAAAATACCCATTTTACTCTTTATTAGAAATAAATAAATCTCATCGAACTCAAATTTGAATATGAACGGTATCTCTGCCGTCCAAACTACTTTTGGATTTGTGAACGCAAGATCAACACGTATCTTGATGCAAAAAACACATGCATATTGAAGCGACATGCACAGATCTTAATGCGATATGCGCTGATCGGAATTGCTTTAAGATCCGTGCATGTTAGATCAGCACAAATATTGAAGCAATGGGCACAAATCTTAATGCGATCCGCACAAATATTGCATCAAGATCCGTGCTGATCTTGCGTGCACAAATCCAAAAGTAGTTTGGACGGCAGAGATACCATTAATATTCAAATTTGAGTTCAATGAGATTTATATATTTCTAATAAAGGGTAAAATGGGTATTTTGTAAATTTAGAATGAGTTTTAATATAAAAGACAATAAAATGGGTAAATTTGTGAGTTTTTGAAATTTAGAGGGGGAAATATGTAATTTTAAACTTTAGAGGGAGGAATATGTAATTTTGAAGTTTTTGAGGGGTATATGTGAAATTCTCCCAAAAACAAAGTATCAGATTTACTTAAACCTTTGTCGACAATTTCAGCAATCTGTCCGAATGTGATTACGACTTCAGAAAAAAGGAAGAGAAATCAGAAAAAAGGAATATAATTTCATTTCACTATATCAAAAATAAAGTTACTCAAAAAATCAAATGAGAATTAAAGGAATCTAATTTCATTTCATTTCATTCTATCATTCATGCATTGCCAAAGGCCGGTCGACCACTACGACATGGTGTACGAGTTTTCTGGCGGTACTGGTGTAGGTACGCCGTTAAGCTCGTACACTTGTGGTGGCAGTGCAGCCGTGCAAGATACATCAGAACTTTTTTCCAAGTGTTAATTAAGAAAAGAAATTGACAAACTCACTCCTAAAAATGAAAAATCTTATCAATTATTGAATTTAGCTAATTTCTAAGTAACACGTAACACACATCTGTTATCTAATTAAAGAGTTTAAACAATGTGAATTTGCTTAACTGTAAATCACAACTTTCCGTTAAATATAAATTACTTTGATTAATATACAAATTTATCATTTTTATTTTATGTAGTAGCGCTTCTCTTAAGTATTTTTTTTTTGCTATCCTTTGTTCTTATTTTTCATAGGTATTGAGAACTAAAAGATTTTTTTCGTTTTATTATTTCTAAAAGGAAAGGTCGAGAGGCGGATGACATAATTAATTAAATAAATAAAAAGATTTTTATTATAGAAAAGTTATGATTTACGATTGAGAAAACTAACACGATTTAAACTCATTAATTTGATGAAAAATGGATGCACTGTGTCAATTAAGAATTGGCTAAAATCAATAGTGAACAATATATTAACAGAGCTAGTTTATCTTAAAGCAGCACAAGATCGTTAGAGAAAATTATAAAAAAAAATATAGCTGATGCGCTTCATGAAACAAAAACAGCTCAGTCAATACATACGAACCCAAAGAGACGAAGAATTTTGCAAATTTTGTCTTACCGCCAAAATTGATTCAGTGTCATTCACAAATCACAACTTGCAAGTGCCAAAATTCACAGTTTCCTGCTTTTCCTCTCTCAACTGAGACTGAGATTCTCACAATGGCTTCACAGATGAAAGAGGAACAAGAAGAGGAGGGAGAGATCGAGGTCTTCTCGGATTCAGATTCTGCTAAATCAGACAGCAGAGAGGAACAAAATGTAGGCAAGGGCGGAACTAGAAATTTTTTTATAAAGAGGGCTAAAAATTAAAATGCATAATGTGGTGAGTGGAATTTGAATTCAAGACCTCTCAACTACAAAATAGAACTTTAACTGCTAAACTACAAGTAAACATTCGACTAATATTGAGGATGGCTTATATATTTAAAGTTGTAAAAAAAATAAAATTTAATTAAATTTCAATATCATAAGTAAAATTTTAAAATCATAAGGGTGGCTTAGCCACTTTTTCAATACACTGAGATCCACTCCTAAATGTAGGACCTTAACGCCTAAAACAGAGTTACTAGTGCTTTGACTAGGATTAGTTGAGCTTCATTATTGGAAAGTAGCCAAGCAGGGCCAGTCCGATGCCCGGTCGGAGTTGTCCGATCCACATCATGATTTGTGCACATAACTGGATGCCTCCGACCGGGCATCGAACCAAATTTGTTCTGATGCCCATTGGACCTCCCTTCTCCATCATTATTATAATTTTTATCAGTTAGGTCACAGTACCCTCATTATTTCTTCAATTGTATTATTAAGAACTATCTTCTTACCAGGAGGTTGTTTAATTCTATGAGTATATCTCACCAATATGATTAGTACAGTACCAAGTGTTAGAATGAGTAGAGCTAGTGTTTTCTAAGGTCGCCATGGAAGTTTTTGAGCTATACCTTTAAATGTTGAATTGACTTTATATGACGAATTTTAAATGCTGATCTTGATCTGCTTTAGCAAGTGATACATGTAATTTGCAAAATTTCAAGCTAGTTTTGTACAACAAGATTAAGAGAAGTGAAGGCTAGAAGTTCCTTTTGTGTGCCCATTTGTTATTAAGATACATTTTTCAGAATTTTTTTATAATAGTAATTTTGTATCTATCTAAAAAATTAGTAAAAAAAATTCTAAAAAATATAAATTTTGGTCTCCAAGTATATTTTATTATAAAGATTATGTTGAACGGTTCGGATCAACTGTTTGAACTTAGAAAAATGAGATAAAGGATGTAGAATATATTGGAGCACAAAAAAGATCATGCATTTCAACCCTCCTCCATTATTAAATAGCAAAACAAAAGAAATACCAATATTTATGGGAGTATGAACTCTAAAACTAAATCAATTAACATGTCATATGGAAATGTGTAAGATGAAAAATCAAAAGATTATAAACATGATATTCAACAGACAAAAACAATGAAAAATATATCATTTAGTTATCAATTCTAATTAAGTTCGTCTGAAACTCACCAAAACATCTTGTCTATATATCTTACTGATTTTATTTATTTATTGATCTATTTTAGCATAAGACCAGGTTTAAAATTTTCAAATTATCTTGGAAGTAGGAAGGTATAGGGGTGTTCATCAGTTCAGTTCGGTTGAAACCGAACCGAACTAGGCAAACCAAACTTATAATTCGGTTTCAAAAATAGAACCAAACCAAACCGATTTAGCATTGCAACCGAACCGAACCAAAGTTTTATTTCGGTTTGTTCAATTTGTTAGGTTCAAACCGAAATATATTAATTTTTTATTTAAAACAATTGTTTTGTAATAAACCGAAGTACATTAAGAAACAAATTCGGTATTAAGAAATAAACTGGGATATTGGGAAATAAACCAAATATTTAAAGCAATTGATTAAGAAATCAACCGGGGTATTTAGAAATAAACCAGGGCAGTCCGGACCAAATTCATAATATATAAAAGTTCGTCAGTTCGGTTATTTCGGTTTTGAAAATTTTCTAATCAAACCGAACCGAAGTTATAATAAAAAGCAAACCTAACTGAACTATTAAACTGAAAAATTTGAACCATTTGAACCGATCTAATTCGATTCAATCCAAAACCGATTAAACCAGACCCAATGAACACCCTAGGAAGGTACATTAGTTTGGTTCGTTAGACATATTATCAACTACAATAACAAGATCCCTCCCCCAATGTCTCAGGTACGTATCCTCTGAGATATCTCAATTTTTGCGTGACCGACGTGTCTGGTGCCTATTCGGGAAAATGTAAGGGGGCAGTATTAATTGTGCTTTCAGATTCGTGTAGAATGTATTTGAACGATTGAGATGTTCCAAAAAGTCACGCAAAGTTTGAGATATCTCAGAGGATGCGAATTCCAATGTCTCCGCCAGGCATCAGTTGATTCATTGTGGCGATTGCCAAATTACTCGTGTATTATTTAGTTGTTTTTCAGAGCAAATGAATAGGATCATGTGCATTAAAACGACATATTCGATTTAAATTATGTCGAAAATATACAACACAAGGTATATTAGCATTAATAGTTAATAGTATTAATAAGAACATAATGATTTTACACGACAACATATATTCCATAAGAAACGTCCAAACTAACACAAGGATCAAATGGGCATTTTAGGCGCCTACTTTTCCGATATTTTTATTAATCGAAATTAAATAAAAAAATATCGGAAAAGAAGAAAGATTCCAAAAAAAAAAATTCAAAATATAAGTAGAACGTGTTAAATTATTCCGTCCCGTGAGACTAGTTAAATTATTCCGTCCTGTGGAACTAGTTAAATTATCATGTCCCACTTAATTACTAGGTCTATTAACTAAACGAATTAAACAAGAAAAAAAAAAAAGTCCGCACGGATTAAACCATTTTATCCACCACCCATTTAAATTATTCCATACCAAAAACAAGTCATTTTCCCACGGGACTTTGTTTACACTTTTTTTTTTTTTTTTTTTGCAGACGGGTTGGTTTAATTCGTCCTAGATTTTTTTTTTTTTTTTTTTTTGTTTAGTTCGTTAAATTAGTAGAACGAGTGATTAAGTGGAACGCGATAATTTAACCCGTTCTACTTATATTTCAAAATTTTCTAGAATCTCTCCTCTATCCCGGGTTATTTTTTTTTATTTAATTTCGATTAATAAAAAAGTCGGGCTACTTTTGGCACCGCAAGTAATGATTTCGTTAGTTGATATTTAAAAAGTAAACTCAGAACGCTTTTTTAAATGAAAAAAAGAAAAAAAAAAAGCAAAACAAAACTGTACTAGACAAAAGATAAATTAATTTTTTAAATGATTGTTAGTATTATTGTTTTTTTTTCCGGTCAAATGCTTGGTAGATTTGTCGGTCACATTCATGAAATTAAACTAAATTAAAAAAAAAACTGAAATTAATTTTAAATTAATTTTTTTATATAAAATAAACATGATGGCCAAGTTTCCAAATTTCATACTCTCGTTATTACAACAAAAAATTTCCTTAATTCGAATTTCAATCACACGATCTCTCACATGAAAAAAGAAACTACTTCTCAATTTTAAATTAATTTTAAAAATACTTCCCTCATGTAATTAATTTTAATTGCTTTTATCGTTTAAAATTAAAAAAATCTCATACATTCTATAAACGTAACTAATTTCTGAGATGTATGAGCGAATAAGAATTAATATTTATTATAATAGGACGGTATAAAAATAATTTTATTATAAAAAAATTATGAAATAATCACACATCTCTGAAATACAAATAAAATTACTACATAAAATTAAAAATTAAAAACTAAAATTGAATTAGAGGCTATCATTTGACTTGTTTGATAATCAAATTCAAAACCCATCTCCATTGAAAGTGAAGAGAATAAAGAAAGTTAGTTGAGTGGTACATTTATTCACATTGAAAACCACAGAGAAACTCCCCTCTCTTGCATGATATATATAAACAGAAGGAAGGAACACCCATTTGTGAAACCCCTCAAAATATTCAAAAGAAAGAAAGAAGGAAAGAAGCGCATGCATGTTAAGCTTTTTCTCCTATATATTCTATACCCGATTAATGATCTTTATGCTGTTTCCAGACCAGCTTGTTTGCCCCTTTATGGATTAATTCAAGCATAGCAGAGAATTAATTGAATGCTCGTATCCACCTTGAAGCCGTTCGAGAAATAGCATGGAGATCATTGATTGATTGTAGAGCCAAGGAGGCATGTTAGCATAAATGTCAAGGCAAAGTGATAATCATAATACTCAGAGAGAACTCGGATCACTTGCTTCCAGTGTTGCTGATAAGTGGGTATGGACGGATTTAAAAACTTAAATACTGGATTTAATTTTGCTGCGGGTTCACGTGTCAGTGACACTAGAGCAGGAAAATCCTAGACCCCTAGGAGCAGAGGATTCAGTCTCTACTCAGAGGTCCCAAATTGGACCTTCCTTGCTGATTTGTGTTTTAGTTTTAAACTTTACATAATCACTTATTTAGGAATTACTTGGTGTAAATTAATAGTTTTTATATTTAGGTATTGCATTTAGAGGAGTGTTCCAATACCTCATGCCTTTCATATCTCATGATACCTCATAAATTATATCTTCGTTTTCAAAGTCAAAATTGTCGATCCGAATCGCTTAACATGATATTCATACTAAAATATGCTTGGAGATGAAATTTTATAACTTTTTAAAATTTTTACCATTTTTAAGATAGATACAAAATCACTATTTTTGGACTGTTAAAAACATTAATTTTTTATCCATCTGAAAAAAAGTTAAAAATTCCAATTTTTTTATAATTTTGTCCCCAAGCATATTTTAGTATGGATATCATGTTTAGCGGTTCAGGTCGATAGTTTGGACTTTAGAAACGAAAATATAAAATATGAAGTATGACGAGGTATGTAAAACATAAGGTATTGGAACTCTCCTCATTGCATTTATATACTCGGAATATACTTTAGAGTAGGTGTCTAGTTTAGAACAACTTTCTTGAGTTGGATTGTTGTGTTTCATGAAATAAATTATTTGTTTTACTTCATTCTCATATTTTAATTTCTAAAATTTTAAAAAAATTATCTAGACCGTTTAACATGATTTCCATACTAAAATATGCTTGGAAACAAAATTTTACATTTTGTGATTTTTTTTAATTTTTGAAATTGCTGGTTTTCATAATATTTTGGACCATAAAAAATAGCTATTTTAAAAAAATCTAAAAAATTAGTCAAAAAGAATTAAAAAAATTGAAAATTTTAGTCTCCCACCACAATTTAATATAAAGATTACGTCGAACGATTTGAATCGACTGTTTAAACTTTAAAATCACAAAATATGAGCGTGAAGTAAGATATATCACTTATTTCATGAATAACAATAACCCAACTCCAATTTTCTTATTTATCACCAAACAAAAAATAAATTTCCTATTTTGATGGTATAACAAAAGTCTGGACTATACTGAATTTTGATATTCGAATTGAACTCGAATCAAGCTGTTGAGCTCAAAGCGCGAACTAGTCATATTTTTGTTAAACCTTACCTGCAACTAATTGTTTTTTTTTTTTTTTGTTTTAGCTCAAATTATTCGGAATTCGATCAAGAAAAAAGCATTTAATACAATAGAATTTCTTTCTAAAAAAAGTTGCAATGAAAAAAATTTGGACACAAACAAATATGACTACTCATGCAGTAATTTATGTACAAAAAATATGAAGGCATTGCTTTTAACAAAAATTCACTACATTTAAAACATAATAAACACCTCTTTTTTATATAAAGAGTAAGAAACATCATATACGAATCATCTGATCATAACAAATGGGCATAATGAACAAATGGGCACAAGGTATATTAGCATTAATAGTTAACAGTATTAATAAGAACATAATGATTTTACACGGCAAGATATATTCCATAAGAAAAGTCCGCACTAACACAAGGATCAAATGGGCATTTTAGGCGGTTACTTTTCTGATTTTTTTATTAATTGAAATTAAATAAAAAAATATCAGAAAAGAGGAGAGATTCTAAAAAATTTCGAAATATAAGTAGAATGGGCTAATAATTCCGTCCCGTGAGACGAGTTAAATTATCTCGTCCCACTAAACGAACTAAACAGCCAAAAAAAAAAAGTCTAGACGAGTAAACCATCCCGTCCGACACCCACTTAAATTATCCCATACCAAAAACAAGTCTTTTTCCTACGGGACTTTGTTTACACTTTTTTTTTTTTTTTGTGTGGGACGGGTTGGTTGTTTAACCCGTCTCAGAATTTATTTTTTTGTTTAGTTTGTTTAGTTAGTAGACCGAGTGATTTATAAGTGGGACGGGATAATTTAATCCGTCTCACGAGATGGGATTATTTAACCTGTTCTACTTATATTTCGAAATTTTCTGAAATCTGTCATCTTTTCTGATATTTTTCTATTTAATTTCAATTAATAAAAAAAATCGGGCTACTTTTGGCACCGCAAGTAATGATTACATTCGTTCATATTTAAAAAGTAAACTCAGAACACTTTTTTAAATGAAAAGAGAAAAAAGCAAAAGAAAACTGTATTAGACAAAAGATAAATAATTTTTTTAAAATGAAAAAAAAAACATTACTTCTCAATTTTAAATTAATTTTAAAAATACTTCCCTCATGTAATTAATTTTAATTGCTTTTATCGTTTAAAATTTAAAAAAAAAATCTCATACATTCTATAAACTAATTTCTGAGATGGATGAGTGAATAAGAATTAATATTTGTTATAATAGGACGGTTTAAAAATAATTGTATTAAAAAAATTATGAAATCATCACACATATGACATATCTGAAATACAAATAAAATTATCACATAAAATTAAAAATTAAAAATTAAAATTGAATTAGAGGCTAAGATTTGACTTGTTTGATAATCAAAACCCATCTCCATTAATTGAAAGTGAAGAGAATAAAGAAAGTTAGTTGAGTGGTACATTTATTCACATTGAAAACCACAGAGAAACTCCCCTCTCTTGCATGTTATCTTCAAGTATATATATAAACAGAAGCAAGGAAGGAAAACCCATTTGTTAAACCCCTCAAAATATCGAAAAGAAAGAAAGAAAGAAAGAAGCGCATGTTAAGCTTTTTGTCCTATATATATATTCTATACCCGATTAATGATCTTCATGCTGTTTCCAGACCAGCTTGTTTGCCCCTTTATGGATTAATTCAAGCATATATATAGCAGATAATTAATTGAATGCTAGTATCCCACCTTCAAGCCGTTCGAGAAATAGCATGGAGATCATTGATTGATTGTAGAGCCAAGGAGACATGTTAGCATACATAAATGTCAAGGCAAGGTGATAAACTGATAACCATAATACTCAGAACTCGGACCACCTGCTTCTAGTGTTGCTGATAAGTGAATCTGGACAGATTTAAAAATTTAAATACTGGATTTAATTTTGTTGCGGGCTCATGTGTCAGCGACACTGGAGCAGGAAAATTATGCCCCCCTAGGAGCCGAAGATTCGGTCTCTCAGAGGTCCCAAATCGGACCTTCCTTTCTAATTTGTGTTTTAATTTTAAATTTTACAATAATCACTTATTCAGGAATTACTTGGTGTAAATTAATAGTTTTTATATTTGAGTATTGCATTTAAAGAGAGTTCTAATACCTCATGCCTTTCATACCTTATTATACCTTATCATACTTCATACATTATATCTCCGTTTTCAAAGTTCAAATTGTCGATATAAACCGCTCAATATGATATCCATACTAAAATATGCTTGGGATGAAATTTTATAATTTTTTGAAATTTTTTACTATTTTTAAAATAGATACAAAATCACTGTTTTTGGACCGTTAAAAATATTAATTTTCTACCCATCTGAAAAAATAATTAAAAAACTCCAAAAATTAATTTTTTTTATTTCCAAGCATATTTTAGTATGGATATCATGTTGACGGTTAAGATCAACAGTTTGGACTTTAGAAACGAAAATATAAAATATAAAATATAACGAGGTATGAAAAACATGAGGTATTAGAATTCTCCTCATTGCATTTATATACTCACAATATACTTTCAAGTAGGTGTCTAGTCTAGAACAACTTTTTTGAGTTGGGCTGTTGTGTTTTATAAAATAAATGATTTGTTTTACATCACTCTCATATTTTAATTTTTAAAATTTTAAAATTTTAAAAATGACAACTTTCATGAAAGTACCCATTTCATTTTAAACTGTAAATCTATAAATAATGAATCAATCAAAACATATGCTTAGAATCTGTTTATTCTAGTTGTTCATTCTTCTTTATTTTTTTATTTTTTATTTTTCTTTCTTTAAAATCCAACGCATAAACGACGAATGACATGATTCATTTTTCTTTCTTTTATTTTGTTATTTTCGTTTTATTTAAATACAATGCATAAATGATGAATGACATTTATACACCTTGGTTTGGAGTTATTCTTTGAATGACTTTTTTTTATTCTTTAAAATTCTGACCTATAATAACCAGTGTAAGACATCTGTACGGATCATGTTACAATGTTAACTCCAAAAGAAATCATAGATATTCAAATGATTGAAGTAACGATAATTTGAATCTCGTGCAATGATTCAAATATTTATTCTTTTAATTCTTATTAATCTTTAATAAATAATAAATTCATGAAGGAGAGAAAGACTTATTTGGCTTCGCCATAGCTTAATTTTCTTTTATGATTGTTCCTCAAAATTTAAGCCGAGAGCTACAAATTAAGGAGTAAAGAATTTAACATGACGTCAAAATTGCTCTCTTAAAATCTTTACCCCTACAAAGAAAACGATGAAAGATCTTGTTCCGGACTCCGGACAGTTGTGAAGGACGATAGAAAGGTAATTCAAATTTTGAGTTTTGATCTTGTCCGTCCAATCAGAATCTCGACGTTGGAATGCTGGGACTTCTTTAATATTTGTATCAAAACAAATTGAACGGTTCAGATTCAGTTAATGATGCGAATTGTACTTGTACTTTCCTCTCTTTTTTTCTTTTAATTTTTATTTTTATTTTTGTCTGATTTTTTTATTTGTTAGAATTTAATAGATAAAACCTACTATATACTTCATGAACGAGTCTATTATTAATAGAGGTGAAAACGGATTTGATATTATATATATATATATATATATATATTTTTTTTTTGATAAAAGGCACATTGTGCTCGATTTGATATTATAATTATTCGATCCACATTTAATTTGTATCCGTAAATTGATTGTCATACGGATATCCAATGTCTAACATTCAAATTATTGAGCGAATACAAATATTATTTTGAACTTACAACACATATGGATATATATACACACACACACACAAATATAAAATACATAAAATAATTTAGAAAAATGTTGATATTTAATTACCGAGATATATACTTTGTAGTTTGTACTTTACTTACTATAAAAAATGGAACTAGGGTGTTCCTAAGTTCACCAAAGCTTCTTTGTGAACTCAACTCTAAAATATATTGTTATTGGCTTCAAACGATAAATCCAAACCGTTGAAATCTTTCTATCTTATGAGTGATGCGTCTATATGTGAAAATTTTAAAGTTTCGAATTAATTTAAGGATTTCAACGATTTGGATTCATCATTTAAAACCAATCCAATAGATTTTAAAGTTGAGTTCACAAAAAACTTGGTGAACTTAGAAACATGATATGAATTTTATTGTAATATTTAATATTTCTTTATAAATAACTTCATCGAAAAATTTGCTCCAATACATTTAATTTTTTTTTAAAAAGTATTCGTACCGATTAATATCCATTCCAATACATATCGTATTTGTATCCCAAAAAAATGAAACAAACACGAATACGAAATGCTGTCTTCAGTTCCTCTTGAGATGGCACCTATTTCGTAAAACATAAGTAAATTTTATTTTCATATCCAAATTGAATTTGAATTCGATAAGATTTACATCTGTATCTGAATATAAACAAAATAAAGCAGATGTCAATTAATGATCATTATCCCATCGGACCCAGTCGTTTTCACAAAAAAACATTTTTTCAACACAATAAAGTCTCGTCTAATTACTTCATTGACCCGTCAGACAGTCAACTAATTAATAGCACAAATGTCATAAATTGTGACAAGTAGTTCAGCCTTCAAGTCTCGACAGTTGTTGCAAGACAATACTTTAAGTAGTTCTTCCCTGATCAAAATGGCTTCCTTCTTCTTGGCTGTCATCGTTTTCTGTTTATTCAATCTCTCTTCAGCAAGAGACACACTTCTACCTGGTGAGTTTCTCTATCCAAACCAGAGCCTTATGTCAACAAACGGCATGTTTAGGTTTGGTTTTATCGAGTTATATGACGGAATTTACAGTGTCGGTATTTGGTTAATCATTAATAAAACTGAAAACGGTGAATTGCCACTGCTTCGGAACCAAACAGGCAAGGTTGTATGGACAGCAAATACAGACAATTCCATTACCAAACTTCAACTCTCCAAAGTGAGTGTATCTCAATATGGAACCTTGATCTTAACCCAATCTCAGTCCCTTGTCTGGTCATCAGATAATATGCAAAATAAACCAAATTGCACCAAGTTGGTTCTCCTTGATACCGGAAATCTTGTTTTGCAAGACCAAAGAAATAAAACAGAAGTGATATGGCAGAGTTTCAACCATCCGACTGATACTTGGCTTCCTAGTGCCTGGCTTGGTTTTGGTACCATAAATGGGGAGAAAATTGGTTTGTTATCTCTTACCTCTGGTGACCGCTTCTCATTGTGGTATTCCTTTAATATATATAAAACTAATGGAACCTGGGGGTTTGTTGTAACGGAAATACCAAGCAATACCCAGTATTTTGGTACATTCCCCAAATGGATAAGTATGAAACAGCATCGGCATGACAGTTTGGTAGCATTTAATGATATGAATGATACGAATGGAGAACTAACATACATAGAATTGGATGATTTCGGTTATGCATATATATATGCCGATCGAAAGGCCGTGAATGTTCCTCTTTAACAAATGATCGTTTGATGCCCCAAGGAATGTATTGCTACTGTGGACCTTTCGGCATGTGCTTAAGATCACAGGGTTTGTACTTCTCGTGCAAATGCCTAGATGGCTTCCATTTTGCTTCTGCAGAAGCAACCTCGAGCCGTAATTTTAGTACCGGGTGTGCAAGAAATGTGTCATTGAGTTGCAACAACATTTCTGTTGGATCAAGCGACACATTTACTTTGATCAATAACCTCAGTTTGTCTGGAAATAACTATCTGCAGTTGGAGGAACTAAGTGTGGAAGAATGTCAAAGTGCATGCCGAAACAATTGCTCTTGCACAGCTTATGCATATCCTCTATGCCGTCTTTGGTACGGAGATCTAAATTATGCAACCATAACTTATTATTATGAATTGAGTGACCATCCATTTATCCGTATTGGGTCCTCTAGTGCTGTTGACACTAAAAGAAATCGACCTTCGAAAAAAGACACTAAAAGAAATCACATCAAGTATGTGGCATTCATAGGAGGTGGGGTTCTGGTCATCCTGTTTGTTGGTTTGATACTTTTGCAGCAGTTTAGAAGAAAACCCAATAATGTAGAACCAGTAAACGGTGATAATCACATACTGAAGGCTTACTCTTATAAGCAGTTAAAAAGAGCAACCAAACATTTCTCTACCAAAGTAGGTCAAGGAGGCTTTGGAGTTGTTTTCAAGGGTAAATTGTTGGGTTCTACTAATGTGGCTGTGAAAAAACTCAAAATTGCAGGACAAGAAGAGAAGCAATTTCGAACAGAAGTACAAACAATAGGAATGATTCAACATGCTAATATTGTGCAGCTCTTTGGATTTTGCGCTGAAGGCACTAATAGGCTACTGGTTTATGATTATATGTCGAATGGTTCCTTAGATTCCCACATCTTCTCAGGGAGTTCTAATGTATTAAGTTGGCAAGCTCGATATAAAATCGCACTCGGGGCTGCAAAGGGATTAGCTTATTTGCATGAAGAATGTAGAGATTGCATCATCCATTGTGACATTAAACCGGAGAATGTGCTTCTAGATGATGATTTTTCTCCCAAAATTGCGGACTTTGGCATGGCAAAACTTATCGGCCGAGAATATAGCCGAGTATTGACAACAACAAGAGGTACACTCGGCTATTTGGCACCAGAATGGATTTCTGGACAAGCAATCACTCAAAAGGCAGATGTCTACAGTTTCGGAATGTTGCTCCTCGAGGTGATATCTGGGAAAAGAAATTCAAAAGGATTCAGGAACAAAAAGTACCCGTATTTTCCTCTTTATGCCACTGTTAAAATTAATGAAGGTGAGGTTTTATGCTTGCTAGATGAAAGGCTAGGGGGAAATGTGAATGTAGTCGAGCTGATACGAGCATGTAAGGTTGCCAGTTGGTGCATTCAGGATTCGGAAGCAAGCCGACCATCAATGAGAAAAGTTGTACTAATGCTCCAAGGTGTCATCAGTGTTGGCATTCCTCCTGTTCCGAGTTCCCTCCTAAATCTCATCGATGCGGAGGATGCATACTCGAGTTATTAGGAACCATTAAGCCTTGTAATTAGGATAATTTGCACAAATATTTGCATAATTTATCGCTAAATTAATCAGCACTATGATGGGGCCAGTATATAGAATTTGGGAGCAGTACTGTTAGATTATTACCTGTAGTCCATTTTCCTTTACTACTTTCACTTGAGTTCTGGTACTGTGTGTTCTTTTTGAGACATTTTATATAATTTTCTATTTCATTACACGCTTTATTGTGAATTTTGTTTGTAATCTCCTTTCTTGTAAACTCCTTTTTGTGTTCTCTCTGATAATATTATGGTTTTTGTTGCTTAAATTTGTCTCTTGATACTTTTGAAGCAAGAAATTTCCTTTGTACATTTTGAGTTTGGATGGTCATATAAGGAATGTATTGTTCCGCATACTCATACCAATTACGAAATCGGGCTAAATAGTTACTAATTGACTGTTTTTGCGGACGACTCGATCGATGTTAGAAAACAAGCTGTAGCATATTTATTTGCGTGTGTTCTTTTCTTTTAAATATTACATGTATAGAATATATCCTTAAACTAAATCTTAACAAGCAAGGAGCAACAACATTGACACTGTCAATCGATCAGCTTCGCTCTGAACACAAACATTAAACACAAGCAGGTTTTTAATTGAAGTTTCTTGCATTAGACCAAATTTATAGAATGGCATTAGACGAAGTTTATTCACAATGCTCGGCATGTATATGTTCTTGTTTGCATTTCTTCAGAAAATGTGATATTTAAAGCTGGAATTGGATGGAGTATATATGAACCCGTGTTAGAATCTCGACTCTTTTAGCTTCCCTTTAATAAAAATTTAGACATGCTTGTTTTCATTTCAAACAGTAAATGGAAGGAAAAACAAATATTCTCCAATAATTTCCTTTGAAAAATATAACACAAAAGCAGGAGTAAGAACTAAAGAAAAAGATTCAACAATAATCATTATAAAAGAAGTGGAAATTGAAAGGAGGAGGCCTAAATTAATAAGATAACCCAAAGCATTAAGGCCTAATAAGTTAGGATGGGCCAAGTACAGTGGCCCAGTGGGAGGCCTAGTAATGATTTATTACCGAAAAATAAGGATATTAATTACTAGCGATAGCATGATGAAATTAAAATCCAAACAGCAAATCGCTCTCCTTTCTGCACGAATCTCAAAGCATCGACCAAACAAGAAAACCTTCTAAAACCCTGGATTCATCCAGTACGGTACTCTACCGTCTATAATGAGATCTTCATCTTCTGTTTAACCTTGCACGCCTCTTAAAGCAAACTCCGTAAGGTAACAGACTATTTATTTAGATTCGAACCGCCCGATCAAAACCCGGATCAATTTGATCTGAAGGGATGCACGGGCATCTTTAATATTCGTGCGTAACCTGATCGACGGTCCTGATGTAACATAAATTTCTGCTACCATATTAGGTGATATGAATTCGTACCCGCCTATCCTCTGGCTCTGAGGTAACTCAAATTTTGAGTTGTTTCGGTGCCTCTTCTGGCCAGTATTAATGTGCTTCTAGATTCGTGCATAAAGGATATGAATGGTCCATATCTTGCACAGATCCACTCGAAGTTTGAGATCTCTCTGAGTCTCAGAGGATGGGAATCTTTTGAGCTAATACATCTCAGCCGTATGATTTGAAACATAGTCAATCTGACCGTCTGATTTTAACACAGGATTCTTCAATATTAGTGCGGATCTAGTCTGCACCGATCTTGAAGCAAATTGGATGGTTGGGATTTATGAACTCAAAAGATTATCTTTTGAGTTAATGCAGAGGATACGCCTTCCTAAAACCCTTTCCCTTCCCCAGCATGCTCCAGAGTCCAGACTACAGTTGGGTATGGAAACTTTTTAGAGGGAGGAGAAAAGGAGAAAAGGAGATCGCGACGCAGAGGGAGGAGAAAAGGAGATCGATTTTGGCAGAGTCTCACTGGTTGCGTCTCATCTCCCATCCCAATTCAAGTATTTTTTTTTTTTTAATTTTAATTCAACTTCTATTCTATAGAGCAACGATAGATTCTATTAGTATCTTCAATTTAAGGTTCGCTACTTCAAAGCTTTTCTTCTAGCGGGCTGCTGTTATCTTCAATTTAAATCAAGTTTCAGATTTAGTTCCTTCTTTAGGAGATTAAAGTTAAGAAGATTTTTCTTATGCCTTTAGAGATCAATGGGGTATGCTAATTTTTCCATGTGTAAGGGCATTTTGGTGCTTGTGCTGGGTTCTACAATGGGGTATGCTAATTTTGGTGCTTCAATTTGAATTCTGCTTTTAATATTTGTAATTTGTAATTTGCATATTGTAGGGCTGCTTATAAGGGATTTGGAGATTGTACAGTCTTCTTTTATTTCTGGATGCTCATAGGATAGGACTCGTCAAGACAAGGAAGGTATAGACCATGTATCAACTCCATTTGCTTTATAAGTTTCAAACTGAGATAAGTGCTTTGTTCAGGCTGTACCAGTTTTACCTATATGACTTTTCTTATTTTGGTTAGCTTTTGCTGATTTTTTTTTTTTTCTTCTCATATTTGCAAAATCAAGGGTTCCAGCTAAGTAAGCGGTATCGAGGCTGTTTGAGAAACTAAAGCTGAGGTTAACAGAAGAATAAAGAGTTAATTAGGCTTAACAAGGACTTACTTGGGGAAATTGTCAAATATCTGATAATCTTTTTAGGGGCAACTCTTTTTTATATAAAAATTATATCTAAATGTCCAGAACTCAAAATCAAGTATTGATTTTGAGCCTTCCTCTGGATCTCACTTGTCATCAGTTTTGTTTTAGCTTACTATCTTACTTGTATAGCATTGATTAATGCTTAATTTGTCTCATAATATTAGAAGTATGTGAAATCTTCACTCATAAGGGACAATTAATCATCCCAACAAATTAAAAATTACTAGTTTTATCTTTTGTATTTTGTTAAATTTGTAAGTATTTATATTTTCAGTCTTTCATATAAATAGAACGACACTACAATAACTTATTTAACCCTCCAATTTTGATTTTTTCGTTTCGCTTCTGTGAGAAACAGAAACAGTTCGTCTGACCAAGACAAAAGTGCTTGTTCAAATTTCACTAAGAAATAAATAATAACTAAGATGCTTCACTCTTTTTCTTTTTAATGGTTACAGAACAGCAAAGCAGATCTCTCTCCAATCAACAATTAGATCTATGCCTTTTGCATCATCAGCATAGATCTTAGGATCCAATAACATTCACACTAAAATCCAAACCGGTACGTCGAGTAATCTTCTTTTTTTTTTTTTTTTCCAAAATACTGATAATGATTTTGGGATATGAATCATGTAGTAAAGAAACCTAGATCAACTGATAATGAAAGATAAATATGGTGCTTTCCAATGTTCACTTCATACAAATTACTGCCAAGATGATAATTAAAGTGTATTTAGCCATATTAATTTTAAATCAAATGTGATTCAGTCACGCTATGTAGCTAGTATTTTGATTCACGTCACTTATGAAACAGGTTGCAATTCTATTATCATTTCAAATCATTGTGCAAAATTAGAATTCTGATAGTATGTTGAAGAAAGGAAAAGAAAAAGTTCAAGAGAGAGCGTCAAAGAAAAGGTCTAAAGTCTGTAATAGTTTTATAGAGGTGCCTCATGGTAGTAAAAAAAACCAAATGTAACAATTGCTGAGAACTCCTAAGTTGCGATAACAAGAACGGCACATCACATCTTAAGCGACATCCTTGTTACCGTTCCGCTAAGAAAAAAGGATGCAAGAACTACTCCACCATCTAACTCTTATGGAAACATGGAGAACCAAGGATATGGCCAACAAATAATCACATAACCTTTTGGAAACAAAGAGAATCAATTGGGATATCTCCAACAAAAAAACACAGAACTTTTTGGATGCCAAGATAATAATTTGGGAGAGAACCATTCGGGATATATCCAATCAATAAACAAAGAACCTTCTGGAAACAGAGAGAACCAATTGGGATATGTCCAACAAACAAACACAGAACTTACCGGATGCTAAGATAATAATTTGGGAGAAAACTATTCGGGATATGTCCAACCAATAAACAAATAACCTTCTGGAAACAGAGAGAACCAATTGGGATATGTCCAACAAACAAACACATAACCTACTGGATGCGAAGATAATAATTTGGGAGAGAACTATTCGGGATATGTCCAACCAATAAACAAAGAACCTTCTAGAAACAAAGAGAACCAATTGGGATATGTCCAACAAACAAACACAGAACCTATTGGATGCCAAGATAATAATTTGGGAGAGAACCATTTGGGATATCCAACCAATAAACAAAGAACCTTCTGGAAATAGAGAGAACCAATTGGGATATGTCGAACAAACAAACACAGAACCTACTGGATGCCAAGATAATAATTTGGAGATAACCATTCGGGATATGTCCAACTAATTAACAAAGAACCTTCTGGAAACAGAGAGAACCAATTGGGATATGTCCAACAAACAAACACAGAACCTACTGGATGCCAATATAATAATTTCGGAGAGAACTATTCGGGATATGTCCAACCAATAAACAAAGAACTTTCTGGAAACAAAGAGTATTTTTCTTACTTACTGATGTAATTGTTTCAATTAGTACAACGTGTTTATTTATAAAATTAAGTTGTTATCATAAATTAAATTTAGTAATTTTATCTTGGAATTGTTTAATTTTTTTTTCAAATAATATGTTATTAGTATTTTCAAAAAGCTTAATTCTCAAATTTATTTTTCATTAAATAAGTGTGTTACTTACACATATAAAATGCTTATATGTTAAGGATAAATAAGCAGAATGTCATGTTATAATAATAAAACTAACTTAAATTAAGTTTAATGAGTTAAATAAATTATTTTTAATAAAGTATGATATATATACATAAATTTAATAAAAACGTTAAATTTTCTGTATAATTTCAATTAATTGGTCGCATATCAATTAATCGTTTGGCGGCATTCCATCCGTCCGACGACCGCATACCATTATTTACAACACTGGACATGGCTAACCTAGTGATGTAATTAAACTATTTCAGCAATGTAATGGGTTTCTAGCCTCTCTCTCTCTTTTAAAAAAAAAATAAAGTCGTTCTTAGTTATAATCTTATTTTTCTTTACTAACCATACAAATATTTTTATTTTTAAGGGTACTTTGGGCTTCCATAATGTATCATGTTCAGTATATATTGATGACAACTCCAAATTCCAACAAATTATAATAAGATTTGACTGTAAATAAACCTTTGGATGACCAACTCTACATGGAGACATCATCTTGATTGGTGTTCAGAATAACAGTACCTAACTTTTGCTTAAGTAAATTCCTTCTACAAGCAAATCACCTGCTAACTGCCTAATTCTCTCTCTGTATAGGAGGCCGTGGTTTCAAAAATCTAGATAGACTCTATCTTTCTATTTCAAAAGACTAGTGATTTTATCTTAATAAATGCTATTTTTTTTTATTATAAATATGAGTTTAAAAATAAGGGACGATATCAAATAATTTATACAAAAAGAAGCTGGAGCATTATATCAATATATAATATGTTGCCAAATAAAAGACGTTACTGTATGATATATCGCATGCACGAACCAATTTGAATATATATGGTGCCAAATATTTTATCACTAATGATTACAAATCACTACATGTAAATTTACACGTATCAACTTTCTTAGAAAATAACAATATAAAAAAAATTATATACAATTTTATTTGATAAGATAATCACATGTTTTCTTATTCCTACTTTTGTCCGATCAAATTGCGTCAATGGATACATATCAAACAGATAAAAAAACAAGGAATTTAAATAACATCTTAGATCCAACCCAATATAATATCTTATTGAATACTAGGTAAAGTTACCGGTGATTTATATCAATGTATACCTACCATTTAAATTCTCCATTTAAATAATTAGCGGTGGTCAGACTTTCTGTGTGAAAGAAAGTAAACAAATAGAGTAGAACTATGGTGTTCCTAAGTTTATTCATACTCTTTGTGAACTCAACTCTAAACTATATCGGATTGATTTCAAACGAAGAACTCAAATTATTGAAATTCTTCTATCTTATGAGTAATGAGTCTACATGTGAAAATTTTAAAATTTTAAATTAATTTTGTATAGAGTCAAGTGATCAAATGACATCCAAAAAAATGAATGCATTAAAATTAATTTATAAATCTTCTAATTTTGACCACTTGACTTTAAACTAAATTAATTCCAAATTTAAAATTTTCATATATTGATGCATCACTCATAAAATAGAATGATTTCAATGGTTTAGATTCGTCAGTTAAAATCAATTTGATAGATTTTAAAATTTGAGTTCACAAAGAGATATGGTGAACTTAGGAACATCCTAGTTCTACTCAAACAGAGTAAACACATCAATTATTTGTTAATTATAATTACCTAGAAAAGGTTAAAAGAAACCACGAACTCTCTAAACATTGTAACAGAAACCAAGATTAATTATTGTTTGTTCAAGGTCGTTTGATGTGCGGAAAATAAACAAAAAAAAAAAAAAATAGTACACTTTTCATACCACATGTTGGTGAGTAGAGAAAAATTATTCATTTTTTGGAAATGGTGGAGAGTAGAGAAAAACCATATATTTTTCTTCACAATGTTTTATCTAACTTTTTGCTAAAAATATAAGAAAAAGATTGTACAAAAATAGTACTACTTTCATATCACATGTTTCCATTATTGCTTTTTCATAAACAATAATAAGATTCCAAAATTAATATTTATAAATTGTTTTGGGGGGCGCGCTGTTGTGACAAAGAATCTGCATTAAAAGGAATCATGTTGGAAAATATGTTCAATTTTGTTTTTTTGTTGAAAGTTGGTACACACGTGATATGTAAGACAAATACCAAATTGCTGTAAGCCAGAATTTTATTTGTTTATTATTACAAATAAAATGATCAAAGAAGACATTTTAATTAGTATCCTGGCTCTCCATTATTCTGATATAAGTTAATGCTTCAAGTCCTTATTTTTTAATGGAAAATTGAAATTACTTACAGAGAAATTACAGAGAAATTTAGATATCTATCCCTCGTAACTTCTTTAATTAATTATAAATTTCTCCATTCAAACTTGAAAATTATTTATTTCCCCATCTAAATCCACTCATTTAATTAATTTCCTCATTTTCTAATTTAATCACATAAAAATAAAAATTAATAACAATAATAAGTTAAATTGACAATCTTACCCCAATTCAAATTTCTGATTTGCTAAATCCTCCATCCGCACGACTCTTCGCTCTTCCCACACGACCCTCCACCTTGTTGGAAATAGTAAACTTAATTAATTGGTCAATTAAATCAAATGGTTAGCGCGAATGTATTTGGATTTTCTAGATAAATTAAATGTTTAGGTTTTCTATAATCATTTTGGGTTGTGTAATTCATGCACTTGATATTTGTGTCATGGTTAATGACATTTGTGTTATAGGTTATCAAAAGCGCACTATGTAGCCTACAAATTGAGATATTATCATTTGTAATTTGTAAGAGAGTAAAAAAATATTGATAATAGAAGTTAATTTTCTGCAATAGAGTGTTCTCTCTTCCACTATTAAATATATTAAGTCTTTATAAAATACTAAAAAATTGGTATCAGAGCCTGGTAAGATAGAAGAGGTTTGGATCATGGCGAAGAAGAAAAAGAAGAAAAAAAATAAAGAAAATAAAGAAAGAAGTTGGATTGCCAGATGGTAATTAGAAAAGAAAAATATGAATTGCTTGAAAAAGAGTTGCAAGCGAAGGTAACACTAAAAGAAGATAAGCCGAACAACGTTGATCTAGGTCAGAGTGGCCATGGAGGTTGCAGTTATGGCCACGATATATAGAATGAAGATCAAAGTGTGCTAAGTATCATTCATCAAGGGTTGGATAATGACATGTTCGAGAAGATTACCTATGAGACGAGATGTGGTTTGGCATTTATAAAGTGAAGAATGTGCGGATCCAAACTCTAAAAGTATAGTTTGAGCCAATTATGATGAAAGAAAGTGAGTTCGTTTGAGACTATTTTATTAGAGTTCTCAAGTGGGAGTTTTGTGATGATGAGTGGGCTCATGGCCGGAGCAAGTAGCACGTAGTAGTGGCTACGAGGATGCTTGATAGGTAATTCAAGTATGATGCTCACAAAAATAGCAAGTTATGTGAAGAAATGACTACAAAGATACTTAATGGGAGATCCAGTATGATGATGAGCAGACGACTCACTGATGTAACCCCACTTCGATAATCGAGTTTGAGGAAGATGCCTCTAAAAGAAGAATTATATTTTTACTATATACTGGAGATGATGGAAAATAATTAAGGAGGGATGTTGGAAACAATAAACTTATTTAGTGTGTCAATTAGTCAAATAGTTAGGATGAATGTAATTGGATTTTCTAAATAGATTAAATATCTAGGTTTTGTAGAGTCATATTAGGTTGTGCAATCCATGCACTTGGTATTTATGCCATCTTTAATAGCATTTTTGTTATAGGTTATCAAATGGGCACCATGTAACCTATAAGTTGAGATGTTGTCACTTGTAATTTGTAAGAGAGTAAGAGAGTTAGAGAATATTGATAATAGAAGTTAATTTTCTGCAATAGAGTATTCTTTCTTCAACTATTAAATATATTAAGTTCCACTATTAAACTTATCCTTTTATTTGTTTAATAATATTAATCTCCATTTTAAGTAATTTAAGTAAGAAATGGGGATATAATAATTTAGTTAAGTTTAGATGGGAAAATTAAATAACTAATTCTGAAATTTTTATAAAAAAAAATATCTAATTGAACAAGTTATGATGGGCATATATATAAATTTCACTTACTTAGATATGTAACCACTTTGACAATATATTTATTTTTTTAACCAAAGTCCCTCTAACTCTCCCTTCCACTTAATTACTCTCCTTTGTTTTATTCATTTGATAAATCCGCATGGCAACACCTCTTTCTGACCACCTCTGATTTAGCTCTCCCTTCTCTTGTGTTGTTGAACTTAAGGAGAGTATTGGTGCGGGTAGAAGAGTAGAGTTGGACCAATTAGTGGGACCTTCTTTGGATCAAATTATCACTTCGGAAGTCCTCTCCCAAGTTTTAAAAGCAAAAGTAGAACACGCGTTTTGAAAAAGAGAGAAAGCGATTTCTTTGTTTAAGAAAAAAGAGACAGTGAAAGAGAGCTTTTTCAAGAGAAAGCTCCCCCTGTTTCTCACTTTCTCACTATCTCATTTCTGACCAGGTTTGTTTTACCGAAGTATGTGAAATCTTATTACTCAAGGAAAAAGTGCTTGACAGCAACTAAGATGCTTCACTCTTTTTCTTTTTAAGAACAGCCAAGAAGATCTCTCTCCAAAAAACTCTGTTGCTGTCTTCTAGATCCATGCCCTTTTGCATCAGCATACATCTGAGAATCAGATAACATTCACAGTACAAATCAAAAGCGGTATGTCCAGTAATCTAATTTTTTTATTTTTTTTATTGCTAGTTTAAACTGATAATTTGATTCCGTCATATTTTTTGGTTAAAAAGGCACACAGCCCTTGATTCCGTCATATGAATTGTAGTAAAGAAACTTAGATGTAGTGATCAAGAAAGATCTGTGCACTTGTGAGGTCAATTCAAGCTATTTTTCCTGGTGTCTTAATTTTTAAGATTCTTTTTTTTTTTATTCTGCTTTTGTCCAGAACTCAAAATCAAGTATTGATTTTGAGCCTTCCTCTGGATCTCACTTCTCACCAGTTTTGTTTTAGCTTATTATCTTACTTGTATACCACTGATTAATGCTTTGTCTCATAATATTATAAGTATGTGAAATCTTCACTCAGAAGGGACAATTAATCACCCCAACAAATTAAAAATTACTAGTTTTATCTTTTGTATTTTATTATATTTGTAAGTATTTATATTTTTAGCCTTTCTTATAAAATAGAATCACACTACGATAACTTATTCAACCATCCAATTTTGATTTTTTTTCGTTTCCCTCCTGTGAGAAACAGAAACAGCTCGTCTGACCAAGACAAAAGTGCTTGTTCAAGTTTCACTAAGAAATAAATAATAACTAAGATGCTTCTCTCTTTTTCTTTTTAATGCATGGTTACAGAACAACCAAGCAGATCTCTCTCCAATCAACAACTAGATCTTTGTCTTTTGCATCATCAGCGTAGATCTTAGGATCAAATAACATTCACACTAAAATCCAAACCGGTACGTCGAGTAATCTATTTTTTTTTCTTTTTCCAAATTTATACTGATTATGATTTTGGGATATGAATCATGTAGTAAGGAAACCTAGATCAACTGATAAAGAATGATAAGTATGGTGCTTTCCAATGTTCTCTTCATACAAATTACTGCCAAGATGATAATTAAAGTGAATTTCACCATATTAATTTTAAATCAAATGTGATTCGGTCACGCTATGTAGCTAGTATTTTGATGCACATCACTTATGAAACAGGTTGCAATTCTATTATCATTTCAAACATTGTGCAAAATTAGAATTCTGATAGTATGTTGAAGAAAGGAAAAGAAAAAGTTCAAGAGAAAGCGTCAAAGAAAAGATCTAAAGTCTGGAATAGTTTTACTGAGGTGCCTGATGGTAGTAAAAAAGCCAAATGTAACAATTGCGGAGAACTCCTAAGTTGCGATAGCAAGAAGCACGGCACATCACATCTTAAGCGACATCCTTGTTACCGTTCCACTGAGCCCCCAAACAAGGATGCAAGAACTACTCCACCATCTAACTCTTATGGAAACATGGAGAACCAAGGATATGGCAAACAAATAAACACAGAACCTTATGGAAACAAAGAGAATCAATTGGGATATGTCCAACAAACAAACACAGAACCTACTGGATGCCAAGATAATAATTTGGGAGAGAACCATTTGGGATATGTCCTACCAATAAACACAGAACCTTCTGGAAATAGAGAGAACCCATTGGAATATCCCCAGCCAAGAAATATAGAACCTTCTAGATGCCAAGAGAATAATTTGGAATATGATCCACACAAAAATCGAGAGCTTTTTGTGAAAATGGTAATCGATAACAAAAGCATGTTGGAACATGTGGATAATCCTTTCCTAGAAGAGTTTGCAAGATTTCTTCAGCCATTGTATAGCCATGTAACTATGAGGGATGTTGAGAAAGACTGCCTCATCTTTTATGAAAATGAGAAAGCCCAGTTGAAAGAGAAAATCATCAAACTAACTTCTAAAGTCAGCTTTAGTGTCGTTTGGTGCCATAATCCAAAAGACCAACGTTCAATTGCATTTGTTGCAGCACATTTTATTGATATTGATTTCAAATTGTTCAAAAGAATAATTGGATTTGTGGAGGCTGGTAGTCTTTTTTCTTTAAGGAAAGCTCAGGTAAGATTTGAAATTGAGAGAATCCTAAATGATTGGGGACATGGTAAAAAGGCTTTTGCTTGTACTGCAGAAAAATGTTACAATATTGAAAGTGCAGACCACCCCAGTCAAACATTGGACGTTATGTGCATTCTGGATTGTTTTTGTTCAATAGCTCATGAAATCCATTCGAAAATTGAGTTAGATGAATGTAGAATTCGAAGAATTATGGAGGACCTGAATGAATTTCCAGAAAAAATGTGCTATTTCAACCAAATTGGAGCAGGACATAATCTTGCTCCTAAATTTGAATTTCTTCTTAATACCAAAGGAGTACTTGGTATTCATCTCAATATTTTAAATGATGCTTGTACCTATAAAAATGTTCTTTGTGAATTTGACGATGAGAATGTAGAATGGAGAAAAGTGGAGGAAGTTGTTCCCCTTCTAAATAAAATAAATGATGTGGTTGTCACGCTCTCTTCCCCTGAATTTCCCACATCAAATTTACTTCTAAAATTTGTTTTTGAAATCAGTGATATCCTCCTATCAGAAGCCTGTCCTGTTTTATCTGGTCATACGAAAGATGATATAGATTCCTTGTTATATAATTATTTGGCTAGTTGTGATAAAATGGTGTTGATTGCTTCCTTGTTAGATCCTCGATTTAAATTCAGATTATTGAGACGCTACATTGAAAAAATTGAAGCCGATGAAGAAGATTTTCGTAAATTCTTCTGTAGTTTGTATGATGAATATCAAAGTGAAAGCACAGTGATATGCGGATTTGATCGTTTGTGTCAAATACCAGAGATGAATAAGTATTTTGAAAGAAGTTTGGTGGAAGAGGGAGATGCGAATTTTGATGTGTTGGGTTGGTGGAAGGATAGTGAATCAGAATACCCGATTCTTTCTAGGATGGCACGTGATATTCTTGCTATTCCCATTTCTTCCTTGCTCGCTTCAGGCACAGAACCTGTGGAAGAAATTATTGATGAGATCCTCCTTTCTACAGTCGATACAAGGATGTCCACGGTCTTGGTTCGCTGCAACAATTGGTTGAGATCTGGTTGTAGTGCTGGTATGGCATCCATATATACACCTTTTTTTTTTTTTTATAGATGTTGATTTGATGTTTACTCAATTTACTTGTGATTATTTATCTACAAAATTTTCAGACCCAAATTGTAGTTTCAATTAATAAGTTTTTTATAGTATTGAGTACTAGTTTATTTGACACCTGCTACTAGCCAATAAAATTTTTAATTCCCAAATTTTGGCTTATGCATTTTTTTTCTTTCCTTCTTGTATAGTAGATAAAGTGACCTCAATAATCCTGTTTTCTTTTAGATAGTTAATAAATAGCACTTTGTTTCCCACATCTTAAAATATTGACCGAGATTTTTATTAATAACCATAAAAAAATTAATAAAAATAACCAATTTTTTTTTATAAATAACCAGACTGCCCCACTGTGGGGCTGTCTGGGTCTGCTACGGTATTTTTTTTTGTAGGATCTTAATATTTTTATCTGAAAATGTTCAATCTTATACTAAGTTCTCAAAAAAATTTTTAAGATCTTAATATTTTCATGTAAAGATAGAAAATAAAAAGTGTTCAATTTTATAACAAACAAAAATGTTCGATCTTATACTATGTTCTCAATTTTTTTGTAAGATCTTAATATTTTCATCTAAAAATGGGAAATGAAAAGTGTTCAGTTTTATAGCAAAAAAATATATTCAATCTGACACTATGTCCTCAATTTTATAGCAAACAAAAATATTCAATCTTACACTTGTAAATATTTTTTGGACATAGAGATTATAAAATAATTTAAAATTATTGCAGGCTATTCGAAGGAATAATGCGGTACATAAACAAATTATTTTCTTATTTTATTTGGGACAAAACCTCTAATTACAAAAAAAAAAAACAATTAGTTTTTAAGTTTAGAATTCTAGTTACCATGTTAATACAATATATTGTTGAAAACATTATTTGCATTTTTTTTTATCCTAGAGCATATATTAAATAAAATAATAAATAATTAAGACCCTACGCTTGTTATAAATTTTCATTTTGGCCTATGGGGTTGGTGAAGAAAATTAAGGACATAGTGTAAGATTGAACATTTTTGTTTGATGTAAAATTGAACACTTTTCATTTTCCATTTTTAGATTAAAATATTCATTTTCATAAACAACGAATGTATATTGGTTGGCTTAAAGAATTTCATTAAATAAGCACCACATTTCATTATTAATATTCATGTGCACTTTGTATACATTGTTTTTTCCTGGCACATAACTTGAAATACACAGATTATTTTTAGATAACTTAAAATAAACAGAATATAACACAAATATACATATATTTATATATATTTTTTTTTTTAGAAGCAGGTAATTCTGTGGCAAGCATAGAAAACATTATTGAAAGGAGACACCTTGATCAAGTTTGCCCTGAACACTCAAGTAAAAGTTGTGTATATGATGAGATAAAATGCCAAGAGTTGCTTGCTAAGCTGGTAATCTCAAGTGAACTTCCATTCCATTTTGTGAATAGTACTCGGTTCATAGAGTGGGCAAAAAACCTTCAGCCATTGTACAATCCGGTTGATCTAGTTTCTATTAAGACAAAGTGCCTAGGTTTCTATCAAATAGAGAGGCGAAGGTTTAAAGATCTCCATTGGAACACCTTTGTAAATTCAGCCCACCTAAAAAGAGTTTGCTTTAGTTTCCACGTTGTAGATGTCCTCCCCACTAAGTATATCGGTGTTACAGCACACTTCATTGATAATGATTTTAATTTGGTCAGAAGAACAATTGGTATAAAGATCATCGATGTGGACTATGGACTTTCCTACTATGCATCAATAATAGCACAAATACAGAAATGCATAGACAATTTGGAGCTTCCTAAAAAGGTACTTGCATTTACAACTTGGGAAAAGAAAAATGACGAGAAATATTTAGACTGGATGAGTTGTGGTATTGGGGCAATCAAGTTGCATTGCATTGTCAAGGGGTTGCTCTGTAAAGTATTGTTCTTTATATGGTGTGAACTGGGTGAAGTATTTGAATCTATCAGGAAGATGATAAAATTCTTGGCTGAAGATTCTAAACATAACGATCAACTTGCTATTAAATTTAAAATTAATTCCCCAAAATCATATCTTCAACTTGACGATAAGAGAAGGTGGGACACTACATTGAATATGTTATCTGATGCAATTGCATACAAAGATTTTTTTGATGCATATAAAGGTTCTAATGAGAGGTTCCCATTATGTGACAATTGGAATAATGTGGAAAGTGCTGTCAAAATTTTGAAACCAATTTATGCAGCAGTTACCGTCCTATCTTCCTCTCAATTTCCCACATCAAATTTGTTTTTGAAAATTGTGTTTGAAATCCATGATGCACTATTACATGCTGTTTTCCATACAAATAATGATATCAATAAAGGAAAATTCTTGGATCGCTTGATGGAATTTTCAGATACTTATTTGAAAGATTGCGATAATATATTGCTAGTTGCCTCTCTATTGGATCCCCGATTCAAGTTGACCTACTTGGAACGTTACTATACGAAACACATCTCTGTCGACAGTGAGGAAATAAAAAAATGTATTGGGGACATATACATTAAGTTTGAAATTGAACATGATGGGGGAATGTCAGAACTGAAGAGATACTTGCAAGAGGACCAGGTAGAGATCAGAGATGGTGATTTTGATGTTTTGAGATGGTGGAAGGATAACCAATCAAATTATCCCATTCTTTCAAGGCTAGCACGAGATATTCTTGCTATCCCTGTTTCTTCACTACCCTCCGAGTCAGCTTTTAATTCCACTGCATTTTTTATGGAGGATCTGGACAGTATGTTTTTTAGGTTTGGAAAACTTCAGAATCAATTGGGTCCAAGGACATTGGAAGCTTTGCAGTGCTCTTATAATTGGCTGTCAGATGCAAGTGGTAAAGGTAAGCAACCTTCTTCTTGTTGTGCTTATATACTGTTACTTTTTAGTGAAATTTCTTGAGAAAAATACCAGAACAACTTTTAACCTAAGAAATTTTTTCCAGCATTTAGCAAGATTTAAAATCATTCATTTACTTTGAACATGCAGAGCATTACTTTCTACTTTCCATGTTCTTAAAGATGGATCATTTGTATAACTATTTTCATCTTTATTGATGAAGATTTGTTCCAAACCTTAAATATGAAAAAGCTCTGCATGCCTTTTAGATTCCGAGCTTTATTGCATTTGGATTGGAAAAAATCTCTATTTGTCGAGTTCGGGCCAGTCGCTATATATGAATCAGTGTAGTTTCCTTGCTTGATCTGGATTAATTAGCTAGTTATTATGTGACAGCACAAACATTTTGTTAATGCAATAACTATTCGTCCAGTTTAGTTGATTATTGTCCTTAATTCGTCTGATGAATTAAAACAAGGGAAATGTGTGCAAAAAGGAGAAGCAATTGACTCGGTAGAGAAGCACATTCCACCATCATACCAATGCCCATTACGAGTATGTGACTTTTTCTGCACAAGTTTTTTTAGAAGGATGTCAGGAGAAATAGAAGTAGTAGCTATTGGTGGTGCTAGATTGACTGCGTTGGACATGCAGTTTCTCATCAGTGGATTTGACAATTTGGTACCTATGGATGATGTACGTTTGGGTTATCCACCATGCTCTTGTTTTCCATTTTCCTTGATTTATATATATTATGTTTTCACATTTTCCAATTGCAAATTGTGCCCTTAATATTTAAGCTTAAATTCAATCATGGATATATAGTTGTATACTTGTATAGTTAAATGCCTAACTGGCATTCTCACTAAATGATGGCAAAAGGCGCCACTAAACACAATATTTGCAATATTTGATTGTTAATTAGCTTTCTCAAGTTTCATTTTTGAGATTTTACTCTAACAACAGATGGATAAATTTTACAGATTATGAACTACTATATTGGTATCTTAAACAATCAAGGAAGTACATCAGGTAAAATTCTGAAACTTAGCACATTTGATACTCGGCAATTGCAGTCATGGGGATCGCCAATTTATGGAGATAAAATGTATGAATGCATTGAGAAGGGCCAATGTTTCCTTCAAAATGAACTGGTAATTTTCATCAGTATATGATCTGTACATTACAACTTTCACTTCTTAATTACTAGTTGGAACTCAATATCATATATAATTTGTAGGTGCTCTTGCCAATTCTAGTACAAAGCCATTGGTTTGTTGTGGTTGTAAATGTTCGAAAGAAGGAATTCCAGATATTGAATTCCTCAAACTCATTGGGCGGACCTTACGAAGAAACAACTCATACGCTGGTATATCTTTTCTCAAATAAGTATAGCTTGTATATTCTATTATAACATGTAATGATTGATTATCATATTTGCATTTTGCCATTCAGAGGTTAGGAATTCAAAAGTGTATTGATATTGCTGCACCTTGCTTGATTGGTGTTCCAAAAGAATGGATGCTAGAGAACGTACTTAATTGGCCTATATATGTTATTCCGAATTTACCACAAGGAAACTACGGGTATGATTGCATCATTTTTCATTTTATTTCTATAGAGACTAATTCATTCTATTGAGCAACCCAATTGGTGTTTTAGATATTATTGTGGTCTATTTGCTCTCAAGTACATGCAATTATGGGATGGATCAAAGCTTGCTACTGAATTCACACAGGTGAGCTATTATTCTTTTTATAATGTTTTATCTCAAAATTTGCATAGAAAGAAATGAATTATTGTTCAATGTACTTAATTTTATATGATGTATTTAACTTGGCAGGATGACATTGGCTTGTTTGGGAAAGAGATAGCTGGTGAGCTAATCTTTTCAGAGCTCAATGAGATGAAGGATATTCAAAATGATATTAAGACAAGAATCAATAGAATCACAGGAATGTTTCATAGCTCTTATCATTAGCGCCCAAACATTACTTCAAATCAATTGATTTTGTTTTACTTATTTCAATTTAAAAAATAAATTATAATTCGAAAAAACTTACATATGTCGTTATGTGTGCAAATGGCCCACACAAAATATTTTGGGGCACAATTGTATGGAACTGTGAAACTTATTATTGTATGCTTGTGATTGCTTACAATTTATTTCCGTACAATTTTTCTACAATTTATTTCCTTACATTTTTTTCTACAATTTGTTTCCAGCTTACATTTTTCAATAAAAAAATTTGAGAAAACATTAAAATTGTTTACACCGAGAGAATAGTGTTGTTTCAGTTATTTTTCCAAGGAAAAAAAAAAAAACAATCTATCGCCCAAAGAATTTCATATCTTAATTTCTAAAAAAGAAAAAAAATCATATGTGCCTAATCTAACTTCCGAAGACATAATTTGATCCACAAAAGGGTCCGCGAATTGGTCCGTTTCGATTCAATTTCTAAAAATTGTATTGACATCATTTGACAAAGCGTAGTAATTGAATGTAAAAACAATCATCTTTTCTAGTTATCTTAAATTTGAATTCAAATAAAATTTGAGGGGAAATTTCACGTGTACCTCTCAAAAACTTCAAAATTATGTATTTATCTCTCTAAAGTTTGAGATTACATATTTCCCTCTCTAAACTTTAAGAACTCACAAATTTACCCATTTTATTGTCTTTTATATAAAAACTCATTCTAAATTTATAAAATATCCATCTTACCCTTTATTAGAAACATATAAATCTCATCATACTCAAATTTGAATATGAACAATTTCTCTACCGTCCGAACTGCTTTTAGATTTGTGCTCGCAAGATCAGCACGAATCTTGATGCAAAAACATGCATATTGAAGCGACATGCACAAATCTTAATGCAATATCCGCTGATCGGAATTGCTTTATGATCCGTGCATGTTAGATCAGCACAAATATTGAAGCGATGGGCACAAATCAGCACAAATCTACCCTTCTAACTGCTTTTAGATTTGTGCATTGAAGATCAGCAAGAATCTTAATGCGATATGCGCTGATCGGAATTTCTTTAAGATCCGTGCATGTTAGACCAACACAAATATTGAAGCGATGGGCACAAATCTTAATGCGATGCGCACGGATTGGACGGTAGATAAACCCTTCAAATTCAAATAATTTGAGTCTGATGGGTATTATATGCTTTTAATAAAGGGTAAAGTTGGTATTTTAAAATTTTAGAATGAATTTTAATATAAAAACAATAAAATGGATAAATTTGTGAGTTTTTAAAGTTTAGCTGGGAAAATACATAATTTTAAATTTTAGAGAGGGAAATAAGTAATTTTGAAGTTTTTGAGTATATACAGGAAATTCCCCCAAAAAAGAAGTATCAGATTTACTTACATCTGATGCATGCATGGGCATCTACATGTGATTACGACTTCAGAAAAAAGGAAGAGAAATCAGAAATGGAATCTAATTTCGATTCATTCTATCAAAAAGTTACTCAAAGAATCAAATGAGAAATAATTAAGAATAAAGTGATTTTTTTACAATTGCCAGGATCATCCATGCATTGCCAAAGTGATTGTTTGCAACAGCCTGATTAGTGAAATTAGATTACCGCTAATTAACGCGTTTAAGAAAAAAAAAAGTCTAGCCATTATGGACGATAATGGCCAGCTACTGTTGTTTTTTTCAACCATACTGTAGTTGGCTGTTATCGTCCATAACAGCCATATTTTTTTATTGGCGTTAATTAGCTCTAATCAGGCCGTTGTAGTGTATAACGTCCAGAGGACGTTATACACAATCACGTTTTTTCTACTTTTCAAATTCTACACAAATTCTTTCTCAAAGCCAATATTTTTTTATTTATTTTCTTATTAATAAAAATTTCGGGTCAACCACTGAGACATGGTGTACGAGTTTTCTGGCGGTACCGGTGTAGGTACGTCATTAAGCTCATACACTTGCGGTGGCAGTATAGCCGTGCAATATACACCAAGGCTCTTTTTCCATGTGTTAATTAAGAAAAAGAAATTGACAGACTCACTCCTAAAAATGAAAAATCTTACCAATTATTGAATTTTGCTAATTTCTAAGTAACACATAACACGCATTTTTTTATCTAATTAAAGAGTTTAAACAATGTGAATTTGCTTAACTGAAAATCACAACTTTCCGTTAAATATAAATTAATTTGATTAATATACAAATTTATTATTTTTATTTTATGTATTAGCGCTTCTCTTAAGTATTTTTTTTCCTATCCTTGTTCTTATTTTTCATAGGTATTGAGAAGTAAAAGATTTTGTTCATTTTATTATTTCTAAAAGGAAAGGTCGAGAGGCGGATGACATAATTAATTAAATTAATAAAAATATTTTTATCAGTGAAAAGTTATGATTTACGGTTGAGAAAACTAACACAATTTAAACTCATTAATTTGATGAAAAATGGATGCACTGTGTCAATTAAGAATTGGCTAAAATCAATAGTGGACAATATATTACCAGAGCTATTTTAGCTTAACGCAACGCAAGATTATTAGAGAAAATATAAAAAATATATAGCTGATGCGCTTCATGAAACCAAAAGAGCTCAGTTAATACATACGAACCCAGAGAGAAACGAAGAATTTTGCAAATTTCGTCTTACCGCCAAAATTGATCAAATGTCATTCACAAATCACAACTCGCAAGTGCCAAAATTCACAGTTTCCCGCTTCTCATGTCTCAACTGAGACTGAGATTCTCACAATGGCTTCACAAATGAAAGAAGAACAAGATGAGGAGGGAGAGATAGAACTATAATTTTTTATAAAGAGGGCTAAAAACTAAAATGTATAATGTGGTGAGTGGAATTTGAACTCAAGACCTCTCAACTACAGAATAGAATTAACTGCTAGATTACAAGTAAATATTTGACTAATATTGAGGATGGCTTATATATATAGAAAGTTCTAGAAATATAAAATTTAATTAAATTTCAATATATATAACTAAAATTTTAAAATCATAAGGGTAACTTAACCACCTTTCCAAATACACTGAGATCCACCCCTAAATGCAGGACCTTAACGCCTAAATAGAGTTATTAATGCTTTGACTGGGATTAATTGAGCTTCATTACTAGAAAGTAGCCAAGTAGTCCGATGCCCGGTCGGAGCTATCTGACCCGCATCATGATTTGTGCGCATAAGTAGATGGCTTCGACCTGGCATCGAACCGAATTTGTTTTGATGCCCATTGGACCACCCCTTCTCCCTCATTTTTATAATTTTTATCAGTTATGTCACAGTACCCTCATTATTGCTTCAATTTTTTTATTTCTATGAGTGCATCTCACCAATATGATTAGTACAGTACCACGTGTTAGAATGAGTAGAGCTAGTGTTTTCTAAGATCGCCATGGAAGTTTTTGAGCTATCCCTTTAAATGTTGAATTGAGTTTATATAATGAATTTTAACTGCCGATTTGATCTGCTTTGCATGTGATACATGTAATTTGTAAAATTTCAAGCTAGTTTTGTACAACAAGTTTAAGAGAAGTGAAGGCTAGAAGTTCCTTTTGTGTGCACATTTGTTATTGAGAGTTACTTCAAATATCATGTGTGCCCCATTTGTTATTAAGATATATTTTTCAGAATCTCTTTGAAACAGTAATTTAATTTGTATCTATCTAAAAAATTAGTAAAAAAATTCTAAAAAATATAAAATTTGATTTCCAAGCATATTTTATTATGAAGATCATGTTGAGTAATTTGGATTGACTGTTTGAACTTTGAAAAATAAGATAAAAATGTAGAATATATTGGAGCACAAAAAAATCATGCATTTTAACCCTCCTCCATTATTAAATAACGAAACAAAAGAAATACCAATATTTATCGGAGTATATACGAACTCTAAAACTAAATCAATTAGCATGTCATATGGAAAAGAATAAGATGAAAAATCAAAAGATTATAAACATGATATTCAACAGACAAATTAAAACAATGAAAAATATATCATTTAGTCATCAATTCTAATTAAGTTCGTCTGAAACTCTCACCAAAACATCTTGTCTATATATCTTACTGATTTTATTTATTTATTGATCTATTTTAGCATAAGATCAGGATTAAAATTTTCAAATTATCTTGGAAGTAGGAAGGATAGGGGTGTTCATCACTTCTGTTTGGTTGAAACTGAACCAAACTAGGCAAACTGAAGTTATAATTCAGTTTCAAAAATAGAACCGAACCGAACAGATTTAACATTGCAACCGAACCGAATCGAACCAAAGTTTTATTTCAATTTGTTCGGTTCAAACCGAAATATATTAATTTTTTATTTAAAACAATTATTTTGTAATAAACTGAAGTACATTAAGAAACAAATTGGGTCGTATTAAGAAATAAACCGGAATATTAAGAAATAAACCAAATATTTAAAGCAATTGATTAAGAAATAAACTGGGATATTTAGAAATAAACCGGGGTAGTTCGGACCAAATTCATAATATATAAAAGTTCGGTAGATTCGGTTATTTTGGTTTTGAAAATTTTCAAACCGAACTGAGCCAAAGTTATAATTCGGTTTTAAAAAGTAAACTGAACTGAACTATTAAACCGAAAAAACCAAACTATTTGAACCAATCTAATTCGATTCGGTCCAAAATCGATTAAACCAACACCCTTGGAAGGTACATGAGTTTGGTTCGTTAGACATATTATCAACTACAATAACAAAATCCCTTCCCCAGCGTCTCCGCCAGGCACCAGTTGATTCATTGTGGCGATTGCCAAATTACTCGTGTATTATTTAGTAGTTTTTCAGAGCAAATGAATAGAGGATCAAGTGAATTAAAACGACATTGGATTAAATTATGTAGAAAATATAGAGCACAAGGTATATTAGCATTAATAGTTAACAGTATTAATAAGAACATAATGATTTTACACGACAACATTTATTCCATAAGAAACGTCCCAACTAACACAATGATCAAATGGGCTTTTTAGGCCGTCATATTTTTTATAACCAAAAAAAATAAATAAAATAATATTAGTAACCAGATTTTCTAAAAAATTTCATCCATAACCAAACCGCTCCCGGGGGGCGGTATAGTCCCCAAGCAACCCGTTCTCCAGTAGAGCGGTTTACCCCCCCCCCCCCAACCCGCCCTCCCAGGAGGCGGTTTAGTTCATTTTTTTTTTTAAATACCCTCCCTCCCCAAACCCCAAAATCATTAACATTTCGCCAACTCTGCCCACCAAAATCAGATTGTGTCAAAAATGTCCAAACCGGCTATTCCTATCTTTTTTTTTTTTTTTTGAAAAAGTTATAATTGTTTTATTTTTTATTTATTAAAGTTTTAGAAATTTTTGATATGTTTCTTTTAAATTAGATAGAAAAATATATAATTTAGTTTATTAGAAGGACTGAAACAAATAATCCGGATCAATATTTTTCAGATCGATTTTTTGCGGTTGTAAGAAAAAATTAAAATATTTCATTGTGTGTTATTAGAAAAAAGAAAACTTTCGTAGAAGTGTCAAAAAAATTTTAAAATAATTTAATAACATCATTTAAAATGTTTTCCTAAAAATCGTGCATAATAATATTAATAACATCATTTAAAAAATATATATCATTAATTACTTAAAAAAATTGCATTAAAATGATTTGAAAATTTTCTAAAACTTTAAACGGCCATAACTTTGGCTATGAAAGTCGGATTGACGCGTTGACCCCAATTCGGAAAGGGGAGGAGGAGACAGTGGCGACCGGCACACAGAAGGTTTAACTCCAGATATCCGACAAATCAGAATCGCCAAAAAACGTCGTTTAGTGCCTCAAAAATAAAGTTTAAGATTTTTAGTGTCTCAACTGAATTTTCTTATGTTGAAAAATACTTTTCAGCACCGACAAATCCGGTCCTCCTCGTCGTCGTCGTCGCTAGTTTTTTATATTTCATATTTGCAGACCTGATAGTAGTATTTTTATATTTCTGTTTCTATATATTATGTTGATTAGACGTTATTTGGTGATTTTATTCACTTTGTTTTCGTTTCTATATTTTATGTTGATCAGACGTTATTTGATTATTTTGTTCACTTATGTTTTAAACTATTCACAAATCATAAAATCCATCGTATTAAAAGTATAAATAAATATTAACATAATATTACAAAATACATAAATTATAAACATAATTATAATTAATCCATCATCGTATTAAAAAATAAAAAATAAAATAAGTAAACCGCCCCTCCAGGGGGCGGGTTGGTCAGGGGATAAACCGCCCCACTGGGGGGCGGGTTGCTTGGGGACTAAACCACCCCCCCGGGAGGCGGTTTGGTTATGGATAAAAAAAATTTGGGAGTTTGGTTATTAATATTATTTTATTTATTTTTTGGTTATGAAAAAAAATGACCGCATTTTAGGCGGCTACTTTTCCGAAATTTTTATTAATCGAAATTAAATAAAAAATATCAAAAAATGAGAGATTTCAAAAAATTTCGAAATATAAGTAGAACGGATTAAATTATCCTGTTCCACTTAATTACTCGGTCTATTAACTAAACGAACTAAACAAAAAAAAGTCTGGACGGATTAAACCATCCCGTCCGGCACCCAATTAAATTATCCCATACCAAAAACAAGTCATTTTCCCACGGGACTTTGTTTACACTTTTTTTTATGGGTGTGGGACGGGTTGGTTTAACCCATTCTGAATTTTTTTGTGTTGTTTAGTTCGTTTATTTTGTAGACCGAGTAATTAAGTGGGACGGAATAATTTAACTGTCCCACAGAATGGGATTATTAACCCGTTCTAGTTATATTTCAAAATTTTCTAGAATCTCTCGTCTTTTCTGATATTTTTTTTATTAATCGGGCTACTTTTGGCACCGCAAGTAATGATTTCATTCGTTCATATTTAAAAAGTAAACTCAGAACGCTTTTTTAAATGAAAAAAAAAAAGGCAAAACAAAATTGTATTAGACAAAAGATAAGTAATTTTTTTAAATGATTGTTAGTATTATTGTTTTTATTTTCCGGTCAAATGCTTGGTAGATTTGTCGGTCACATTCATGAAATTAGACTAAATTAAAAAAATAAAATTAATTTTAAATTAATTTTCTTTTTTTTTATAAAAGAAATATGATGGCCAAGCTTCCAAATTTCATACTCTCGTTATTACAACAAAAGATTTTCTCCGGATTTCAAATACATGATATGTCACATGAAAAGAACTACTTCTCAATTTTAAATTAATTTTAAAAATACTACCCTCATGTAATTAATTTTAATTGCTTTTATCGTGTAAAATTAAAAAAAAACTCATACATTCTATAAATTAATTTATGAGATGGATGAGTGAATAAGAATTAATATTTTTTATAATAGGACGGTTTAAAAATAATTTTATTAAAAAAATTATGAAATCATCACACATCTCTGAAATACAAATAAAATTAAAAACTAAAATTGAATTAGAGGCTATCATTTGACTTGTTTGATAATCAAATTCAAAACCCATCTCCATTGAAAGTGAAGAGAATAAAGAAAGTTAGTTGAGTGGTACATTTATTCACAGTGGTACATTTAGTCGAGAGGCAGATGACATAATTAATTAAATAAATAAAAAGATTTTTATTAGCGAAAAGTTATGATTTACGGTTGAGAAAACTAACACAATTTAAATTCATTAATTTGATGAAAAATGGATGCACTGTGTCAATTAAGAATTGGCTAGCATCAATAGTGAGCAATATATTAACAGATCTAGTTTAGCTTAAAGCAACGCAAGATCGTTAGAGAAAATATAAAAAATATATAGCTGATGCGCTTCATGAAACCAAAACAGCTCAGTCAATACAAATGAACCCAAAGAGACGAAGAATTTTGCAAATTTCGTCTTACCACCAAAATTGATCCAGTGTCATTCACAAATCACAACTCGCAAGTGCCAAAATTCACAATTTTCTGCTTCTCCTCTCTCAACTGAGACTGAGATTCTCACAATGGCTTCACAGATGAAAGAGGAATAAGAAGAGGAGGGAGAGATCGAGGACTTCTCGGATTCAGATTCTGCTAAATCGGACAGAGGAGAGGAGAGGATTATTTACCATCCGATCAGGAGCGGAAGTCTCAAAATGTTGCTGATTTGGTTAGGTAATGAATAATTTTTCCCTCATTTCAATGATTTCGAGCAAACTTGTTCTAAACTGACAATGGACGCTTGCTATAATCAATCAATCAATTCACTACCGCTTATTTATTGTCTGGTGGTCAAATCAATCAACTTTTGCTGCATCTTAGAAAGAGATCTACTTGCAAAATGCAAGTAGGGGGAGAAGTAGAGTTTTTCTATAAAGAGAGCTAAAAATTAAAATGCATAATATGACAAGTGGAATTTGAATCTAAGATCTCTCAACTATAAAATAGAACTTTAACTGCTAGACTATAAGTAAACATTTGACTAATATTGAGAGTGGCTTGTATATATAGAATTTGAACTCAAGCAGAGCCGGTCCGATGTCCGGTCGGAGCTATTCGATTCACATCATGTTTTGTGCACATAACTGGATGGCTTCGACCGGGCATCGAACCAAATTTGTTTTGATGCCCATTGGACCACCCCTTCTCCCTCATTATTATAATTTTTATCAGTTATGTCACAGTACCCTCATTATTGCTTCAATTTGTTTAATTCTATGAGTGCATCTCACCAATATGATTAGTACAGTACCACGTGTTAGAATGAGTAGAGCTAGTGTTTTCTAAGATCGCCATGGAAGTTTTTGAGCTATACCTTTAAATGTTGAATTGAGTTTATATGACGAATTTTAAATGCTGATCTTGATCTGCTTTGCAAGTGATACATGTAATTTGCAAAATTTCAAGCTAGTTTTGTACAACAAGATTAAGAGAAGTGAAGGCTAGAAGTTCCTTTTGTGTGTCCAATTGTTATTAAGATACATTTTTCAGAATTTTCTTAAAATAGTAATTTTGTATCTATCTAAAAAATTAGTAAAAAATTTCTAAAAAATATAAATTTTGGTCTCCAAGTATATTTTATTATAAAGATTATGTTGAACGATTCGGATCAACTGTTTGAACTTAGAAAAATGAGATAAAGAATGTAGAATATATAGGAGCACAAAAAAGATAGTGTATTTGAACCCTCCTCCATTATTAAATAGCAAAACAAAAAAATATCAATATTTATCGGAGTATGAACTCTAAAACTACATCAATTAACATGCCATATGGAAAAGGGTAAGGTGAAAAATCAAAAGATTATAAACATGATATTCAACAGACAAAAACAATGAAAAATATATCCTTTAGTCATCAATTATAATTAAGGTCGTCTGAAACTCTCACCAAAACATCTTGTCTATATATCTTAATGATTTTATTTATTGATTGATCTATTTTAGCATAAGATCAGGATTAAAATTTTCAAATTATCTTGGAAGTAGGAAGGTACAGGGGTGTTCATCAGTACCGAACAAACCGAAGTTATAATTCAGTTTCAAAAATAGAACCGAACTGAACCAATTTAGCATTGCAACCAAACCAAACCAAACCAAAGTTTTATTTCGGTTTGTTCAGTTTGTTCACTTCAAACCAAAATATATTAATTTTTTTTATTTAAAACAATTGTTTTGTAATAAACCGAAGTACATTAAGAAACAAATTAGGTATTAAGAAATAAACCGGAATATTAAGAAATAAATCAAATATTTAAAACAGTTGATTAAGAAATAAACTGGAGCAGTCCGGACCAAATTCATAATATATAAAAGTTTGGTCAGCTTAGTTATTTCGGTTCTAAAAATTTCTAAACCGAACCGAACCGAACCGAACCGAAGTTATAATTCGGTTTTAAAAAGCAAACCGAACTGAACTATTAAACCGAAAAAATCAAACCATTTGAACTGATCTAATTCAATTTAATCCAAAACCAATTAAACCGGACCCAATGAACACTCTAGGAAGATACATTGGTTTGGTTCGTTAGACATATTATCAACTACAATAACAAGATCCCTTCCCCAGCGTCTCCGCCAGGCACCAGTTGATTCATTGTGGCAATTGCCAAATTACTCGTGTATTATTTAGTAGTTTTTCAGAGCAAACGAATAGAGGATCATGTGAATTAAAACGACATATTGCCTATTGGATTTAAATTATGTAGAAAATATACAGCACAAGGTATATTAGCATCAATAGTTAACAGTTAAGAACATAATGATTTTACACCACAACATATATTCCATAAGAAACTCCCAACTAACACAAGGATCAAATGGGCATTTTAGGCGGCTACTTTTTTGAAATTTTTATTAATCGAAATTAAATAAAAAAATATCTGAAAAGAGGAGAGATTTCAAAAAAAAAAAAAATCGAAATATAAATATAATGTGTTAAATAATTCGGTCCAGTGGGACGAGTTAAATTATCCCATCTTACTTAATTATTCGGTCTACTAACTAAACGAACTAAATAGCAAAAAAAAAAAGTCCAGACGGGTTAAACCATCCCGTCGGGCACCCATTTAAATTATCCCATACCAAAAACAAGTCATTTTTCCACGGGACTTTGTTTATTATCCCATAAATGTCAAGGCAAGGTACTAATCATAATAATAGGGATTTGACTCCGCTGCTTGCCTATTAACTGTTGAATTTTTTTCATGCACAAATTTCAATACAAATTAATAGTTTGATTTGAAAAAACAGAATTCTACTAGTCTATTTGACAAGCAGCGGAGTTAAAATTGAACATAACCCCTATACAACCCCACAACACACACCCCTCCTCCTAGCTGTCTCTCTCTCTCCTTCTCTTTCTCTCCCAAGCCGTCTCTCTCCGTCTCTCTCTCTCTCCCTCTTTTATTGGTCACCACTTGAACCCTCTCTCCTCTTCTTTTGGCCATCACCCAAATCCCCCCTCCCCCTTTCCCTCTCCTTTGTTTTTTTAAAGTACCCATTTTATTTTAAACTAAATAATGACTATTTCTTGCTTCGTTAAAAATGATAAAAATATATAAATAATGAATCAAAACAAATGTTTAAAATCTGTTTATTCTAGTTGTTCATTCTTCTTTATTTTATTTTTCTTTCTTTAAAATCCAACGCATAAAAGACGAATGACATGATTCATTTTTCTTTCTTTTATTTTGTTATTCTTGTTTTCTTTAAATCCAATGCATAAACGATGAATGACATCTATACAGCATTACAGCTTGGTTTGGAGTTGTTCTTTGAATTCGCTTTTTTATTCTTTAAAATTCTGACCTATAACCAATTGTAAGATATTTGTACGGGTCATGTTACAACATTAACTCCAAAACAAACAAACAAAACCATAGATATTCGAGCGATTGAAGATGCTATTTTCCGGGGTAAACATCTGCCTCCTCGGTTAGTTGCTACTCGAGCGATTGAAGATGCTAAATTGTGGCTGAGATTTTGTAGTAAAAAGAAGTTCAATGAAGGTGCTGCTGGGGTACAAATGATGCTATAACATAAAACTTGTCATAATTTGTTTGTAGGACCTGATGTTGTAAACAAATTTAATAATATAGCCTTGGTAGTCCCTACCAAGTTTTCAAAAAAAAAAAAAACCATAGATATTCAAATGATTGAAGTAACGATAATTTGAATCTCGTGCAATGATTCAAATATTTATTCTTTTATTTTTCTTTTAATTCTTATTAATCTTTAATAAATAATAAATGATAAATTCATGAAGGAGAAGAAAGAATTATTCTTATTTAATGTTGTATTGAACTAATTCAATTCGAGGTTAATCAAAGAGATGAAACAAAAACAAACAAATGAAAGAATTAAATAAGGAAAACCGAAAACCAATTCTTATAACTAAATTTGATTATTATTAATATGTCTAGAGCTCATTTAAATAGATACAAATCAAAGAAAGAATCTGAAATTAATTGCGAATAAATCTATAAAGAAATCTTATTTGTAATATCTATCATAAATGAAATATTTGCATGTAGGTATATGGAAAAAACTATCTTAATTTATTTTTTATTACCATCTATTATTAAATTAAAATAATAAAATCTCCGCACTTTTAAAGAAAAAGAAAAGAATTAATATTTTGAATCAATATACACGAGATTTAAATTATCACCACTTTAATCATTTGAACGTAAATGTTTTTTATTTTGGAATTGACATCGTAACATGACTCGTATAGATGTCTTACATCGGTTATAGGTTAGAATTTTAAAGAATAATAAAAAACAAATTTAAAGAACAACTCCAAACCAAGTTATATAGATGTCATGCATCGGTTATGCGCTGGATTTAAATAAAATGAAAAAAAAAAAAGAATTCATCGTTTATGAGTTGGATTTTAAAGAAAGAAAATAAAATAAAATAAAGAAGCATGAAACTAGAATTAATGGATTCTAAGCATTTGTTTAGATTCATTATTTATAGATTCAGTTTTTTTTTTACTCCAGCAAAAAATAGTAATTATTTTGTTTAAAATGAAATAGGTACCTTAAAAAACAAAAGAGGGAGAGGGAAAGAGAGGGGGTTTCAGGTGGTGGCCAGAAGGATTAGAGGGGTGGCTCCGTTTGTGGCCGAAGAGAGAGAGAGAGAGACAAGGGGGGCGGGAAAGAGAGAGAGAAGCGGCAAGGAGGGTTGTGGGGGTTTCAATAGGAATTATATTAGATTTAGCAAGTTAATTAGAGAGTTGGACTTGAATTAGTAGGCTAACTTTTTAATTAAATCTTACTTAGGCTCTTAATTAAATTAATTTTGTTCTCATTAATTTAATTGAATTAAATATTAGTCCATTATCTAAATATCGTGGCGTTACAAATTATATTTGTAATTATAAAAAATTAAGTAATAATTAATTAAAATTCTTACTGAATGAACAATCTTTCTAAAAATATTTTATCATAATTTGCAATTGTTTTTAAGTATCAATTTTAGGGATGAAAAAAATAAATTATAAAAGTATCATATACATTAAATATTCAACATATCTTACAAATTGAAATCAGAATGAATCGTAAGGATAAAAATAATTTAAAAATAATTGAGAAATAAGTTCTCTGTAGAAGAATATATATATATATATATATATATATAGAGAGAGAGAGAGAGAGAGAGGAGGAGGATTCCAATGCCTCATCTCATCCATATCTTATATCATTTATCTTCGTTTTTAAAGTTCAAATAGTCGATCTGAACCGCTTAACATGATCTCCATGTTAAAATATACTTAGAGACCAAATTTTATATTTATTTTAGAAATTTTTTACTCTTTTTTTTACATTTATTGAAAATCGCTTTTTTTATGGTCCTATTTAAAAAACAACAATTTTTAATAAATCTAAAAAATAGTAAAAAATTTCCAAAAAATGTAAAATTTGATCTCCAAGCATATTTTAACATGGAGATCATGTTGACAAGTTCAGATCGAATGTTTGGACTTTAAAAATGAAAATATAGTATATGAGGTATGAGAAGATAAGGCATTGGAACCCTCCTTATATATATATAGAGAGAGAGAGAGAGAGAGAGATGGGCTAAGGTGAGTTGCCAAGTAAAACAAAGTATTCCAATTTGAAAATTCAAACAACTGATCCAAACTGGTCAATATTTTCTCCATATTGAAATGTGGTTGGAGATTAAATTTTATATTTTTTTTTGAATTTTTTACTATTTATTAAGCCACATTGAAAATCGCAGATTTGGGTGAACACTAAAAAAAAGTAAAATTTAAAATTTTCTGGACCATTGGATCAACGATTTTCAAAGTGGCTTAATAAATAGTAAAAAAATTCCAAAAAATCTAAAATTTGGTCTCGAAGCACATTTCAATATGGAGAACATGTTGACCAGTTCAGATCCGTTGTTTGAATTTTCAAAATAAAAAAATGAGCGTAAAGTAAAAATGACATTACTTTGCACCTCACCATAACCCATCTGTGTATGTGTGTGTGTGTATTTTGCAAGGACTTGCCGGCAAAAAAAAAATGATCCCGCTAGGCGAGACCTAGTTTCCCGTGTTTTTTTTCCTAATAATTTTTTTTAAAACTAACTAATATTCCAAATTAATTTTAAAAATACCCAAAACTCTCGCATCGGTTATAGGTTAGAATTTTAAAGAATAATAGAAAACAAATTTAAAGAACAACTCCAAACCAAGTTATATAGATGTCATGCATCGGTTATGCGTTGGATTTAAATAAAATGAAAAAAAAAAAGAATTCATCGTTTATGCGTTGAATTTTAAAGAAAGAAAATAAAATAAAATAAAGAAGAATGAAACTAGAATTAATGGATTCTAAGCATTTATTTAGATTCATTATTTATAGATTCATTTTTTTTTACTCCAGCAAAAAATAGTAATTATTTTGTTTAAAATGAAATAGGTACCTTAAAAAACAAAAGAGGGAGAGGGAAAGAGAGGGGGTTTCAGGTGGTGGCCGGAAGGATTAGAGGGGTGGCTTCGTTTGTGGCCATACTCTATATATATATATATATAGAGGCCATACATATTAGTGATACACACACACACACACACACACAAATGATCCCGCTAGGCGAGACCTAGTTTCCCGTGTTCTTTTTCCTATGAATTTTTTTTAAAACTAACTAATATCCCAAATTAATTTTAAAAATACCCAAAACTCTCGCATGTGGGGCGGTCAGCTACAGTAACTTCTTTTTTTTAATCTAAATATTTTAATCTAAAAATGAGAAATGAAAAATGCCAATTTTACTAGCAAAAAAAAAAGTTCAATCTTACTTGTGTCTTCAAATTTTCTTTTAAGATCTTAATATTTTCACCTAAAAATGAAAAATAAAAAGTATTCAATTTTATACCAAACAAAAATGTTCAATCTTACACTGTGTAAAGAGCCCAACTCAAGTATCGAGAAAATATACTCTTCACAAATTTCTTTTATTTTTTAAGTCATTTTGTGTCATCTTTCAAAAATCATAAAAAATAGTAATACAATTCCAAAAATAGTAAAAATTGGTATTCTACATTATATAACAAATTTACCAAGCTATCAGATTGAAAAATAAAAATGAAAATCTTAATCGGAAACTTCAACTCAAGTTTTGAAGCTTTTCCATTTTTTTTGCAATTCTGAATTTTGATACTCGGCATTACTAGCAATGACGCATGCGTATTTTCACAAGCTTTCTAAAAAATCATTATTTGCTGAAATCTGACACTCAAGCGCCGTTTTATAGCCGTTCGAAGTTTCGTCGTCGTTTTATGCTTCCTCAGTGAATATATCATCTCTCTTGCTTTATTTCATTTCTCAATGTAAGATTAAAATATTCAGATTCCAAAAAAAAAAAGTTATTGTAGCAAACTGCCACACATGGGGGCGTTTTGGTTATTTTTAAAATTAATCTGACATATTGATTATTTTTTAAAAAAAAAAATTTGGTTATGTAAAAAAGGCACGGTGATTTTTCAGAGGAAGAAGATAAAAACCCTTCACAGTGGATAGGCGTGGTGTGCATGAACCGAAAAGGTTGATTCTCGGGCCAGAGGGGAAACCTAATGTACGCGGTCCTTGTGGACCCTACGGCTGATCCAAGGGTCCCACCGTCTGGAATTCAGATTTGCGCAAAGGCGATTAGCGGTGTATATCCATTTTTAATAAGCTATTTAATTTAAATTTATTTAATTAGATCCATTTGTTTCGTCTGCACATGGTCCACATGCTTCTATATAACAGTCTTGTGAAGGGATTTCATAGACCAAGTTTAGATCAGTAACCATTTAAAATGAAAGGACCCATTCATCAGATTACATGACACAATGCTCCACGTCCTTCTTTCATTGGGCTTGGGCCATGAAATTGTATTTCTTTCTTTTTACTTGGATCTAGTCAGAACCCACTTCTTAGCCCATTTCATTTTTTTTTTGCTTCAACTGATACGTTTAGTTTCACTTTCACATGCGATTTCTATCTAAATCTTGGGAATTTAATGAATAACCTTATGTGTGCGCACAACAAAGAAAAACTATTATTACTATTATTTTTTAGTATATCATATTTTTCATGCCTAGCCCAATATTCTTGAACTTTTAAGAATTGTATGTATTTGATATGGTGGGGTTCATGAAATTGATTTATTTCATGAAGTTTTTATGTTGTGAATACATGAATTAGGAAAGACAAGGCATTTTGAACTTTATAAATTGAATTTTGAATTTTGAATTTTGCTTGTACATTTATTTTAATAAATTTTTGAAATTAGTTCATATTTAATGCAGTGAGGAAAGGAAATGTTTACTCTCATATTTTGCTCTATTGAAGTCAAAACCCAATGTGTGACCGTCAGCATTAATTATAGTGTTTTGATTAGAGATCTACTGTACTATCAAAGAGATTTTGATAGGCTGCAAACACATACACATTTGGCTAGAATTTCAGATACAAAACAACACCAATTACCTCGTATTTATCATAGTTTACTGTTATCTTACTTTAGATCACCTAAAAGATCAAGTTACTGCCGAGAAATTTATTTATTGTAGGAAAATAAAGAAAAAGAACCAAAATATCTCCTCAGGAAAGCTCCAGAGGTTAATTAGGAGAACTAAGCCTTTTCCTATGACTTAAAAGAAAAACAAAAAAAAAAGTGACCACAATAATTAAAAAATATTTTCATATTATATGTAACAAGAGGAGAGATCAATTTACAATAATTTTGAGTTATCACAAAGTTACAATAACATTTTTTTTTTCTAAAATGTGTTTTCAGATCGAATTTTACATTTTTTTTGAATTTTTTTACTATTTATTAAGACGGGTACAATATTCAATGGTCTGAATTTTCCTAGTTTTTGTACCCATCTTAATAAATAGTAAAAAAAATTCAAAAGAATGTAAAATTTGATCTGGAAGCACATTTTATTTAGATAATCATGTTGAACGGTTTGGATTGACGATTTGGATTTTGAAAATGAAAAAAACCGTTGTTGTAACTGGATCCCTCCTCAAGTAACAAAAAGTTATTTCATTTAGCGCAAAGGAAATTTAGTAGCAAGTACATTTATACATATAATTGTATTTAAAGTATATCTATATTTTGGTGAATAAAGGACTTCAAACATAGCCTTCTTTAATTAAAACAATGACACACAATAAGCTTTACAATGCTAAAAGACAATTAAAATGAGCATTACTAACCATTTTTTATTTCTATTCTTTTCTTAAGAAATAGAAAAGAAATGGAGCAATTAGCGGGCACATAGTACATACATTGTCACCGACCCGTTTCATAAAAAAAAATGAGCATATGCCACGTAAAAACAGAGGGAGAGAGAGTCGGTGAGATATTATTGTCACCATTAACAGCCACTGCCTAAGTTTTTCAAAAGCAATTAAAGAGGTTAAGAGGGAGAGAGAATTATCCAAGAAGGCAACATGCGACTGCAAAAAGAAACAGAGAGATTTTTCTAGGCAGCCACCACCAAACTTGTCAAAAAAAAAGAAAAAAAGAAAAAAAAGAGAGAGATTATTAGCACAATTTGGACCATCTCTGCCTCCCACTCTTTTCATATATAAACATAGAGAGATTCGTGCTGCTTTGTTGATCGCCTCCCCAGACTCAGGATGTGCCACATCCATGTGGTACTTTTACATTTGTGAGGTCAATTCAAGCTATTTTTCCTGGTGTCTTAATTTTTAAGATTCCTTTTTTTTTTTTTTTTTTATTCTGCTTTTGTCCAGAACTCAAAATCAAGTATTGATTTTGAGCCTTCCTCTGGATCTCACTTCTCACCAGTTTTGTTTTAGCTTATTATCTTACTTGTATAGCACTGATTAATGCTTTGTCTCATAATATTAGAAGTATGTGAAATCTTCACTCAGAAGGGACAATTAATTAATCACTCCAACAAATTAAAAATTACTAGTTTTATCTTTTGTATTTTATTATATTTGTAAGTATTTATATTTTAGTCTTTCTTATAAAATAGAATTACACTACAATAACTTATTCAACCCTCCAATTTTGATTTTTTTTCATTTTTCTCCTGTGAGAAACAGAAACAGTTCGTCTGACCAAGACAAAAGTGCTTCTCTTTTTCTTTTTAATTGTTACAGAACAGCCAAGCAGTTCTCTCTCCAATCAACAACTAGATCTAAGCCTTTTGCATCATCAGCGTAGATCTTAGGATCAAATAACATTCACACTAAAATCCAAACCGGTATGTCTAGTAATCTTTTTTTTCTTTTTCCAAATTTATACTGATAATGATTTTGGGATATGAATCATGTAGTAAAGAAACCTAGATCAACTGATAAAGACAGATAAATATGGTGCTTTCCAATGTTCTCTTCATACAAATTACTGCCAAGATGATAATTAAAGTGTATTTCACCATATTAATTTTAAATCAAATGTGATTCGGTCAAGCTATGTAGCCAGTATTTTGATTCACATCACTTATGAAACAGGTTGCAATTCTATTATCATTTCAAACCTTGTGCAAAATTAGAATTCTGATAGTATGTTGAAGAAAGGAGAAGAAAAGGTTCAAGAGAGAGTGTTAAAGAGAAAGTCTAATGTTTGGAATTTTTTTACCGTGGAACAACAACCTGATGGTAGTAAAAAAGCCAAATGTAACAATTGCGGAGAACTCCTAAGTTGCGATAGCAAGAAGCACGGCACATCACATCTTAAGCGACATCCTTGTTACCGTTTCACTGAGCCCCCAAACAAGGATGCAAGAACTACTCCACCATCTAACTCTTATGGAAACATGGAGAACCAAGGATATGGCCAACAAATAAACACAGAACCTTCTGGAAACAAAGAGAATCAATTGGGACATATCCAACAAACAAACACAGAACCTTTTGGATGCCAAGATAATAATTTAGGAGAGAACCATTTGGGATATGTCCAACCAATAAACAAAGAACCTTCTGAAAACAGAGAGAACCAATTGGAAAATCTCCAACCAACAAATACAAAACCTTCTAGATGCCAAGAGAATAATTTGGAATATGATCCGCAAAAAAATCGAGAGCTTTTTGTGAAAATGGTAATCGATAACAAAAGCATGTTAGAACATGTGGATAATCCTTTCCTAGAAGAGTTTGCAAGATTTCTTCAGCCATCGTATAGCCATGTAACTTGGAGGGATGTTAAGAAAGACTGCATCACCTTTTATGAAAATGAGAAAGCCCAGTTGAAAGACAAAATCACCAAACTAACTTCTAAAGTCAGCCTTAGTGTGGTTGGGTACCATAATCCAAAAGGCCAACGTCCAATTGCATTTGTTATAGCACATTTTATTGATAATAATTTCAAATTGTTCAAAAGAATAATTGGATCTGTGGAGACTAATGATGATCTTTTTTGTTATGGGGATACTCAAGGATGTGAAGCTGAGAGAATCCTAAATGATTGGGGACTTGGTAAAAAGGTTTTTGCCTGTACTCAAAAAAAATATTGCTTTGAAAGTGGAGACGTGGACGTGGAGTGCATTATGGAGTGTTTTCAATCAATAGCTGATAAAATATATAATGAAATTAGGTCAGATGAATGTGGTATTAGAACAATTATGAAGGACCTGAATGAATTTCCAGAAAAAATGTGCTATTTCAACCAAATTGGAGTGGGACATAATCTTGCTCCTAAATTTGAATTTCTTCTTAATACCAGAGGAGTACTTGGTATTCATCTCAATATTTTAAACGATGCTTGTACCTATAAAAATGTTCTTTGTGAATTTGACAATGAGAATGTACGATGGAGAAAAGTGGAGGAAGTTGTTCCCCTTCTAAATAAAATAAATGATGTGGCTGTGAAGCTATCTTCCCTTGAATTTCCCACATCAAATTTACTTCTAAAATTTGTTTTTGAAATCTGTGATTTCCTCCAATCAGAGGCCTGTCCTGTTTTATCTGGTCATACGAAGGATTATATAGATTCCTTGTTAGATGATTATTTGGCTAGTTGTGATAAAATAGTATTGATTGCTTCCTTGTTAGATCCTCGATTTAAATTCAGATTATTGAGACGCTACATTGAAAAAATTGAAGCCGATGAAGAAGATTTTCGTAAATTCTTCTGTAGTTTGTATGATGAATATCAAAGTGAAAGCACAGGGATAAGCGGATTTGATTGTTTATCTCAAATACCAGAGATGAATAAGTATTTTGAAAGAAGTTTGGTGGAAGAGGGAGATGCTAATTTTGATGTGTTGGGTTGGTGGAAGGATAGTGAATCAGAATATCCGATTCTCTCTAGGATGGCACGTGATATTCTTGCTATTCCCATTTCTTCCTCGCTTGCTTCAGGCACAGAACCTGTGGAAGAAATTATTGATGAGATCTTTCTTTCTACAGTCGATACAGGGATGTCCATGATCTTGGTTTGCTGCAACAATTGGTTGAGATCTGCTTGTAGTGCTGGTATGGCATCCATATATACACCTTTTTTTTTTATAGATGTTGATTTGATGTTTACTCAATTTACTTGTGATTATTTATCTACAAAATTTTCAGACCCAGATTGTAGTTTCAATTAATAAGTTTTTTATAGTATTGAGTGCTAGTTTATTTGACACCTGCTACTAGCCAATAAAAATTTTAAGTCCCAAATTTTGGCTTATGCATTTTTTTCTTGCCTTCTTGTATAGTAGATAAAGTGACCTCCATAATCCTGTTTTCTTTTAGATAGTTAATAAATAGCACTTTGTTTCCCACATCTTAAAATATTGACCGAGATTTTTGATTAATAACCACAAAAAATTAATAAAAATAACCAATTTTTTTTATAAATAACCAGACTTGCCCCACTGTGGGGCTGTCTGGGTCTGCTACGGTATTTTTTTTTTGTAGGATCTTAATATTTTTATCTGAAAATGTTCAATTTTACACTAAGTTCTCAAAAAAAAATTTAAGATCTTAAAATTTTCATGTAAAAATAGAAAATAAAAAGTGTTCACTTTTATAACAAACAAAAATGTTCAATCTTATACTATGTTCTCAATTTTTTTGTAAGATCTTAATATTTTCATCTAAAAATGGAAAATGAAAAGTGTTTAGTTTTATAGCAAAAAAATATATTCAATCTGACACTATGTCCTCAATTTTATAGCAAACAAAAATGTTCAATGTTACACTTGTAAATATTTTTTGGACATAGAGATTATAAAATAATATAAAATTATTGCAGGCTATTCGAAAGAATAATGTGGTACATAAACAAATTATTTTCTTATTTTATTTGGGACAAAACCTCTAATTACAAAAAAAATAAAAACAATTAGTTTTTAAGTTTAGAATTCTAGTTACCATTTTAATACAATATATTGTTGAAAACATTATTTGCATTTTTTTTATCCTAGAGCATATATTAAATAAAATAATAAATAATTAAGACCCTACGCTTGTTATAAATTTTCATTTTGGCCTATGGGGTTGCTGAAGAAAATTAAGGACATAGTGTAAGATTGAACATTTTTGTTTGATGTAAAATTGAACACTTTTCATTTCCCATTTTTAGATTAAAATATTAAGATCTTAAAAAAAATGAGGACATAATGTAAGATTGAATATTTTTATTTGCTATAATATTCAACACTTTTCATTTCTAATTTTTAAATGAAAAAATTAAAAAAAAATTGAAGACATAGTGTAAGATTGAATAATTTTGTTTGCTATAAAATTGAACATTTTTCATTTCTCATTTTTAGATGAAAATATTAAAAAAAAAAAATGTTACTGTAGGCGACCCATTGCAGTTTATGGTTATTAATAAAAAATGTTTATAAAAACAAATTTGGTTATTTTTATTATTTTTTGTATGGTTATTAATAAAAAAAAATCTCGGAAATATTGAGCTTGTTTACCCATTGCAGTTTCCTGAGTATTGTTGTTGAATTGTACGAATTTTGAGTTGTCCATTTGCAAAAAGAAAAAATATAATTTCATTTACTAGGGCTTTATATACTGAGTAATCTGCTTTTCTATTATGTTATACCAAAATTATTGTTTTCTATTGCACAGTTACTTTAGCAGCACAAAGAGTTTCTAATTATAAGTACTAGATAGCACAAATAGAAAGCTAATAAAACTACATATGATTCAAATGCATCAATGTGTCGAGATATTATATAAAATATATATAATCATAAACAACGAATGTATATTGGTTGCCTTAAAGAATTTCATTAAATAAGCACCACATTTCATTATTAATATTCATGTGCACTTTGTATACATTGTTTTTTCCTGGCACATAACTTGAAATACACAGATTATATTTAGATAACTTAAAATAAACAGAATATAACACAAATATACATATATTTATATTGTTTTTTTGTGAAGCAGGTAATTCTGTGGCAAGCATAGAAAACATTATTGAAAGGAGACACCTTGATCAAGTTTGCCCTGAACACTCAAGTAAAAGTTGTGCATATGATGAGATAAAATGCCAAGAGTTGCTTGCTAAGCTGGTAATCTCAAGTGAACTTCCATTCCATTTTGTGAAGAGTACTCAGTTCATAGAGTGGGCAAAAAACCTTCAGCCATTGTACAATCCAGTTGATCTGGTTTCTATTAAGACAAAGTGCCTAGGTTTCTATCAAATAGAGAGGCGAAGGTTTAAAGATCTCCATTGGAACACCTTTGTAAATTCAGCCCACCTAAAAAGAGTTTGCTTTAGTTTCCACGTAGTGAATGACTGCCCCACTAAGTATATCGGTGTTACAGCACACTTCATTGATAATGATTTTAATTTGGTCAGAAGAACAATTGGTATAAAGATCATTGATGAGGAATCTGTAGCTTCCTACTATGCATCAATAATAGCACAAATACAGAAATGGATAGACAATTTGGAGCTTCCTAAAAAGGTACTTGCATTTACCACTGAAAGAATTTATGGACTGTATCCTGCCGAGAAATATTTAGACTTGTTGAGTTGTGGTATTGAGGCAATCAAGTTGCATTGTATTGTCAAGGGGTTGCTCTATCATGTATTGTCCTTCATATGGGGTGAACTGGGTAAAGTATTTGAATCTATCAGGAAGATGATAAAATTCTTGGCTGAAGATTCTAAACTTAATGATCAACTTGCTGCTAAATATAAAATTAATTCCCCAAAATCATATTTTCAACTGGACGATCAGAGAAGGTGGGACACTACATTGAACATGTTATCTGATGCACTTGCAAACAGATATTTTTTTGATGCATATAAAGGTTATAATGAGAGGTTCCCATTATGTGACAATTGGAATGATGTGGAAAGTGTTGTCAAAATTTTGAAACCAATTTATGCAGCAGTTACCGTTCTGTCTTCCTCTCAATTTCCCACATCAAATTTGTTTTTGAAAATTGTGTTTGAAATCCATGATGCACTATTGCATGCTGTTTTCCATACAAATAATGATATCAATAAAGGAAAATTCTTAGATCACTTGATGGAATTTTCAGATACTTATTTGAAAGATTGCGATAATATATTGCTAGTTGCCTCTCTATTGGATCCCCGATTCAAGTTGACCTACTTGGAACGTTACTATACGAAACACCTCTCTGACAGTGAGGAAATTGAAAAATGTATTGAGGACATATACATTGAGTTTGAAATTGAACATGACGAGGGAATGTCAGAACTGAAGAGATACTTGCAAGAAGACCAGGTAGAGATCAGAGATGGTGGAAGGATAACCAATCAAATTATCCCATTCTTTCAAGGCTAGCACGAGATATTCTTGCTATCCCTGTTTCTTCACTACCCACCGAGTTAGCTTTTTCCACTGCATTTTTTATGGATCTGGACAGTATGTTTTTTAGGTTTGGAAAACTTCAGAATCAATTGGGTCCAAGGACATTGGAAGCTTTGCAGTGCTCTTATAATTGGCTGTTAGATGCAAGCAGTAATGGTAAGCAACCTTCTTCTTGTTGTGCGTATACCAGAACTTTTAACTTAAAGGAAAATTTTCCAGCATTTAGCAAGATTTAAAATCATTCATTTACTTTGAACATACAGAGCATTACTTTCTACTCTCTTTTTTTAAGTCCTTGGTAGTGGTTGCCACGCATTACTTTCTAATTTCCATGTTCTTAAAGATGCATGGTTCATTTGTATAACTATTTTCATCTTTATTTGATGAAGATTTGTTCCAAACCTCAAATACAAAAAAGCTCTGCTTACCTTTTAGATTCCGAACTTTATCGCATTTGGTTTGGAAAAAAATCTCTATTTGTCAAGTCCGGGCCAGTTGCTATATATGCTATCTTGAAACAATTTGGTGTATAGTTGGGTTCCTACAACGGAAATATGAATCAGTGTAGTTTCCTTGCTTGATCCCGATTAATTAGCTAGTTATTATGTGACTGCACAAACTTTTTGTTAATGCAATAACTATTCATCCAGTTTAGTTGATTATTGTCCTTTAATTTTCGTCTGATGAATTAAAACCAGGGAAATGTGTGCAAAAAGGAGTAGCAATTGACTTGGTAGATAAGCACAATTCACCATCATACCCATTACGAGTTTGTGACTTTTTGTCCACAAGTTTTTTTGGAAGGATGTCAGAACAAATAGTAGATATAGGTGGTGCCAAATTGACTGTCGAGAAGATGCAGTGTCTCATCAAGCCAATTGACAAGGATGGACCTGACAACTGGATTCCTGATGATGTATGTTTGGGTTATCCACCATGCTCCTGTTTTCCATTTTCCTTGATTTATATTATGTTTTCACATTTTTCCAATTGCAAATTGTGCCCTTAATATTTAAGCTTAAATTCAATCGTGGATGTATAGTTGTATAGTTAAATGCCTAACTGGCATTCACACCAAATGGTGGCAAAAGGCGCCACTAAACACAATATTTGCAATATTTAATTGTTAGTTTTCTCAAGTTTCATTTTTCAGATTTCACTCTAACTACAAATGGATAATTTTTACAGATTATGAACTGCTATATTGGTATCTTAAACAATCAAGGAAATACATTAGGTAACATCCTGAAACTTAGCACAATCGATACTTGGCAATTGCAGTCATGGGGATCGTCAATTTATGAAGATAATATGTATGAATTATGCATTGAGAAGAGCAAATGTTTGCTTCAAAATGAACTGGTAATTTTCATCAGTATACGATCTGTACATTACAACTTTCACTTCTTAACTACTAGTTGGAACTCAATATCATATATAATTTGTAGGTGCTCTTGCCAATCCAAGTACAAAGCCATTGGTTTGTTGTGGTTGTAAATGTTCCAAAGAAGGAATTCCAGATATTGAATTCCTCAAACTCATTGGGCGGACCTTACGAAGAAACTACTCATACACTGGTATACCTTTTCTCAAATAAGTATAGCTTGTATATTCTATATATTATACCATGTAATGATTGATTATCATATTTGCATTTTGCCATTCAGAGGTTAGGAATTCAAACGTGTATTGAAAATGCTGCACTTTACTTGCAAGGTGCTTTAGAAGAATGGGCGCTAGTAAACGTACTTAATTGGCCTATATATGTTATTCCGAATTTACCACAACGAAACGACGGGTATGATTGCATCATTTTTCATTTTATTTCCATAGATACTAATTCATTCTATTGAGCAAGCCACTTGGTGTTTAGATGTTCTTGTTATCTATTTGCACTCAAGTACATGCAATTATGGGATGGATCAAAGCTTGCTACTGAATTCACACCGGTGAGCTATTATTATTTTTATAATGTTTTACCTCAAAAGTTGCAGAGAAGAAACGAACTATTATTCAATGTACTTAATTTTATATGATGTATTTAACTTGGCAGGATGATATTGACTTGTTTAGGAAAGAGATAGCTGGTGAGCTAATCTTTTCAGAGCTCAATGAGATGAAGGATATTCAAAATGATATTAAGACAAGAATCAATAGAATCACAGGAATATTTACCAACAAGAGCTCTTATCATTAGCGCCCAAACAGTACTTCAAATCAATTGGTTTTGTTTTACTTATTTCAATTTAAAAAATAAATTATAATTCGAAAAAACTTCTATATGTCGTTATGTGTGCAAATGGCCCACACAAAATATTTTGGGACACAATTGTGTGGAACTGTGAAACTTATTATTGTATGCTTGTGATTGCTTACAATTTATTTCCGTACAATTTTTGTACAATTTATTTCCTTACATTTTTTTTCTACAATTTATTTCCTTATATTTTTCAACAAAAAGTTTGATAAAACATTAAAATTGTTTACACCGAGAGAATGGTGCTGTTTTGTCTTAATTTCTAAAAAAAGAAAAAAAATCATATGCGCCTAATCTGACTTCTGAATACATAATTTATCCACAAAAGGGTCCAGGTCCATTTCATTTCAATTTCTAAAAATTGTATTGACATAATTTGACAAAGCGTAGTAATTAATTGATTGTAAAAAAAATCATCTTTTCTAGTTATCTTAGTGGGCTTTATAAAGTGAAAACTTAAAAAGGCATTGGCTGTTATAGGGGTGTCAACAGGTACGGTAAGGATCAGGTGGAAGTATTTTTCATATCCGTATCCGTTACAAATTGTTCTTACCCGTACTCTATCTGTACCTGCTACAATTTATTTCCGTACAATTTTTGTACAATTTATTTTCTGATATTTTTTCTACAATTTATTTCCTTACATTTATTGACAAAAAGTTTGAGGAAACATTAAAATTGTTTATACCGAGAGAATTGTACTGTTTCATTTATTTTTCCAAGAAAAAAAAAACAATCTATCGGGAAAATCCTTCCCCGAAAAATTTCATATCTTAATTTCTAAAAAAGAAAAAAATCATATGCACCTAATCTAACTTCCAAAGACATAATTTGATCCACAAAATGGCCCGCTAATTGGTCCATTTCATTTCAATTTCTAAAAATTTTATTGACATATATAATTTGACAAAGCGTAGTCAGTTATTGTAAAAAAAAAATCATCTTTTCTAGTGATCTTAGAGGGCTTTATAAAGTAAAAACTTAAAAAGGTATTGACTGTTATAACATATTTGCGTACAAAAATCCCTTGGACCGAATTTGAATCTTATTGTGTGCGTCTCTTTTCATTTTTTTAATTAATGAAGGGTTTATTTGAAGTCCATTACTCATCAAACTATTAAATATACTGTAAATACAATTCTTACTTGCTCTAAATGAAATAACTATTTTTACTTATAAAATGAAAATATTTTGAATTATAGTGATCTCTTTTTTAATTTTTAATTTATAGAGGTGGATGCATTATTAATAAATTAACTAATTCCGCCTCTTACTGCTGTGTAGGAATTATTAGAAAAAATTAGCGACAATATTAGAAAATATTATAAGAAATTTAACAGTATACATTACAATTATTAATTATATAAGAAATTTAAAAGATAAGGCTATTATTTCCATTCATTACAATTTACAATGAAGAAAACAAAAAGAGTATGTTAAAAAGGCCCATACAATTCTAATTTCATTCAACAAAATTAATAAATAGAGCAACGCATAAAGGCCGAATACTTTATTTATAAGGGGGAATTTCATGTATCACCTCAAAAACTTCAATAGTACATATTTCCCACTCAAATGTTTGTAAAATCATATTTACCCTTCAAAATTACAAAACTCGTATATTTACCCATTATAAATTTACAATATATTAAATATATTTAAAAATATTTAAATAATAATATTCATGATTAATTCTAACATTTAGCTCAGACCATTGTACCCTTTTGTTTCTCACCGTTCTCTCTGTCCGTACAAACGGTTCGGATAGTGGTGAAACCATATCCGTATTCGCTTTTATTTTTCGGATACGGATCTAATATCGGATATCCGTAAATATATACATAAATATTTAATAATAAGTATTAGACTCTATGGTATATATCTACTATTAGAATACGGATAATTAAAATTCAAAAACATATATGTATCTGTATCCTCATGGATATTCGGATATCGGATATACGTATCCAATCTTCGGATCCAGATACGGTTGGATATTATCCGATCCATTTGCACCCCTACTGATAATATCCCAGGCTTTGACTAGTCAAACATGAGAAAATAGGAACATAAATCTAAATTGACTCTACAGGGATATGAAATGACATGCCGGTACGGCTTATAATGTTGTAATTGGTTAATTGTCTTTAAGAAAACATATAAATTAGTTTGAACACCCAAATGTGACATGTTTTAATGCCTGACATGATGTTTTAAGCCTTGAGATGTGCAGGCAGGGGTAAAATATCAAAGCAATAACCTCCTCTAACGATTGGATTCCCCTGGTCTCATGCCTAGGGTTGTGATACCTGTATTAAAGGACTGGTACCAGTTCAGTATAATAATCTATTGACACATGATTACTGTACTGGTACCGTTTTTCCCTTTGCAAATCCTATCTCTAAAATGATACTTTAAACATCAATCCAATAAACACAAATCTTGACAACGTTTTTGAAGCTTTGAAAGAAGGGTTTAGTATAAGAGTGTTTAAATTCAGAGAGAATGTGATGCTTGATGGCTTCTGAAAGAAGGGTTTAATAAGAGTTTATTGTAAATTTTTTTGTTTTGATTATCTTTAATGTTTCTCCTTTTTTTTTAATTTAATCTCATAAAGCATTTTTATTTTTAAAATTCACATATTGCATTCTATTCTTATGATATCTACATATTTCTTATTGTTATTGTGGTATTATTCTTTTACTTCAATTTCAATAAATAGAAAAACTTTAGATTAGATATTGATTAAATATGTTTATGTTTAGTGTTTGTTAGTTAAAGCTGTCCATTTTCTTTCTTTGACACCTTCCTTTGCAATAAAATGGAAATTGAGCAACTTATTAGCATTTTTATCATTTCTGTTTAAATCCAAACTGGTTTGTGAAAAAAACATGTGATTCCTTCCATCTTCATATGGTTCATTGTTTTGTTTTATTTTTTCTCATTTTCAGTTTCTTTTCTAAATACCTCTTAGACATTATTTTTTTAAGTTAGATCTTCAATTGTCTTTTGAGTTGAATACAAATGAATACTTATAGGGATCTGCTTGCATATTGTCAATTGTTGATGTCATTGTCCTTTTCTTGTGTGTTTCTTAATTCCCATCTCATATAATCTTTCATGTTCAACTTAGTACTGTGATAATTAATGTTTTGGTAATAAAACATTGTTTAAGGGGCTTTATTGTTAAAAAAATTGTTTTCTGTTTAGATAAGGTGTTCTGATTGTGTAAAAGTAACAAGGTTCATATTCTATCACTTATATGGATCTTTTGGTAATCTTAACATGCTTTTCTGGTTAGTCAATTTCTTCTTTTCTTTGAGGCATTTCATGATTTCTCTCTTCATCTCTCTCCTCTGTTTTATCATTTCTGAGTGCATGTCTTCCTTTTAAGAAATCATTCACCAGTGATTAAGTGGTTAAGATTTAGGTCTGTACCAGTTCAAAACTATAATTGCAAGCTGAGAAGAGGGTAGTAAGCAGCCGCGTGGAGAAAGAGCGAGATGGTTTAAGAATCTGTTTTGGGTTCTGTTTAGTCGGGACGATTGATTTCTGTTGAAGTCAAATTTCTTAAATTCGGGGAAACATGGGCCAAAAGCCCACTAAGACAAAATGTATCTGAGCGGACTTCAGTGCTCAAGGCCTCAAGTATTAGAGGAGAGTAGTGAATTACAAACGGGCCGGGCAGGACGGGCCGGGTCACGGGCGGGCACGGGCACGGGCGTCACGGGCACACGAGCACCACGGGCCGGGCATCACGGGCAAAAAAAATAAAAAATCTGCCCTGCCCGTGTACTGCCCGTGCCCGTCACGGACGCGGGGGCAGGACGGGCAGGGCTTTTTTTTTTTTTTTTTTTTTTTTTTTGTTTTTTATGTTTTTTTTTTTTTTTTTTTTTGTTTTTTTTTTCTGTTTTTTTTTTCTGTTTTTTTTTGTTTTTTTTTTTTTTTTCTGTTTTTTTTTCTTTTTTTTTTTGCGTTTTTTTATAAATTCAAATTATAAATAATTATAAATCCAAATTCATACAAATTTAAATTCATTTGACATGATTGTAACTCGATAATTTTTGTTATAATAAAATATAAATTAAAAATTTCTTAAATCAATTAATTTAAATAATTAAGTTTTTATTTTAAAACAATAGATTAAAAAATAAACGACATTTTTTGGCACTAAAAACCTTAAATTTAATTTTTGAGGCACTAAACGACGTTTTTTGGCGATTCTAATTTTCCGGCTACCCGGGGTTTTCCCCGGGTGACGGTCGCCACCGTCTCCTCCTCCCCTTTCCGAATTGACGTCATACGCGTCAATTCAACTTTCCTAGCAAAAGTTATAGCCGTTTAAAGTTTTAAAAAAATATATCTCATTTTTGAATTTTTTTTTTTAAAAAAAAAAAATGGGGAGGGGGGTCCGGGCGGGGGCCGGGCATGGGGGCCCGGGGAGAGGGGGGTCCTGGGGGGAAATTTGAAATTCAAAATTCAAAAAAATTTCCGAAAAAAAAAAAAAAAAAAAAAAGACGGGCACACGGGCGCACGGGCACAGCGGGCCGGGCAGTCACGGGCAGGGAAAAAAAATTCAAGTCCGGCCCGTTTAACGCCCGTGCCCGTGTGCCCGTGGCACGGGCACGGGCAGGACGGGCAGGGCACGCCCCCGGAGGCAAAATTCACACTCTAGAGGAGAGTGAGTTCGGATCCATATTAAATGTGAATCAATTTGCGTGCCAATTTGGAGGATCGAAATAAAATAAATATAAATTACTTTTTCAGGAATTTGAGAGCATCTTCATTTTTGAGGAGGTGGCAGTTTCTATTCTAATTTCAGAGATGTACTCCAATTTCTTATTGAGAGACTGTTTCTAAATGACATGTTGGCCAAACAATTTGCATAAACTATTTAGAATACATGATTTATAATATGATGTGACTCTTAATAGAAACTCTAAACTTAATTTGGAAAATATTAAGATTTAGAAAAAATTTAGCTTTTAATTTATAAAATGTGATAAACAATTATTTGGAAATTCATTTCAATTGCTGGAATGGAGATTCTCTAAATGAATTAGATATTATTTGTCTGTATTTGAATTTATATATACAATTTGTAATTTGAAACAATTACAAATAATTATCTTTTAATGTCCGGAGATTCGTATTTATATCGGAACTCTAAAAGTATTTATATCAAGTATACTAAGTATTGATTACATTTTATATATAAATAATCATAAAACTTCAAATTATAAACATTATTGAATGAGTAAAAAAAATTACTTTCATAGTTTTTGATTCTAGTAACGAGAGATATAAACATTTATATGTTATGAAATATAAATATTTAAAAAAATATATAAAACATCTAAAATTTAAGTAAAAATACAGATAAAATATGCAACTATATATCACTCTATTTTTATTTTCTCAACGATGCGAAGCAGCATCTCGGAAGGATAAAAATTGTAACATAGAGCGATAAAGTCAAACGATGTCTGTCTTACCAAGTTGAGTTCTTAATTTACAACTCAAAGTGCGGAAACACGGATATTGTGACTCTGGCTAGGGGTGAAAACGGTATGATAATATTTGATTCTATTCAATTCGTATTCGAAAATTTAGATATGGATATTCGATAACTGAATATCCGTATGAATATGGATACTGATATGGTTTTACGTTTCAATTATCTGTATCCACATAGTAGTTATATATCTTAATTTTAATAGAGGAGGGTTCCAATGCCTCCATCATGCCTCCATTTTTAAAAACATTAATAAACTAAAATTTAAATCATAAACGTCAAAATAAAACTGTTAGATTTGATCTATATTACTTTCTGTGCTCATAAAAAAAATATCACATTACAATTTTGTTTTTATGTGAATCAATCATTTGACAAATCGACGTCTGGAAATGATCCTCATTAGTACCTTTTTAAGTTCTTGATGACAACTAAAACAAAGTTGAAATGTCATAATTTTTTACTTGTGCACAAATAAAATGATGTAGATCATATCCAACAGTTTTATTTTGACTTTTAAGTTTTAAATTTTGAGTTATTAATGTTTTTAAAAATGGAGGCATGATGGAGGCACAACAAATGGAGGCATTTGAACTTTATTATGAAAAAATTATGTTATTCACCATTATAATTAGATAAATATTATGAACTTTAATATTTTATATTATTTTAATAAATATCCGATCTGATCCGGACCAGTATTTGTATTCGTCTGATATGTCTGATATCCGCTCTCTATCTGTATTTGAAAAATGAAAAAGAAATATGGAAATAGTTTTACCATTATCCCCTCTGTTTTCACCCCCAATAAGGAAGTGGCTATGTTCAAGGGTGTTTATCATTTCGGTTAAGTTAAAACTGAAATAAGATCGACAAACTAATTTTTTCCGGTTTTCACAAATACAACCAAACTGACTGAAATAAACTTATCAACCGAATTAAAACCGTAGTTCGGTTTGTTCGGTTGAATCGAAATAAGAAGATTAATCATTAAAATAAATATTTTATTAATTTATTAATTTTTTAAGATGGATTTAAAAAAATTGTTTCATTCGATATAACCAATTTTGAACCGAACCAAGCAATATACATTAGGTTGTAATTTTGAATTTTTTAAATGTTTTGTTCAGTTGGGGGACGAGTTAAAATTTTTTAATCAGTTCGATCTAATTGATTTTAAAAATTTGTAAACCGAACCGATCCAAATAATTAAGTCAGTTTTAAAATGAAAAGAATCTATTCAATTCACCGGAAAAACTGAAACTTTTAATCTGAACTCTCTCGATTATGTTAAAAATCGTTTAAACCGGACCTGATAATTAAACACTCCTTACTATGTTCACCTTTTTTTAATACCTTGACTCTCTTCCCAAATTAATGTTCTTACATAAAATGTCCCATTTTGAAATAAATAAAACAACTCATTATTTTTGGCTAATTTTATAAATATCATTAAAAAATAAATTTAAACCAATAATATTAAATCTATAAATTGTGGAACCTAGGACGCAGTCCAAAAATAAAGGGAAATGCAAGTAGCCATTATGGACTAAGAGAAAGAATTATTTTTATTTGTTGATTATTATAAAAAAAAAAACATTTTTTTAATTTTTCTCAAAGAAAAATTGGAAAAAAAAAAAAAAAAAAAGGAGAGAGGCAATAATAGAAAAAAAAAATATATAATAAGAATAAACGGAAATGGTAGTAGCCATGATGCACTGTATGTCTGTATGGTGAGTGAGAAGAAAAGGGAAATTAAGGAGGTGAAATTGGACATCTCCAATGCGTTTGAAATGAAGAAAAAGGAAAGAAGGGGGATATAAGGAAGCTTAATTGTGGGACCCAAGACCCATGACGCAGTCCCTCACGTTTGTTGTTTATTACGAATAAATATCGTGGCTCATTAGCACCGGATTCACACAACAAAAACACCCGCTGAGGAATTCAGCAAAAATTTCATTCATTTTACAGTTTGAGATTTACTCTCAGCCGCTTTGAGATTTGGGCCAGAACAGGGGGCAGTATTATTGGGCTTTGAGAACCGTGCAAAGTTAAAAAGAACGGTCCGGATCCACTAATTCTAAAAGATTCCTTTCACACGGTTCGCGTACTCCTAATGCAGCCAAGCTCACTTAACCTGACTTGTGGACCTCCACCTCCCTATCTCTATGACTCGTGGGCCCCGTTCGCCAATAGAGTTTCATTCTTCTCCCAATCAGCTTCATCTCTCGTATTTTCTCTCTGCCCGATAGGTCCCACTTGCCAGACCTATATTCAACTTACAGATCTTGTCGCCGCAAGATGTTGTTCGATTGATACATGGCTGCCGGTGTTGTGAAAAATGACCATTTGGACCGATTAATCGGCCGATTAGTCATTGGCGGCAATCAAAACTTCACAGATTTTTCCTGACTAATTGACTAATTATTCTCTATTATTACTGATTATTCTAAATTATTTCTGATTAATTACTTGACAGTACTCTGTCCGTCCAATTAGTGCATACTGCTATTTACAACACTGGTATTGATAAATGATAATATTCCTGCTTTGACTAGTCAAACATGAGAGAAGAGGAACATAAATCTAAATTGACTCTACAGGTATATGAAATGACATGCCGGTACGGCTTATAATGTTTTAATTGGTTAATTGTTTTTAAGAAAACACATAAATTAGTTTGAACACGCAAATGTGACATGTTTTAATATCTGACATGATGTTTTAAGCCTTCAGGACGCCTCAAATACCCCAATCGTACTTCAACATCTTCAATTTTCAAGTCCAACCAAAATAACTCAACTGTTCAACATGATATCCATATTTAAATGTGCTTAGTGATTAAATTTTATATTTTTTGAAAAAAATTTACTATTTTTTAAAATAGATATAAAATCATTGTTTTTTAGAAAATTGTAGACCATCTAAAAACAATAATTTTGCATCTATCTTAAAATAAAGTAAAAGTTTTCAAAAAAAATATAAAATTTGATCTCCAATCATATTTTAATGTAGATATCATGTTGAGCAATTTAAATCGGCTATTTGAACTTTGAAATTGAAAATAAAGATGTTGGGGATATGATTGGGGCATGAAACAATGGAGTATTTGAGCCCTCCTCTACTATTAGTACTAGTAAAAACTACTAATACTAATACTAACTACAGTATGCCTAAACTATAGATCAGAGGGATCAAAGTCCTAAACTCTACGTTCTTGACCCCAAATCACTAGTCCTATAACCTAAGGCCTATAATACTACACCTAAATAATCCCTACAATATTTCCTAGGTCATGGTTATGGTACATGGATCACTAACTTCCACGCGCTCAAAGCTAACTCATTGAATACATTATATTCCTTCAAGTCTTTTTGCACTGTTTCGTCCCATGTCAATCGTTGCCGCCCTCTACCTCTTCTTGTGTTTATGATACGACTTATAATTTTAGTACACACTAGTGCCTCGGGAGTCCTCTGCTGGAGATGCCCAAACCATCTCAAGCAGTGTTGGATGAGTTTCTCTTCAATCAGTGCTACCCCAAGTCTGTCACGTATATCATCAATCCTGTCCTGTATGGCCATAGTTCCACCGTAACATATGCATCTCTGCTACACTTATCTTCTGGACTTCTTGTCTTTTAGTAACCCAACATTCTGCACCATACAACATTACATGCCTGATCGCTGTCATATAGAACTTGTATTTGAGCTTTTGTGAGACTTTTCTGTCACATAGGATGCCAGATGTCTGTCACCATTTGACCCACTCCTCTCATGTCCCATGGTTAACATCTTCATCAATCTCTCCATTACTCTGCAACAACGATTCCAAATATCAAAAAGTGTCAATTCTAGGCACTACTTGTCTGGTCAAAGTGACATCTCCATCATCTAACTTGACAATGCTAAACTCGCACCTCATATACTCGGTTTTAGTCCTACTAAATCTAAAAGCCTTCTATTCTTATGTCTGTCTCTACAACTCCAATTGCCTATCTATCCTAATCTCATCAATTAGCACTACACCATTAGCAAAGAACATACGTACATTAAGCATCTCCTCTTGTATGTCCCTTGCGTAGATGGACTGTTTATATGTCCCTGTGAGTAGTAAGAATTCTGATACAAATATCCTGGTGAGAAATGAGATCCAGAAAAAGACTCCACAAAAACAGAAAAAGAAAATCCTAAAATTTACACGCAGAGAGAAATAGAGGGAGCTGACTTACAACTCCGACAACATAATTTGATAAGCACAAATTCTAAGACATAATTTGATACGCTAATTGTTGATCAAATTATGTGCCCAATCAACTCCAAAGACATAATTTGATCACAAGAGATCCCCGCTAATTGGTCCATTTCACTTCTATAACTTCACATTTTCATTGACATAATTTGACAAGAAAGCGGGTCGATCCGATGTCCGGTTGGAGACATTCAATCCATGTCAAGATTCATACAAACCTGATAAGCATAAATTCTGAAGTTATTTGCACGAATCTCGATACGGATTGGACGGTTCCATATCTATTTGACATAGTAATTATCTTGGAGGGGGTTTATAAAGTGAAAACTTAAAAGAGGCGTGGCTGTCATGACACAGTGAAAGGATGCTACATATTTTATTGTCATATTGTGTGTGTTTCTTTTAGGGGTCTAAACGGAGTGAATTCGAATACGAAACGAATTATTGTCATGTACTTTAGTCATTTTAACTAAAAAAAAATAAGAAAATAAAATAAGAAAATAAAAAAGAAGTAAAAATGGAGGTTAAAATGGAATATGTTTTCATTGGCAATTGTTTCACTAACCGACACATGCTATTGGAGTAGTGGGGCACAGTCAATGGGAAGAATAAAATAATAGATAGAGGTGCGATGCGCTAACTTTTTAATTCTAGTGGCTAACTTTTTTACTTATAATATGAAAATAATTTGAATTATATATAGTGGTCACTTTTTAAGTTTTCAATTTATAGATGTGAAAGCATTATTAATAAACTAATTCTGCCTCTTACTGCATGTGGTGAAGGCATTATTAATGAAAAAAAATTAGCCGCGATATTAGAAAATTTAATCAGAAATTTAACAGCAAACATTAGGAGATAATTATATAAGAAATTTAAAAGATGAATGTATTATATCCATTCATTAAAATTTACAATGAAGAAAACAAAAGGAGTTTGTGCAAAAAGGCCCATAAAATTCTAGTTCCTTTCAGCAAAATTTCAATAGTGCACAACAACGTAGTTAAAATTTTTGTAAGTGCTATAACCTTAGCAGCTAACTATTGGATTGGTTTAATGGAGCACTATTAAAACATAAATTGTTCCTTTCAAGCCAAATGAACTAAAGAACAACACCCCTTATCAATTCTACCACAATTTTATTCTTCAAAGGAATATAAGATCTAATATCAATAAATAATGTATACTATTTCAATAAAAAAACAAAGCTATTATGTAATGTAATCCATTGCCATAATGGAAGTATATAAGGGCAGGTAATAAATAAGTGATATACATCATTTGCACCACAGAAAACACAAGTTGGTGACTCTTGCCATCCCCTTTTAACTAAGTCGTTCTTAGTACGATAAACTTACTCCATTAGAAAGACCATTTACTGAAGAGAAATTAAAACATGCTTTTTTTGCTTCTGAATCCAATGGAGCACGAGGTCCAGATGGCTTTACATTCAAATTTTCCAATTTTTTGGGACATAATTAAATCTGATCTTATGTTATTAGCTCACTACTTCTATGACAACACTTTAGATCTGCACAAAATTAATAAATCTTACGTCCGCCTTATCCCCAAAGAAAAAGATGCAAAGGTGATTAGGAAATATATATAGGCCTATTAACCTTGTAAAATGTAGCTTTAAGTTGCTTTCTAAAATTCTTACTATTAGGTTAGAATCAATCATGTGTAAGATAATTGATGAGAGTCAAGCTACTTTTATTAAGGGCACCATGTAGCCAATAAATTAAGATGTTGTCATTTGTAATTTGTAAGAGAGTAAGAGAATATTAATAATAAAAGTTAATTTTATAAAATAAAGTGTTCTCTCTTCCACTATTAAATATAGTAAGTTCATATAAAATACTAACAAATTGGTATCAGAGCCTAGTAAGATAGAAGAGGTTTCGATCATGGCGAAGAAGAAAAGAAGAAAAAAAAAATAAAGAAAGAAGTTGGATTGCCATATGGTAATTATTGAAACAAAAGAAAAAAAAATACAAATTGCTTGAAAAAGAGTTGCAGGTGAAGGTAACACTAAAAGAAGATAAACCGGGTAGCGGTGATCGAGGTCAGAGTGGCCGTGAAGGTTGCAGTTATGGCTACGATAGAAGCTACAGTCGTTATGAATGGTCGGTACGAATCAAGGTTATTTTTGGTTCTCTTGGTTTGTTGAACATTGGCGAGAAGAGGTTTGAATATTCCGAAAATAATAGCGAACTCACGGTAGGTCAGTTAAATACTTTGAAAAAAAAAGAATGAAGATCAAAGCGCGCTAAGTATCATTCATTAATAGTTGGATGATGACATGTTCGAGAAGATTACCTATGAGACGAGATGTGGTTTGGAGTTTATAAAGTGAAGAAAGTGTGGATTAGACTCTAAAAGTATAGTTTGAGTCAATTATGATAAAGGAAAGTGAGTCCGTTGGAGACTATTTTATTAGAGTATTCGAGTGGGAGTTATGTGATGATGAGTGAGCTCATGGCCGGAGCAAGTAGCAGTAGTGACTACGAGGATGCTTGATAGGTAATTTAAGTATAATGCTCACAAAAATAGTAAGACATGTGAAGAAGTGACTACAAAGATACTTGATGGGAGATCAAGTTTGATGATGAGCGGATGACTCACTGATGTAACCCCACTTCTATAATCGAGTTTGAGGAAGATGCCTCTAAAAGAAGAATTATATTTTTACTATATATTGGAGATGATGAAAAATAATTAAATTTAAGGAGAGATGTTGAAAATAGTAAACTTAATTGGTTGGTTAATTAGTCAAATGATTATGGTGAATGTATTTGAATTTTTTAGATAGATTAAATATTTAGATTTTCTAGAGTTATATTATGTTGTGCAATTCATGCACTTGGTATTTGTGTTATGTTTAATGACATTTGTGTTATAGGTTATCAAAAGGGCACCATGTATCCTTTAAATTGAGATGTTGTCATTTGTAATTTGTAAGTGAGTAAGAGAGTTAGGAAATATTGATAATAGAAGTTAATTTTTTGCAATAAAGTGTTCTCTCTTTCACTATTAAATATATTAAGTTCCACTATTAAACATGTCCTTTCAATAATATTAATATCCATTTTAAAGTAATTTAAGTAAGAAATGGGGATATAATCATTTAGTTGAGTTTAGATGGGAAAATAATTAATTCTGAAATTATTATAAAAAAATATCTAATTGAACAAGTTATGATAGGTATATATATAAATTTCTCTTACTTACATATGTAACCACTTTGGCAATATATTTATCTTTTTAACCAAAGTTCCACTAACTCTCCCTTCCACTTAATTACTCTCCTTTGTTTTATTCTTTTGATAAATCCGCATGGCAACACCTCTTTCTGGAATTCCCATTCTCTGAGATACCTCAAACTTTGCGTGACTTTTTGGAATATCTCAATCGTTCAAATACGTTCTGCACGAATATCAAAGCACAAATAATACTGGCCCCATACGTTCCCCTGAATAGGCACCGGACACGTGGTCACGCAAAAAATTGGGATATCTCAGAGGATTCGCACCCCGTCTTTCTGGCCACCTCTGATTTAGCTTTCCCTTCTCTTGTGCTGTTGACCTGGAGGAGAGTATTGGTGCGGGTAGAAGAGTAGAGTTGGACCAATTAGTGGGACCTTCTTTGGATCAAATTATCACTTCGGAAGTAGATTAGGCCACAGAAAATCAGAGAGAGTTCCTCTCCCAAGTTTTAAAGGCAAAAGTAGAACACACGTTTTGAAAAAGAGAGAGAAAGCGCGTTCTTTGTTTAAGAAAAAAGAGAATAAAAAAGAGCTCCCTCTGTTTCTCACTTTCTCACTATCTCATTTCTGACTAGGTTCGTTTTACCAAAGTATGTGAAATCTTATTACTCAAGGCAAAAGTTCTTGTTCAAGTGAAAAAAACAACTAAGATGCTTCACTCTTTTTCTTTTTAATGGTGTTACAGAACAGCCAAGAAGATCTCTCTCCAATAAACTCTGTTGCTGTCATCTAGATCCATGCCCTTTTGGATCAGCATACATCTGAGAATCAGATAACATTCACAGTACAAATCAAAAGCGGTATGTCCAGTAATCTAATTTTTTTTTTTTATATAGCTAGTTTAAACTGATAATTTGGTTCTGTCATATGAATTGTAGTAAAGAAACTTAGATGTAGTGATCAAGAAAGATCTGTGCATTTGTGAGGTCAATTCAAGCTATTTTTCCTGGTGTCTTAATTTTTAAGATTCTTTTTTTTTTTATTATTCTGCTTTGTCCAGAACTCAAAATCAAGTATTGATTTTGAGCCTTCCTCTGGATCTCACTTCTCACCAGTTTTGTTTTAGCTTATTATCTTACTGATTAATGCTTTGTCTCATTATATTAGAAGTATGTGAAATCTTCACTCAGAAAGGACAATTAATTAATCACCCCAACAAATTAAATATTACTAGTTTTATCTTTTGTATTTTATTATATTTGTAAGTATTTATATTTTTAGTCTTTCTTATAAAATATAATTACACTACAATAACTTATTCAACCCTCCAATTTTGATATTTTTCGTTTCGCTCCTGTGAGAAACAGAAACAGTTCGTCTGACAAGAAAAGAGTGCTTTTTCAAGTTTCACTAAGAAATAAATAATAACTAAGATGCTTCTCTCTTTTTCTTTTTAATTGTTACAGAAGAGCCAAGCAGATCTCTCTCCATTCAACAACTAGATCTATGCCTTTTGCATCATTAGCGTAGATCTTAGGATCAAAAAACATTCACACTAAAATCCAAACTGGTACGTTCAGTAATCTTTTTTTTTTCTCATTCCAAATTTATACTGATAATGATTTTGGGATATGAATCATGTAGTAAAGAAACCTAGATCAACTGATAAAGAAAGATAAATATGGTGCTTTTCCAATGTTCTATTCATACAAATTACTGCCAAGATGATAATTAAAGTGTATTTCGCCATATTAATTTCAAATCAAATGTGATTCGGTCACGCTATGTAGCTAGTATTTTGATTCACAACACTTATGAAACAGGTTGCAATTCTATTATCATTTCAAACATTGTGCAAAATTAGAATTCTGATAGTATGTTGAAGAAAGGAAAAGAAAAGGTTCATGAGAGAGCGTCAAAGAAAAGGTCTAAAGTCTGGAATAATTTTACTGAGGTGCTTGATGGCAGTAAAAAAGCCAAATGTAACAATTGCGGAGAACTCCTAAGTTGTGATAGCAAGAAGCACGGCACATCACATCTTAAGCGACATCCTTGTTACCGTTCCACTGAGCCCCCAAACAAGGATGCAAGAACTACTCCACCATCTAACTCTTATGGAAACATGGAGAACCAAGGATATGGCCAACAAATAAACACAGAACCTTCTGGAAACAGAGAGAATCAATTGGGATATCTCCAACAAACAAACGCAGAACCTTTTGGATGCCAAGATAATAATTTGGGAGAGAACCATCCAGGATATGTCCAAACAATAAACACAGAACCCTCTGGAAACACAGAGAACCAATTGGGATATATCCAACAAACAAACACAGAATCTACTGGATGCCAAGATAATAATTTGGGAGAGAACCATTTGGGATATGTCCAACCACTAAACACAGAACCTTCTAGAAACAGAGAGAACCCATTGGGATATCTCCAGCCAACAAATACAGAACCTTCTAGATGCCAAGAAAATAATTTGGAATATGATCCGGAAAAAAATCGAGAGCTTTTTGTGAAAATGGTAATCGATAACAAAAGCATGTTGGAACATGTGGATAATCCTTTCCTAGAAGAGTTTGCAAGATTCCTTCAGCCATCGTATAGCCCTGTAACTATGAGGGATGTTGAGAAAGACTGCCTCACCTTTTATGAAAATGAGAAAGCCCAGTTGAAAGAGAAAATCACCAAACTAACTTCTAAAGTCAGCCTTAGTGTGGTTAAGTGCCGTAATCCAAAAGGCCGACGTCCAATTGTATTTGTTACAGCACATTTTATTGATAATGATTTCAAATTGTTCAAAAGAATAATTGGGTTTGTGGAGGATGTAAGATTTGAAGTTGAGAGATTCCTAAAGACTTTTGCTTGTACTGCAAAAAAATATGACATTAGAAGTGCAGACAAGTCTAGTCGAACATTGGACGTGGAGTGCATTCTGGAGTGTTTTTGTTCAATAGCTTATATAATCCGTGAAGAAATTTATTCAGATGAATATAGTATTAGAAGAATTATGGAGGACCTGAATGAATTTCCAGAAAAAATGTGCTATTTCAACCAAATTGGAGCGGGACATAATCTTGCTCCTAAATTTGAATTTCTTCTTAATACCAGAGGAGTACTTGGCATTCGTCTCAATATTTTAAATGATGCTTGTACCTATAAAAATGTTCTTTGTGAATTTGACAATGAGAATGTAGGATGGAGCAAAGTGGAGGAAGTTGTTCCCCTTCTAAATAAAATAAATGATGTGGTTGTCACGCTCTCTTCCCCTGAATTTCCCACATCAAATTTACTTCTAAAATTTGTTTTTGAAATCAGTGATATCCTCCTATCAGAAGCCTGTCCTATTTTATCTGGTCATACGAAAGATGATATAGATTCCTTGTTATATAATTATTTGGCTAGTTGTGATAAAATGGTGTTGATTGCTTCCTTGTTAGATCCTCGATTTAAATTCAGATTATTGAGACGCTACATTGAAAAAATTGAAGCCGATGAAGAAGATTTTCGTAAATTCTTCTGTAGTTTGTATGATGAATATCAAAGTGAAAGCACAGTGATATGCGGATTTGATCGTTTATCTCAAATTCCAGAGATGAATAAGTATTTTGCAAGAAGTTTGGTGGAAGAGGGAGATGCGAATTTTGATGTGTTGGGTTGGTGGAAGGATAGTGAATCAGAATACCCGATTCTTTCTAGGATGGCACGTGATATTCTTGCTATTCCCATTTCTTCCTTGCTCGCTTCAGGCACAGAACCTGTGGAAGAAATTATTGATGAGATCCTTCATTCTACAGTCGATACAGGGATGTCCACGGTCTTGGTTTGCTGCAACAATTGGCTGAGATCTTGTTGTAGTGCTGGTATGGCATCCATATATACACCTTTTTTTTATAGATGTTGATTTGATGTTTACTCAATTTACTTGTGATTATTTATCTACAAAATTTTCAGACCCAGATTGTAGTTTCAATTAATAAGTTTTTTTATAGTATTGAGTACTAGTTTATTTGACACCTGCTACTAGCCAATAAAATTTTTAAGTCCCAAATTTTGGCTTATGCATTTTTTTCTTTCCTTCTTGTATAGTAGATTAAGTGACCTCAATAATCCTGTTTTCTTTTAGATAGTTAATAAATAGCACTTTGTTTCGCACATCTTAAAATATTGACCGAGATTTTTTATTAATAACCATAAAAAATTAATAAAAATAAACAATTTTTTTTATAAATAACCAGACTGCCCCACTGTGGGGCTGTCTGGGTATGCTACGGTATTTTTTTTTTGTAGGATCTTAATATTTTTATCTGAAAATGTTCAATTTGACAATAAGTTCTCAAAAAAAATATTTAAGATCTTAATATATAAATGTAAAAATAGAAAATAAAAAGTGTTCAATTTTATAACAAACAAAAATGTTTAATCTTACACTATGTTCTCAATTTTTTTGTAAGATCTTAATATTTTCATCTAAAAATGGAAAATAAAAAGTGTTCAGTTTTATAGCAAAAAAATATATTCAATCTGACACTATGTCCTCAATTTTATAGCAAACAAAAATATTCAATCTTACACTTGTAAATATTTTTTGGACATAGAGATTATAAAATAATTTAAAATTATTGCAGGCTATTCGAAGGAATAATGCGGTACATAAACAAATTATTTTCTTATTTTATTTGCGACAAAACCTCTAATTACAAAAAAAAAAAAAAAAAAAAGTAGTTTTTAAGTTTAGAATTCTAGTTACCATTTTAATACAATATATTGTTGAAAACATTATTTGCATTTTTTTTATCCTAGAGCATATATTAAATAAAATAATAAATAATTAAGACCCTACGCTTGTTATAAATTTTCATTTTGGCCTATGGAGTTGGTGAAGAAAATTAAGGACATAGTGTAAGATTGAACATTTTTGTTTGATGTATAATTGAACACTTTTCATTTTCTATTTTTAGATTAAAAGATTAAGATCTTAAAAAAAATGAGGACATAGTGTAAGATTCAATATTTTTATTTGCTATAATATTCAACACTTTTCATTTCTAATTTTTAAATTAAAAAATAAAAAAAATTGAAGACATAGTGTAAGATTGAATAATTTTGTTTGTTATAAAAATGAACATTTTTCATTTTCCATTTTTAGATGAAAATATTAAAAAAATCCAAAAAAAAAGAAAGTTACTGTAGGCGACCCATTGCAGTTTACGGTTATTAATAAAAAATGTTTATAAAAACAAATTTGGTTATTTTTATTGTTTTTTGTATGGTTACTAATAAAATCCTCGGAAATATTGAGCTCGTTTACCCATTGCAGTTTCCTGAGTATTGTTGTTGAATTGTACGAATTTTGAGTAGTCCATTTGCAAAAAGAAAAAAATATAATTTCATTTACTAGGGCTTTATATACTGAGTAATCTGCTTTTCTGTTATGTTATACCAAAATTATTGTTTTCTATTACACAGTTACTTTAGCGCAGCACAAAGAGTTTCTAATTATAAGTACTAGATAGCACAAATAGAAAGCTAATAAAACTATGTATGATTCAAATGCATCAATGTGTCGAGATCTTATATAAAATATAATCATAAACAACGAATGTATATTGGTTGCCTTAAAGAATTTCATTAAATAAGCACCACATTTCATTATTAATATTCATGTGCACTTTGTATACATTGTTTTTTCCTGGCACATAACTTGAAATACACAGATTATTTTTAGATAACTTAAAATAAACAGAATATAACACAAATATACATATATTTATATTTTTTTTTTTGTGAAGCAGGTAATTCTGTGGCAAGCATAGAAAACATTATTGCAAGGAGACACCTTGATCAAGTTTGCCCTGAACACTCAAGTAAAAGTTGTGTATATGATGAGATAAAATGCCAAGAGTTGCTTGCTAAGCTGGTAATCTCAAGTGAACTTCCATTCCATTTTGTGAATAGTACTCGGTTCATAGAGTGGGCAAAAAACCTTCAGCCATTGTACAATCCGGTTGATCTAGTTTCTATTAAGACAAAGTGCCTAGGTTTCTATCAAATAGAGAGGCGAAGGTTTAAAGATCTCCATTGGAACACCTTTGTAAATTCAGCCCACCTAAAAAGAGTTTGCTTTAGTTTCCACGTAGTAACTGCCTTCGACACTGATTATATCAATGTTACAGCACACTTCATTGATAATGATTTTAATTTGGTCAGAAGAACAATTGGTATAAAGATCTTCGATGAGGATTGTGGGAACTATACATCAATAATATCACCAATACAGAAATGCATAGACAATTTGGAGCTTCCTAAAAAGGTACTTGCATTTACCACTGATAGATTTTGGGAAAAGAATGATGTCGAGGAATATTTAGACTGGTTGAGTTGTGGTATTGGGGCAATCAAGTTGCATTGCATTGTCAAGGGGTTGCTCTGTAAAGTATTGTCCTTTATATGGGATGAACTGGATGAAGTATTTCAATCTATCAGGATGATGATAAAATTCTTGGCTGAAGATTCTAAACTTAATGATCAACTTGCTGCTAAATATAAAATTAATTCCCCAAAATCATATTTTCAACTGGACGATCAGAGAAGGTGGGACACTACATTGAACATGTTATCTGATGCACTTGCAAACAGAGATTTTTTTTATGCATATAAAGGTTATAATGAGAGGTTCCCATTATGTGAAAAATGGAATGATGTGGAAAGTGCTGTCAACATTTTGAAACCAATTTATGCTGCAGTTACCGTTCTGTCTTCCTCTCAATTTCCCACATCAAACTTATTTTTGAAAATTGTGTTTGAAATCCATGATGCACTATTACATGCTGTTTTCCATACAAATTATAATGTTATCAATAAAGGAAAATTCTTAGATTGCTTGGTGAGATTTTCAGATACTTATTTGAAAGATTGCAATAATATATTGCTAGTTGCCTCTCTATTGGATCCTCGATTCAAGTTGACCTACTTGGAACGTTACTATATGAAACACATCTCTGTCGACAGTGAGGAAATTAAAAAATGTATTGGGGACATATATATTAAGTTTGAAATTGAACATGATGGGGGAATGTCAGAACTGAAGAGATACTTGCAAGAAGACCAGGTAGAGATCAGAGATGGTGATTTTTATGTTTTGAGATGGTGGAAGGATAACCAATCAAATTATCCCATTCTTTCAAGGATAGCACGAGATATTCTTGCTATCCCTGTTTCTTCACTACCCTCCGAGTTAGCTTTTTCCGAGTTACCCTATCAGGAGAGTGTGTTTTTTAGGTTTGGAAAACTTCAGAATCAATTGGGTCCAAGGACATTGGAAGCTTTGCAGTGCTCTTATAATTGGCTGTCAGATGCAAGCAGTAATGGTAAGCAACCTTCTTCTTGTTGTGCGTATACCAGAACTTTTAACTTAGAGGAAAATTTTCCAGCATTTAGCAAGATTTAAAATCATTCATTTACTTTGAACATACAGAGCATTACTTTCTACTCTCTTTTTTTAAGCCCTTGGAAGTGGCTGCCACACATTACTTTCTACTTTCCATGTTCTTAAAGATGCATGGTTCATTTGTATAACTATTTTCATCTTTATTTGATGAAGATTTGTTCCAAACCTCAAATACGAAAAAGCTCTGCTTACCTTTTAGATTCCGAGCTTTATCGCATTTGGTTTGGAAAAAAATCTCTATTTGTCAAGTCCGGGCCAGTTGCTATATATGCTATCTTGAAACAATTTGGTGTATAGTTGGGTTCCTACAACGGAAATATGAATCAGTGTAGTTTCCTTGCTTGATCCTGATTAATTAGCTAGTTATTATATGACAGCACAAACTTTTTGTTAATGCAATAACTATTCATCCAGTTTAGTTGATTATTGTCCTTTAATTTTCATCTGATGAATTAAAACCAGGGAAATGTGTGCAAAAAGGAGTAGCAATTGACTTGGTAGAGAAGCACATTCCACCATCATACCAATGCCCATTACGAGTATGTGACTTTTTGTCCACAAGTTTTTTTGAAAGGATGTTCGTAGAAAAAATAGTAGCTATAGGTGGTGCCAGATTGACTGTCGAGAAGATGCAGTGTCTCATCGAGCCAATATACATGGATGAACTTGACAAGTGGATTTCTGATGATGTACGTTCGGGTTATCCACCATGCCCCTGTTTTCTATTTTTCTTGATTTATATTATGTTTTCACATTTTCCAACTGCCAATCCTGCCCTTAATATTTAAGCTTAAATTCAATCATGGATATATAGTTGTATAGTTAAATGCCTAACTGGCATTTACACCAAATGGTGGCAAAAGGCGCCACTAAACACAATATTTGCAATATTTAATTGTTAGCTTTCTCAAGTTTCATTTTTCAGATTTCACTCTAACTACAAATGGATAATTTTTACAGATTATGAACTGCTGTATTCGTATCTTAAACAATCAAGGAAATACATCAGGTAAAATCCTGAAACTTAGCACAATCGATACTCGGCAATTGCAGTCATGGGGATTGTCAATTTATGAAGATAATATGTATGGATTATGCATTGAGAAGGGCAAATGTTTCCTTCAAAATGAACTGGTAATTTTCATCAGTATATGATCTGTACATTACAACTTTCACTTCTTAACTACTAGTTGGAACTCAATATCATATATAATTTGTAGGTGCTCTTGCCAATCCGAGTACAAAGCCATTGGTTTGTTGGGGTTGTAAATGTTCCAAAGAAGGAATTCCAGATATTGAATTCCTCAAACTCATTGGGAGGACCTTATGAAGAAACAACTCGTACGCTGGTATATCTTTTATCAAATAAGTATAGCTTGTATATTCTATTATAACATGTAATGATTGATTATCATATTTGCATTTTGCCATTCAGAGGTTAGGAATTCAAAAGTGTATTGATATTACTACACATTACTACCAAAGTGTTCCAGAAGAATGGATGAAACAGAACGTACTTAATTGGCCTATAAATGTAATTCCGAATTTACCACAACAAAACGACAGGTATGATTGCATCATTTTTCATTTTATTTCTATAGAGACTAATTCATTCTATTGAGCAACCCAATTGGTGTTTTAGATGTTCTTCTGGTCTATTTGCACTCAAGTACATGCAATTCTGGGATGGATCAAAGCTTGCTACTGAATTCACACAGGCGAGCTATTATTATTTTTATAATGTTTTATCTCAAAATTTGCATAGAAGAAATGAATTATTGTTTAATGTACTTAATTTTATATGATGTATATAACTTGGCAGGATGACATGGACTTGTTTAGGAAAGAGATAGTTGGGGAGCTAATCTTTTCAGAGTTCAATGAGATGAAGGATATTCAAAATGATATTAAGACAACAATCAATAGAATCACAGCGCCCAAACATTACTTCAAATCAATTGGTTTTGTTTTACTTATTTCAATTTAAAAAATAAATTATAATTCGAAAAAACTTCTATATGTCGTTATGTGTGCAAATGGCCCACACAAAATGTTTTGGGGCACAATTGTGTGGAACTGTGAAACTTATTATTGTAAGCTTGTGCATGAAATTGTTCTCTTGGCACAACTTACTACAATTTATTTCCTTACATTTTTTCTACAATTTATCTCCTTACATTTTTCGACAAAAAGTTGAGAAAACATTAAAATTGTTTACACCGAGAGAATAGTGCTATTTCAGTTATATGCATCAACTATAGTAATATACTTCTATAAAATTGTAGCCTGTTTTTTATTTAAATATTTCATAATTTTTTTATTCAGATATATATGGCATTGGGTTAACTAAGGTAGAGATGGTAGCAGTACAATATGTGGAAAATGTAGATCCTAGTGATGAAATTGTCAAAATGAACTGCGACATTGGACATCTTACATTGACAGGCAACCGCATGAATTGTCTTATCCGTCCTACCTACGAGACAGGCTCAATCAAATGGATTAATGATGAGGTACATTTTTAAGTCAGCCTTTTCCGTAATTCATGAATTCAATCTCACATTCTTTTCAATAGGTACTTAATTGTGGAATCAGCATTATGGACCCTACTCGGCACTGCCCCCTCAAAGTTATGGTAGTGGATACATACAACACTTGTGTGTACGCCCAACCGGACATAGAAAAAACCACTAATAAACGTGATTTAAAGAGATGGGCAGAATCTGGTAGTCAATTTCTGAATAGTGATTTGGTACGTACAAGTAAATTACATGATTTTTTTCATAAACTCTACGTTGGAAGAAATATTAACCCGTTTAATTCAACATTATTATGTAGGTCTTCTTCCCTATCAATTTCGAAAAACAGCATTGGTACGTAGGTGTGTTGAATCTCAAATTAAAACAATTTCAAATATTGGATTCTAAAGCTAAGGATTCAAGTCGCTATACCGAGTTGACGCTCAATTTGGTTAGTGTTTGGGAGCTATATATATGTTTCATACAACATTTTGCATTTTTCCTCATTACTAATTTACATGTAAAATTGTAGCGCAATGGCATCCAGTATTTGATCTCTCTTGCACTCGATACCAACGAACACCAAGATATTACCGATTGGCCTGTGAAATTGATTGAGGCTCCACAACAACAAGATAATCACTCTTGTGGTCTATTTGCTTTAAAATATATTGAATTATGGAAGGGCGATGATAAGTGTAACTTGTCTTTGGAGGTAGTTATGTCATTTATAAAATTTAATAATATTTTTTGGTTTCACAATACTAATCCGTTGCATATACTTATTCAGGTACAAGCTGAGTTGTTTCGAAAACAACTCGTCTACCAACTAATCTTTTCAGAAAAAAATATACTAAAAAATGTCCAAGACAATATTAGGAAAATGGTCCAGACATGAGTTTGATCAATCACTGTTTTGGTTACTGTAATCTCAAAGGATCAGATCAGATAGGTTTGATCAATTCGTATTTTTACATGTAATAAGATGTTTGAACAAATTAAGTTCGAAACAAAGAAGGGAGAAGACAGAATGCAAGAATTGTTATTAATTTCTTGGTTAGTTTGTACAAGCACAGATCATGCCTATTTATAGGCCATGATTAATTCCTAGTTAACTATAGTTAGACTCTCCTAATCAGAGTTCTAACTGTCTCTACTTGCAACCACTGAGTTTGTTACATTAACTAACTTTCCTAACAAATCACTAATTACTAATCCTGACAGCTCCAAGTTTTGTCTAAGATGTTGCCTTCATCTTCTGTGGTTGTTATTAGATTGGAGATCTCCATTGTATCTCTATTAGTAATACTTTGGTTTCTAAGGGAAGAGGAGAGAATGCACATATGGCTAAGTATATTACCATGACAATTTGGAGCAACTAACTATAGTAATAATAAAGGGATTTTGTGATAATATATACCTACCGGTTTAAAGAACTGCAAAATACGCTTAAAAGGATCTCGTGCGAACTCGTGAAGTTGAATCGCGAAGGTCTGACTCGCATCCCCCCGCCCCGTAGCAGAATCTCACATGTGCTACAGTTTAATTAGAGAAGCGAATATCATTAGAGAAGATAAATCAATTAAGTATCACATGCACTATATTACAGCAATACAATATTTTTATGATGCTTTGCAAAGGAGATATAAACATAGTAATCGGCTAGAAAATATGCAAAGATTATTTGCATGCATTCTCACTGCCTTCATAAACCAGAGGGAATAAACATTTAAACAAATTTAGACTATAATTAAATATCTTTAATTACCATCAGTACTTGACAATGCTTTATTTTGACAAACCTTGACATTTAAAAAAAATGAAGTTTAAATTTAAAAGCATAAAAATAAAACTGCTAATGCATGGCATTTTATTATCACCAAGCCATTCATCACAGAGTTGGAGTAAGAACACACCAAACAAAAACAAGATACAAGGAACGTGTATCTATAGCAAAAGTGTCAATTTGGTATACTCTTACATTGAAGTAAAAAAAGAAAAAAAAATTAGTAGCTAGACGACCAATCAGCGGCACTGCCGACACGGAGAATGCTACTTGTAGCCCCCCCGCTTGGATTTTGCGTTTTAGTACAAGTCAGGACGTTTCGATCGACTCTGCCCCTCCCTGAAAAAAAAATTACCCCCCGCTAGATGTTTAATTTATTGTTCGGGTTAAATTTAGAGTTAAAATTAAAATATTTTCTTCAATTATGATTAATAATTATAATTATAGATTAAAATATCATAAATTACAAGTCAGAGCATTGAAAATTATAGATTAAAACTTTATTTTTTATTAAGTACTTAATTAATTAATGAATTTGAACCCGATTAGCTATTTAATCAATATTTTTTTGGCCCCCCTCCCCTCACGAAAATCCTGGATCCTAATAATTGGCCCCGCGCACCTGGCCCTGACCGTCTACACAAGGCATTGCTTTCATCTCCTTGGATGCTCAAACCTTTTCAATCCCCCATTTGTTGTGAAGTAACAACCTGTTCAAGAAATAAATAAATTTATAGCTCAATGAAATTTAAAGCCTGTTTGTGATCTTACAATATTACAATACAATTACACCTATTTCAATATGGATTATCGACTCTTTTTTCAAATAACACCAAAAAAATTGACAGGAATTTGAGAGGCAAAGTAAAATGAAAAACAAAATAAAAAATTTACAAGGACCCAAGAACCTGTGAATCATAATTCACCACTTCTTACATTGAAGATCTAGGCATAACAGACATATACAATTGAAAAATAAAAATATCAATTAAAACACGCTAATCCACTAATTTAAAATGCATTTTCCAGGATGCTCCAACTTTATTGAGAAAGCGAGCACTGTGCACACGATGTATTAAACTTCCTACGTACGCTCTTTTCAGCAGTTGATTAGCATACTTTATTCAACTTTATGTCTCTCAGGGGGGCTGCAACCAAAAGCTAATAATTTCAAAATATTAGATTTAGACTAGTAAATCAGTAACTTAGGGTAGAGTATGCTTAATATTAATTTTGTTCAAACAATGATCGGCAAGCACAATTATATTCACAACTATTTTAGTTGTATTCTAAAAACTGTGACCTTGTAGAACATGGATTATATTCCTATTCACAGTGCCAGCTGTACTAAAGCTGACAAATGGTGGGAATGATCTAGTGCTAGTACCAACTGGTACCATAACTGCTGGATGGTGGATTTAAATTTGGCTATGGGGTTTATGATGTGCATTTTAATATGCAGATCATAGTGCAAGTACCAGTTTTTTTTGACGAGAAATAGGGGTCTAGCCCATATTTAATATAAAATTAAAAGTTATGTTACATGGGTGGTGTAACTACTGAAAGCAAAAACAATTACACTCAAAACAGATTGAGTGAAATTAATTGAAAAGAAAGAAAAATTAAAAATGAAGTTAGAAAGCAATAAAAGTAAGTGATAGCACAGAGCCTCTAAACTGTCCTGTGATCGATATTAGGCATGGTCTATTACTCTCGATTGATGTTTGGTCTTCTGGTGGTGAACTGCAGTTGCCAAATTACCTCATCTTTGATCTCATTAGCATCCTTGCTTTCTTCCGTGAAGGTTCTATTACATCGCTCTCTCCAGATACAGAATTGCATTATAAGCATCAGTCCTCTTTGTGCCTTCGTGAATTTGGGACTTGTTATTATCTCTATTGGCGAATTGGTAATTGTTGGAAAGAACTTAAAATTGCGGAACTTGAAAGAGTTGAATTTGCTGCAGAAATTCTTATTAACTCAATAAATATTCAGACTTACAACTCAAGTATTTAAACACAACAGAAACTATAAATGGAAACTGCTGTTCCATCACATCCACTACTCTAATCTATTCTAAATAAGGAAATTAACCAGCCCACTAACTCTCCTAATTAAAGACAAGTACTCTCCACTAAGTAATCTAATTATAGGACTCCTAGAACATGCTAAATTTCTAAAAACTGCAGCTCTAAATCGACCCGGGAGAACAGGCGCCTCTAGAATCTTTAGTCTAATTTTGTATCACATTTTTAACACTCCCCCTTGATGCAAAATTACTAACTCCAAGTGCTGCTCTGAATTGTTCGAACTTGCTACGTGCCAATGCCTTCGTAAGCACATCTGCTGCTTGTTCATCCGTGTTAACATATTTAATCTCAACATCACCATTTGTCACAAGATCACGAATGAAATGAACACGTATGTCGATATGCTTGGTTCTTCCATGAAATGCTGGATTTTTCGCCATTGCTATTGTTGATTGGTTGTCACAAAATATCACTTGTGGGATGCTTGTTGTTCTTGTTCAAAATCTGCCCAGTATGCGCCTTAACCAAACTGCTTGACATGCTTTGCTGAACCGACTGCTGAATATTCGGCCTCGGTAGTTGATAATGCCACGGTTGCTTGCTTCTTTGAGCTCCATGAAACTGCACCTGTGCCTAGTGTAAACATGTGCCCGGATGTGCTCTTTCGATCCTCTCGCACAACCTGCCCAATCGCTATCACTATAACCGACCAACTTGAAGTTGTTAGTGCTTTCATACCATATGCCATAGTCAGCTGTACCCGCAATGTAATTTAAAATTCTTTTGGCTGTGCCAAAGTGATGTTTTGTTGGATTTTGCATGTGTCTTGAGACCACTCCAACTGCGTAAGAAATATCCGGCCTTGTGTGAGTCAAATACATCAACCCTCCAATCAAGCTTCGTACTTGGTGGCATCGGCTGGACTCGAGCCATCATCCTTTATCGCCTTCTCATTCACATTCATTGGAGTTGATGCTATCTTGCTTTCCTTAATCCCAAATTTCTTTAGAAGATCAATTGCATACTTTCTTTGTGATACAAAAACGCTACCATGTTCTTGCTCTACTTCCAGACCGAGAAAATAATGTAACAACCCAAAATCAGTCATCTCAAACTCTCCTTTCATGTTGATCCGAAATTCATCCAACAACCTTTCACTTGTGCCCATATAAATCATATCATCCACATATAAGCACACAATTAACAATTCTCCTTTTTCACCCCTTTTAACATACAAATTGGGTTCACTCTTGCTTCTCTCAAAACCCGAATTGATGAAGTATGAATCAATTTTGCTATACCAAGCCCTTGGTGCTTGTTTCAAACCATACAAAGCCTTTGTCAGTTTATACACAAACCTCTCCTTGCCTTTCACTTCAAATCCTCTTGGTTGCTCCACATAGACTTCCTCTATCAATTCTCCATTGAGAAAGGCAGATTTGACATCAAATTGATATACATCTCTTTTCATTTGAGCAGCCAAAGCTAACAACAATCTCACTGTTTCAAACCTTGCAACCGGTGAAAATGTTTCTTCATAATCTATGCCATATTCTTGTGCATAACCCTTTGCCACAAGTCTAGCTTTGAACTTTTGAACACTTCCATCTGGACCAAATTTAGTTTTGAAAACCCATTTTAAACCAATGACATTTTTACCTTCAGGAAGCTTCACCAAATGCCAAGTTTTGTTCTTCTCGATTGCATGTATTTCTTCTTGCATTGCTTTGCACCACTCCTCCTTTTCTGCAGCTTCTTCAAATGTTGTGGGATCAGCAACAAAGAGAACTTGTGTAGTTTCATACAGTTCTTGCAAGCTTTTTGTCTTTCTGCTTGTTATTTCTGGACTTCTATCACGCCTCCTATAAACCCTTATTGATGGTTCAGTACTTGAAGCTTCATTCAAGCTCTCATCATTACTCAAAAAAGGTTGACTTGTGCTGTTGTTTGAGGGTTGCGCACTACTGCTTGAATTAGGTTGTTGTTGCACACCTTCAACTATTTCTTCATTATCGTTTGTTGGTTCTTCAATCCCTGCATTTTCTATAGTTTCCTTCCACTGCCAACTTGTTTTTTCATCAAACAAAACATTTCTACTCACAATAATTTTGCCACTTTCGGGATTATACAGCCTATATCCTTTGGATTGTGTACAATACCCGATGAAAATACATTTTTCTGATTTTTCATCAAGTTTGGTTCTCTTTTGTGGATTGACAAATGCATAGGCTATACATCCAAATACTCTTAGATAACTTACCCCTGGTTTCCTCTCGAACCATGCCTCAAATGGAGTTTTATTCATCACAGCTTTTGTTGGTGAAATATTCAGTACATACACCGCAGTTGCAACTGCCTCAGCCCAGAATTTGTTTGGTAGATTCTTGCATTTCAAAGCATGCTTCTACCCATCTCAACAACGGTTCTATTTTTTCTCTCTCTGCCACCCCATTTTGCTCGGGTGTATAGGGTGTGGTTAGCTCATGGTGTATTCCTTCATTTTCACAGAAATTAATGAATTCTTTTGAGAGGAACTCACCACCTCGGTCCGTTCTTAACACCTTCAACTTCTTATCAGATTGCTTCTCTACAAGAGCTTTAAACACCTTGAAATTTCTGAATGCTTCTCCTTTGCTTTGTAGGAAATACACCCAACTCATCCTACTATAATCATCTATGAAAAGGAGAAAATACTTGCTGCCTCCAAGCGATTCGGTTTGCATTGGACCACACAAATCCGCATGAACCAACTCAAGCACTTGAGTTGCTCTCTTGGCTTGGCCTTTTGGAAATGGAAACTTGGCCTGTTTACCGAATATACATCCTTCACAAACACCTATTTGGTTGATTTCGGGTAGGCCATAACATTTGTTTTTGGTTCAACAATTTCAGACCATTGACATTTAAATGACCATATCTAAGATGCCATAACTCAGATTGGTTCAAAGTTTTTGCAGCCATTGCTCTTTCCTTTACATTTGAAACCTCCAAGGGAAACAATTTATTGGTTGCCATGTTCACCTCTACCATTACCTGGTTTTTGGATTTTATTACACAAGTTTTCCCTTCAAACACAATTGAATAACCACTATCCATTAACTGCCCAATACTCAACAGATTCTGTGTCAAATCTGGGATAAAATAAACATTGTGCAAATATCTCATACCATTGTTTGTGTGGACTGCTACTGTACCCTTCCCTTCAACTTGAATCATCTTGTCATCACCAAGCCTGACCTTCAACTTGTATGTTTCATCGAAATCTTCAAACAATTGCTTGAAACCTGACATATGGTTTGAACAGCCGCTGTCAAGAAACCATATGCTGCTTGCGTCTACCTTTTCATCTATAATGCTGGCCATGAAAAGTGTGGGTTGAGTTGTGGGTTCAGTCTCCTCTTCTTCTGTGTAATTGACTTGGCTTTCTTCTCTTTGCCGCTTGTAGCAATCGGCTTGATAATGCCCGTATTTGTTGCAGTAATAACATTGAACATCTTTCTTAAAATTGTCATGTGAGTCATCTTGTCTTCCTCGGCCTCTTCTGAAATTATTTCTTCCTCTACCTCTGCCTCGTGTGTAGTTGTTTGATTTACCTCTTGACGACTCCCCCTGCATGTAGAATGCCTTGTCATCACTTGTTTCTTCGGTTTTGGACAGCCTTGACTCATGAGTCTGCAGTGACCCCATAAGTTCATCAAAGGTGTAGTTGTCCAGATCTTTAGATTCTTCTATTGCTGCAACTACATGATTGAACTTGGATGTTAGGCTTCTCAAAACCTTTGCCACTACTGTTTTCTCCTCCATGGTGTCTCCAAATACTCGAATTTGGTTGACAACGGTTGTAACTCTTGACAGGAAAATCTGCACTGTTTCTCCTGTTTGCATCTGCAGTGTCTCGAAATCTCGTCGTAGGCCTTGCAATTTGATGGCCATAACTCGTGAACTTCCTTGAAATGCGGTTTTCAAGGTTGTCCATGCCTCCTTTGCGGTGGTGGCTGCTGCAATTTTCGAGAAAATTGTGTCGTGCACTTGCTTGTTGGATGAAGAACAGCGCCCTTGCATCTTTCTTCCGGTTTTCTTGCTTGGTTCGGATCCGGTTCTGGTGCACCCTTGTCTACTAAATCCCATAGGCCATGAGACTTGAATAGAGTCATCATCTTGATGCTCCAAAACGTGTAGTTCTCGCCTTTGAACAGAGGTATCGCTGGTTGAGTAACATTGATTGTGGTGGAGCTGCTGTCCGCCATTTCAGATTTTTGGAGTTTGTGGATCGAAGTTTGCTCTTGATACCAAATTGTTGGAAAGAACTTAAAATTGCGGAACTTGAAAGAGTTGAATTTGCTGCAGAAATTCTTATTAACTCAATAAATATTCAGACTTACAACTCAAGTATTTAAACACAACAGAAACTATAAATGGAAACTGCTGTTCCATCACATCCACTACTCTAATCTATTCTAAATAAGGAAATTAACCAGCCCACTAACTCTCCTAATTAAAGACAAGTACTCTCCACTAAGTAATCTAATTATAGGACTCCTAGAACATGCTAAACTTCTAAAAACTGCAGCTCTAAATCTGACCAGCAGAACAGCGCCTCTAGAATCTTTAGTCTAATTTTGTATCACATTTTTAACAGTAATCTGTGCTGGTATGCCGTCCGGGAGGGCTCTTCTCAGTTCTCCATACACATGTGTGGAGAATGTGCATTCATTCAACATATGATTTACCGATTCATTCTGTGCTTTGCATAGGACACATCTATTGACTAATGGCCATCCTCTTTTGTTTAGATTGTCAATTGTGAAAAGCCTATTTAGTAGCATCAACCATCCAAACACCTTGATCCTAGGTGGTACCGGTAACTTCCAAATTTTGTGTGCTTTAGTTGTGATGCGGGGTATGTTTTTCATTGCTCGGTATCCTGCCTTGACTGTGTAGACTCCTGATTGGCTCCATGGCCATGATATATCGTCTTGGGTTAACGGGTCTAATATTAGACCCGATACCACTTGTTGTAGCTGTACGAACTCCTCTTGTGCGATGTCAGAAAGCTCACCTCTGAATAGAATGTTTAGGTCGTCTATTTGTGTCGCTTCCTTTAATGATATGTGATCATGAAGGACATGTGTGTGCAGATTCGGGAACCTTGTACAAAGAGTCGTCCCCGTCCATTTGTCGCTCCAGAACCTAATGCTTTCACCATTGCCTGGGTGGTGTTCGAATGCAAACTTGCAAAATTGAATAGAATTTCTCAATGCCGTGTTGAATAGTGGTGAGTCCGGTAGGCCGTCATGACGCATTGTTTGTCGTAACAATGGTTTGCACAGCGTACTTTGAGGTTTTGCCCATTGCCAGTACCATTTCAATAAGAGCGCCTGATTAAAGTTAGATAGGTCCATAATGCCTAAACCTCCGAATTCTTTTGGAAGGCATGCTATAGGCTAGCTTGCCGGGTTCATTTTCTTGGTCGTTGTTGGTGCCTCCCCGTGCCAGAGAAAAGACATTCTAATTTTGTCAATATCCTTGATTACCCAATCCGGTAGTTTAAGGCATGACATGAAGTACGTTGGCAGCGATGATAGCACCGAATTAATAAGAACTATCCGGCCAGCAATGGAGAGATGTTTGGCTGCCCATCCACTCAATCTTTTATTCATTCTTTGAATCAGGGGCAGGTATGCGTTTTTTGGGAGTTTTTTGTTCAACAACGGTAAGCCTAGGTACGTGAAGGGCAGTGTTGCCAATTTACACCCTAAGACATTTGCGAGCTCCTGGTGCGTTTGTTGTGCCAAAATGGTGATCAGTAACTCTGATTTGGACAGGTTGACCGACAGCCCTGAAATTTGCCTAAATACCGTAAGGATGATCTGTAGTACTTGAAGCTGTTGGACTTCCGGTTTAATGAAGAACATTGCATCATCAGCATATAATAAGCATGTAGACATATCTCTGAATGGCATTCTCAAAGCTCCCGAGTTTGATAATTTCTGAACATACCTGGCTAGGAAATCTATCGCCATTATGAATAATAGCGGAGATAAAGGGTCACCTTGCCGGACCCCCCGTCTGAGAGTTATTTTCTTTCCTAACAAGCCGTTGATCAGAATCTGTGAGGATCCCACTAGTATGCAATGTTTTATCCAAGATATCCATTTTGGTGGTAGACCCTGTGCCTTCATCACTCCAATGATGAAATCCCAACTGACAGTGTCAAAAGCTTTCGTGAAATCCGCTTTGAATAGTGCTACTGGTAATCTTTCCTTTCGTGCCACGTGTAGAACATGCTGTGCATAGATGAAGCTTTCACATATGTGTCTGTTTTTCAAGAAGCCGGTCTGAGCTTTGTGAAGCAGGTTTGGGAGTTTTTGTTGGAGTCTGTTTGCTAATATTTTGGATAGGATTTTTTGTACTCCATGTAGCAAGCTGATGGGTCTATAGTCTTGGACCGTTGTTGGTGATTCTTTCTTTGGCAACAGTACTATGTAAGACGAATTCAAAGGATCCAGTGACGTACCTTGTTCTGTTACATGTCGGAACACTGTGCATAGATCTGGGGCGATTATGTCTATGAAATTTATGTAGAATTCTCCTGAAAATCCGTCTGGGCCCGGACTTTTGTTTCTGGGCCATTGCTTTACTGTTTGAATGACCTCTTGTAGCGTAATCTCATGCTCCAGAGAGTGCAGGTCCTAGTGATCGTGGTGATCACCGTACAGATTCGCCCAGTGGATATGTGGCAGCTGCTGGGATCCTTTGCCTATCAAGTCCACATAGAATTGGAAGAAAGCTTGTGCCTTTGCCCCTTGATCAGAGCAAGTTGCGCCATTGTGCTCAATCTGTACCACCGTGTTTGTTTTTTTGGCCGCTGATGCTATGTTATGAAAATATCTTGTGTTTCTGTCTCCCTGTAGTTCCCATTTGGTTCGTGCCCTTTGCCTCCAAATATCCTCCTCTATTACTAATAATTCAGTGTGTCTAATTTTGATTTTGGCCGCGATGAACCTTTCCAGTTGTGTTGTTTGTCTATATTCCTTTACTCTATCCAGCCACCCTAAGTAGTCTCTACAGGTACCAATCTGCACTTTGGTTACTGTTATTCTGTTGCGGGCCCATTCTTTCATTTTGTTTTGGATGGACAGTAATTTCCTATGCAGTTGTATCGGTGTTGTTGCTAATCCTAATTCTTGTCAAGTCTGTATTACCAAATCTTGGAACTGTTGAAATCGTAGCCAGCAATTTTCGAATCTGAAAAATCTATTTCTTTGGTACCTTGTTTTTTCCGTGAACGCAATTGGACAGTGATCGGACGATGTGTTGGGAAGCGCCGTCTGAGTTATGTTGGGGTATGCCTGATTCCATTCATCGGAGAATAGGAACCTGTCTAGTCTCGCCATGTGTGGCAGTTGTCTCTCGTTGGACCACGTGAAGCGTCGGCCTTGTAGGGGTGTGTTTATCAAGACCAGTGTCGAGATTAGTGCTAAGAAGTCACGTGTCGATCTCCATTTAGCAAATGAGTGAGCAGTTCAGTCTTGAAGTGAGAGTGTAAAGTTGAAATCTCCTCCCACCAGTTGTGGTCTCTTGTTGCTATATGCCTCTATTAAGATAATCACTTCACTAGCAGTACTGTTGTTGCTCAGGCCATACTGTTGCTTGTTTCTATATTGCCCTAAAACAAGCAAAATATATCGTCCACGGCCCCAAATAGCCTGCATAAGATTCATTTGTAAATTGAGAACTATCACTTCAGGAACAAAGAAATTCAAGTGATAAATTTATTTTTTTAGCAAAGGTTGAAGGTCAAGCTACTAAACTATTTAATATCCTGTTACTACAATAAAAGCGTAAATAACAGAAATTCTAGTGAAAAAAAAACATTGAATAAAATTGCAATTCGAAAAAAAGGCGTAAATAACAAAAATTACAATAGTTCTCTTCCTGGCCTAGGCAGATTGGGTTGTGAGACAACAGTTAATAGTGGAAAAACGCACATCACTGTCGGCCTATTAGTAGCGGTCTTTTATAATATGTGATAATAATACGTATCTGGATCGGGTCTTATAAATAACCGATACAAAAATCCACTATTAGTATCAGTTGTTAGTAAACAGCCGATATAGAAAGTCCAGAAACAATATGTATCGGTTGTTAGTAAAGTCATGTATTAGTATCAGTTGTTAGTCAACAACCGATACAGATTGTTCCTGGACTTTCTGTATCGGCTATTTACTAATGGCCGATACAAAAATTCCCTGTATTCGTTTGTAACTGATTTTGTATATGTTGTTTCTGAATAATCGATACTAAAAATATTGTATTAGCATCACTTTTTTTTGCACCGATACTGATTGCGCAACCTAAATTATTTCTTCGTTTTCGCGGCTTCTCAAATTCCTCCATCTAGGGTTCTCTCTCAGGCTCCGACTCTCTCTCTCAGGATCAACCCCCAATCCTCTCTAAGCGGAGCCAGAGGCTCCGATTCTCTCACTTCACTGGTTCGCTAGAGAAAAACCCTTGGAAAAAGAATTCGTGTGAAGTCTCTCCCGTGTTCCTCCCTCCTTCCCTTCTACCAATTTCCTCGTTTGAACCCTAACCCTAATTTCCACCTTTGACTCTAAGGGAACTAGTCATGGCGGATAAAGAAAACTTCTTACCCCGCCTCACTCGGGCCAAGGCCAAGCGTGCCTCCTCCATGGAAGTCTCCAACGGGGTGCCTTCAAGACCTGGTGTTGTTCAGTCCAAGCTAAAAAATACCAGATCGGGGAAGAAAGAACAAAGCTTGGAGCGCCAAACGAGTTCTTGCAAGGATGTCGAGGTAAGAAATTATGAATTGTCCTAGATTCAGTTTGTTTCTCTCAAGATTGAATTTCTGTTTGATTTCTCGCTATTGAGAATTATTTTCACTCGTCAGTTAGATGTATTTCTTTCTTGCCCTTCATTCTACATAAATTGTCTGAGTATTCTGGTATTTTTTGGGCAGTCAGTGAATCTTTTAAGCATCTTTAATAAATGCTATCTCTTTAATTGTTCCTATTTCTCTGATTCAGCTGTCACTGCCAAGACCTACAATAAGCAAGAGGTTGGCCTAATTTTCTACTCTTTTTAGTCTCATCTTTTGTTTTTAACAGAAAAACTAGACAAGTTTTTACAGTTCTCGTCCTTGAATGCAGATTGTGGAAATGGAGAGGGATGTGTTAGCATTTTTAAAATATGAGATAAGAAATCCGACAATCGTGACTTTTCTTCGGATGGTCAAGAATATGACAAGGCAAGTTTAGTTTGTCTAATTTGGTTTCTCATAAATTGATTTCAGTATGCCATACAACTAAAACTCTTAACTGTCTGGAATTCTTGGCACATTACCTAGGTGACCTTTGTCTAATGGATTATGGCTGCATCAAGTTTTTACCTTCAGTTATTGCTGCCTCAGCTGTTTTCTTGGCAAGGTTCACAATTCAGCCAACAAATTATCCTTGGGTAATTTGTTTATTCTTTCTTGTATTTCTAATGGGATTTCTCTGTCCTTTGGAAAATTTATTTCAGGGGCTCATAGGTAAACTTTTTGGTGAAATTTTAGATAAGTTAACAATTCTATGTTTTTGTGAACTGATTACAGAGTCCTAAGCTTGAGAGAAGTACTGGATACAAGGTGAGTGAGTTGAGGGAGTGCATATATGCGTTGCTTGAACTGCAATTGAATAAGAGATGTTCATCCTTAGAAGCTATTAAAGACAAATACAAGCAACACAGAGTATGTTTATTTCATTTTATTTTTATAATATAATATCTGTGCTGATTGTAAATAATAAGAGAATTGAATTGTCTTCACCCTTTTTCTGTTAAATTGTGCTTTGTGCCTGTGAATGAGAAATGTTTTTTTATGCCTTCATAAGATATTAAAACTGAAAGAATAATCCCATCCAAACACATGTTGAAGTGCACTATATACCAGTTTAATTGAGTTGTAGTTCTGGTGATATCTTAATGGTAAATTGGTAGTAGGATATTCAAGATTTCTTTTTGTTGAACCCTATAATTTTCATTTCTAGTTTGTTTTGGTAATCTCTCTCCCAAGGTCTTTTCCTCTCCAATCCTCTCTTTCTTTCTTTTTCAACGGGTTTGAACTAAACTCAAATTGGGGTTTTACTAGATTTGAAAATCTGCTTACTAATAATAACGGTTTGCCTCTTGAAACAAAAGATCAAAGCTTCTTGTACTACATTCAGTATGTCAGGGTTTTACTGGGATTGACCACAAGTATTTTACCTCATATACCCAAATTTTCTGTCTATTACAAAATTCAGTATTGTGGCTGAAAATTTGTCTAGTATCCTACTCCAAATATCTGGATCGAGTACTTCATTTCTTTATGTATTTCATTTTTCTTGGGAGCTTGCTTCTTCTTCCTTTCATTTCTCACGAAATGCAATGCTTGGTTCTTAAATTTAGGTTTTACAGGGCATATCAACTCTGTTGCTGTCATCTAGATCCATTCCTTTTTGCATCAGCATAGATTATCTCCAAGCAAAGTACATCTACTCAGATCTTCTATTGTAGCAGTACAATACCAGTAAGATATTTTTTCTTCTCAAGTAATTTGTAAGGTTATTCTAGATATTATAGCATATTTGAAATTAACCTTTGGAATAACAGCAGATTTATTTCATTTAAGGCCTGATTTATGGGAGCAAGGTTTCCGGTTGGGCGTTGCTGTTTGATTTCTGATTTTCTATTTAATTTTTGAATTGATAAGGAATTGTCAAATATTGACATAAATGCCCAAAAACAATAAAATAATATGTTGAGAGTCTTGGATTCTGACAACAAAATAAATAGGACAGTTGTAGATGCCCCATTCTTTTTCAGGTTGTTTTAATAAAATAATAAGGAGCAGTTGTAGATGCTCACTATCACTGGTACGGTACCAAAATCAAATCCTAAATTAGCCTTGTGCACTTCTTGCTTGAATTGTTGATGAAATGTGTGTGATTTTGTGAGAAATTAATTGTGTGTTTTTTTATGGTGTAGTGAGACTCCAGTATGTGCACACGAACCATACCACATGCACAGATCCGTTGCAAGCAGAAGCACTAGCCTTAGTACAGGTGCTGGCATATGTAAAAAGAGGAGTAAACACACGACCTGAAAATCAGGTACTGGTATGCTCGGATTGCAAAGTTCTGGTTAATGCAATTCTCCAAAACAATTTCCTGGAATTACCTTCTTGGCAAGCAGTTGAGTTAGTGGCAGAAGGGGCGCAGCTATACCACAGTATGATGGGGAGAGTTATGCTCAGACATGTCAACAGAGAATTGATCCCTCAACCTGACTTACTTGCAAATTGGGCACGGTCCACGGGTTTGTCTTGTTCAGGTTCGGTACCAGCACATATAGCAGAATATGCCCAATTAAATCCGGAGATTGATCAGGATAAATTCACGCTACTGGAACAGCATTCCCAACACGCAAGAACCAGGGTTGCCTCAGCTTACTGGCAAGGCAGAGGGCTGTCAGGTAAAGAGAAAGAAAAATTGCAGCAAACACCTTGTTTTATTTGAGTCTCTACAAGATGATAAAGGGTGGGTAATGTTCCAGTTTAGTAGGCAGTTAATTTTTTCTATCGCACCTTTTAGTTTTGAGTAGTTTTCTGTTTTTTTCTTTCAGAGTTATGTAATATTGTAAGAACTTTTCTATTTAATAGAGCATGCCTATGGGCTTTCAATAAATCAGCTATGAAAAATAATTGTTACATAATTGTTACAGATATTTGTATTTGTATTGCCTAATTGCAAACAACTGATACAGATACTACAAGATAGTAGTATCTGTATCAGTTAAAAAAACCAATACTGATTCTTACTTTTAGTGTCGGTTTATTAACCGATACATATTAGTTTAGGTATTTGTATTGTTTGGATCAGTGTCGCCTATAGGTCCGATACTGATGTGCGTAAATAACCGATATAAAAAGTGTTTTTTTTTTTCCAGAGAGGATGCCATGGCAGATCGGGTTTAGGTCTAGGGTTTACGTCGTGCGGCGATGTCGCCAAAGAGAGCTAGATCACGACCCTTGTTGTTCTTGAAATGGGGAGATGGAGATGGCAGGTAGGGGTGTTCATTGGGTCCGGTTTAATCGGTTTTGAACCGAACTGAATTAAATTGAACTAAACGGTTCGGTTTTTTCGGTTTATTGGTTCGTTTTGGTTTATTTCTTAGAACCGATTTAATACTTTGGTTCAGTTCGATTTGAAAGTTTTTAAAACCGTTTGTACTGAACCGACCGAATTATAATCCACTTCATTTTTTAATACCCTATACATACCGAGTAGTGATTGAATTGAACCAAACCAAATACCCAACCGAGTCACTGACTTCTCCAGTTCTCCTTCTTGCCACACTCAGCACGCATGACTAGTAGCCGACTAGGTTAAGGCTTCACGCACGCGCGACGCCCACCAACCCTCCTGTCCTCCTGTCCTGTCGCACCTTGCAACGTCGCACGGCTTCACGCCTTCACCCATACCCACCTCTGGTCTTCGACGTCAAATCGCCGAATTCTCTTGCTCGGCAGCACGATGTCCGATAACCCTAGGTACGGTTACGCCTTTTCTCTCCCAGTCTCTCTTTAATCTGAATCTCTCTGTTTGAAAGCTGAAACAATTTTCTGAGGTTCCTCTTTCTTTCTCTCGCTGTCTGACTTTTCTGATTTCCTTAATTCTTTGAACAATAATTGGTTTCCACTCTTTGCAAGTTGAAATTAGGTTTGAAAGTTGCGCAAGAATTGAAATTAGGTTTGAAAGTTCAAGCCCTTTCTATCATGAGGACTGAAGTCTCAGTTGTTCGAGAAAGATGCATACTACTTGACAGGAAACACCCTACTTTTAGTTTAGCAGAAGCTTCAAACCGGCAATTTATTATTTATAGTAGAAACTTCAATTACTTCTACATTTCACATTAATTGCTTTCTTATTCATCTTGTTAACTTTATTATTCATATTTTTATTTACTTCGGTTTAAACCGAACAAACCGAAGTAAACTTTGGTTCGGTTCGGTTCGGTTGATAGGCTAAAACGGTTCAGTTCGGTTCTGTTTTTGAAACCGAAATAAAACTTTGGTTTGCTTAGTTTGGTTCGGTTTCAACCGAACCGAACCGATGAACACTGGCAGGAGAGGAGGCAGATCGGGAAATTAAGGTCTAGGATTTAGGCGTTGCCAGAGAGAGAGGGTTGCGATTCTTTATTTTTTCTCAAACGGGGAGAAAGGAGATGGGAGAGAATGAGTTTGCGTAAATTACCTATTTATCCTTCCGAAATATGCGATGGTAGCAAAATTGTATGAACCGTTAGATCAATAGGAAATGAACAGTACCAATTTCAATTCTGTCCATAGAAGCATTTGCCATGATTATATTATTATTAATTCAATGAAATCTCTTAATTCTAATAACATATCTCAATAGAATAACACGTTTCGGCTTAAAACATTTATCAAACACATACTAGGAGTTTGAAATAATGCTAAATTAGAAATTATATCAATTTATATTATATTTATTTATTATAATAATAATTTTTATTTTTATTCTTATTCTTATTTTTATTCTTCTTCTTCTAATTATTATTATCATCATCATCATCATCATTATTTATTGCAGAATTATTATCATTTATTTTTGTAATAGTGTCCTAAGAATTAATAGTTTTGGATAATTTTAACAGCAATTTCATGAGTCGCACAATTAAAATGTAATTAATACGCTTAAAATAATAATATAAAAATTTAGACAATACAATTCTAATTTCTTAATTTAATTTTAATTAATAACCATTCGAATTTCACTCCGAGTCTTGATTCAAATTACATTACATCTCTAACAATCTGACCTTGTCAAATGATACTCCTTGAAACCAATTTACAAAGAGACCCCTCGCTTCATAAAAATTGCAAACCTAGCTCCATTATTGGTGAAGGTCAGGTCAATTAGAACGTTGTTATATAACAAGATGGAAATTGAATAATGACATATCAATTAATAATGTTGACAGCGAGATTAAATTGAACCGAATATTAATTATAAAAGTAAAAAAAAAATGATCAGGTGGGGCCAAACGCAGAAGTCAACCTTCGTGCATCCTATCTGTCAGGATCCGACTCTGCTGTGATTCTTTACAGTACTCTACAATTTTTGCCTTTTCAAATTCAACTGTTGAATTATTTTGAAATTCGTGAAAGAAAAATCAGTTATTTTGATATACGTGCACATAAATTATTGGATGGTTGGATTTGAAAAAACCGAAATTTTAGAATTACTGTTCATAACATTAGGATCGTAGCATATCCAATTCGTAGCTGCCATGGTCGTAGATCAATATATACCGAAAATTTGCAAAATACCCTTCTAAAAAATGATTAACTAAAAAAATACAAAATCTGAAAATTTTCATATTTTGTACATCCGCAATGTGAAATTACGAACAGAAACTGAGTTGAAGACAACTTTTACAAATTTTCATATTTTGTACATCCGCAATGTGAAATACGGAATTTCTCATATTTCGTAATTTTTAGAAGGGGTATTTTTAAAATTTCAGCAATTAATATATGTGTGTCGAATATTATTTGATTTTTTTGAAACCCTTTCATGATAATTTTGTTAAATATTGGGTTATATTTCTATATATATCAGGTAAAGTTTCTATACTTTGTTGGATTTTGTAACGATTCTCGCTAGTCAAAAACTCAAAATCTATCATTGTTCAATGGAAATAAATTTTGCAATGTTTATCTCACTAGTCCAAATCTTTCATAATATTTTTTTTTTCTTCTAATATTAGATGTATGCCTATCAAAAACATTACATCACCTTTTAAATATTTTCCAATATAATGTTGTAAATTAATATTTTATGGATAAAAATCTTAAGGAGAGTGTCTTCTATGGACATAAGGACCTATTTGTAAAATGAACATATTTTTATTTTCAAAGTTCAAACAGTCGATCCGAACCGTTCATCTTGTTCTCCATATTAATATGTGCTTGGAGACCAAATTTTACATTTTTCTGAATTTTTTTCCTATTTATGAAGATGGGTACAAAAAATATCAAATTCAGACCATTGAATTTTGTACCCACCTTGATAAATAGTAAACAAATTCAGAAAAATGTAAAATTTGGTCTCCAAGCACATATTACTATGGAGAACAAGATAAACGATTCGGATACACTGTTTGAACTTTGAAAATAAAAATATGTTCATTTTACAAATAGGTCCTTATGTCCATAGAATTCTTTGCCAAATCTTAATATATCTTTGACATCTCCAAATAATTTATTTAATCTCCATTAAATTAATATGAAAATTTCATTAAAATTCTCTTTGATGAAAATACCCTTTCAGATCTCTTCCTAATCAACCTTTTAAATATTCCCCAATATAATGTTGTAAATTAATACTTTATGGATAAAAATCTTAATATATCTTTGACATCTCCCAATAATTTTCTTAATCTCAATTAAATTAAGATTGAAATTTCATCAAAATTCTCTTTGATGAAAATACCCTTTCAGATCTCTTCCTAATCAACCTTTTAAATATCCCCCAATATAATGTTGTAAATTAATATTTAAAATCTTAATATATCTTTGACATCTCCCAATAATTTATTTAATCTCAATTAAATTAATATTGAAATATCATTAAAATTCTCTTTGATGAAAATACCCTTTCAGATCTCTTCCAAATCAATCTAAGGTATCCTATAAATCTCTCATTAGATTTTCAAACGATGAGAATCAAACACAAATAGAGATCAATTATATAAAAAAAATTATATAAAGAATGATAATCAATTTTTATAATACCATGTCATTTTACTCTAAATTATGTAGAAAATCATACATAAATATATAAAAAAAAAAATCGATTACTCCATTCCTATCTTCTTCCCTCCGCCCTTGACTGTATCCAGCCCATGCATGCATCATAATATCCTTTGATCTTTAGAAGGCTTGAGGAAACAAATTGATAAGAGTGAAGCTTGGTTACTATGCATAACGTATATTAGTCTGTGAAAAATATTTGTAGGACCCTAGATTGGGGACACAAAGATATTGGGCGGGCTGCAAAATGAAATGACAGCTGTGGTATTTTTCGAATTCCCGTGAAAATGCGGTTTTTTTTTTTTTATTATGGTCTACATAAAAATTTCGGGATACAGATACAAAAAAATATAGTTTTATATTTTAATTATCCGTATCAAAATAGTACATTTATACCATATAGTTTGCTATATATTATGAAATATTTATGTATATATCTACGGATATTCGATATCCGATCCGTATCCATACATATTTGTCTAATATCCGATCCGTATCCGTATCCGTATCCGAAAAATTAAAAACGGATACGAATATGATTTTACCACTATCCGATCCGTTTGCCCAAATTTTTTATTAACAGGAAAATAATATATTAATTATCGGGATTAAGGAAGCATTCCCTTTTTTTTTAAAATAGAAAAATCGTTATTTTTGACAACAGCCAGAGGCCTTTTTTTTGGCAACGGCCTGAATAGTGTTACGCACTGAAACGTTTAATACCGTTCATGATCTTCGGAAACGGTCAAAAAAATAAAATAAAAATAAAGTTGTCCGTTGCACAGAACAACGGCCAGGACCGTGATTTATTACGATAAATTAATATATTAATAATAAAAAATTCGGGCCAACCCATGGGGCCCATATTATTCAAGCTTTGAGATTCGCGTAGAACATATTTCAACGGTTGGAATTTTCCAAAAAGACGTGCAAAATATGTGATATCTCAGAGGATGAGATTTCCAGAAGATATTGTCCGACACGTGTCGACATCCACGTGTAACGCATGGGGATTGAAAAGGTTAGCGATTTATAAACTTTGAATATAAAAAAGGTTATATGAAATCGTTTTGACAGAACTGTATCTCTTTTACCCTTTAATTTCAGCCATTTCGTTTTGGTTAACACCAATTTCAACCGTTTTCGTTCATAGAAGTATTAATTTGTGACAAGCTAGTATATAAATTTTTAATTTTAACAAAAGGACGATCCAATTATATCATTTTATGGTGATACATCTTCACACCATAAGTTTATAAATTATGTTTGCAATTTCAAAATTCAAACAGTCAATCTGAATTGTTTAACACTATCTTTGTATTAAAATGTGCTTGCAGACAAAATTTTATATTTTTTATGAAATTATTTACTATTTTTTAGAATTTTTTAGAATCGTTATATAGTCTAAAATTATCCAAAAAAAAAAAACAATATGTACAAGAAATAATATAAAAATTCTAAAAAATATAAATTTGATCTCTAAGAAAAAAAACTTATAAGTATATGGTGTAAAGATGTGTCACTGTAAAAATAGTGTAATTAGATATTTGGATCCCTTCTCTTTTAACAATCATCCTCTCTTTCAAATCATGCAATCAGTTAAATAATTTCTCTAAAAGTTAATTTAATATTTAATGTTCAATTTTAAATAGGCAATGCCGATAATATCTTGATAAATTTATCTTTGTTTAAATAATTTTATAAATTGTAATACGTTGTAATTTTCAAAATAAATAATAAAACAATATCTCATTCATAATGTTTGCTGATTTCAAGCACGTGAATATAGGTGACTTCTGACTGAAGTGTTACACGTGGATGTCGACACGTGTCCGGCAATATCTTCTGGAAATCGCATCCTCTGAGATATCACATATTTTGCACGTCTTTTTGGAAAATTCCAACCGTTGAAATATGTTCTACGCGAATCTCAAAGCTTGAATAATATGGGCCCCATGCGTGAATTCACATCCTCTCAGATATCTCAAACTTTGCGTGACTTTTTGGAATATCTCAATCGTTTAAATACGTTATGCACAAATCTCAAAGCTCAAATAATACTAGCCCCCTATGATTCCCCGAATAGGAACCGGACACGTCGGTCACGCAAAAATTGAGATATCTCAGAGGATACGCACCCCCCATGCGTTGGCCTGAACTTTTTATTAATAATATATTAATTATCGTAAGTCCGTTGTGCTAAATCACGGCCTATTCTGGCCGTTGTTCTGTACAACGGACAGCTTTATTTTTATTTTTTTATTCTGGTCTTTTCCGAAAATTACGGACGGTATTAAACGTTTCAGCACTGATAATTGTGTAACACTAATCAGACCGTTGTTAAAAACAACTTTTGGCTATTGTTAAAAACAATAATTTTTCTACTTTTCACAAAAAACGAGAATGCTTCCTTAATACCGATAATTAATATATTATTTTTCTATTAATAAAAAATTCGGTCCGTTTGCACCCCTACCAGTACGGCAAGAATCCATATTTTCCGAGATAACATAATATTTCTGTTTAAATCAAGACCGTCTCATCAAAATACGAATCAATTTGATCTGAGGGCTGCATGACCCCTTTAATATTAGTGTGTAATCTGATTGACGGTTCTGATCTAACATAAATTTCTGTTACCTTATCAGGTGATGTGAATTCGTACCCTAGTGAGTGATGAGTGATGAGTCTATATGGAATAATTTTAAAATTTTAAATTAATTTTGTATGAAGTCAAGTGGTCAAAAGGCGTTCAAAAAATGAATGCATTAAAATTAATTTATAAACCTTCTAATTTTGACCACTTAATTTTAGACTAAATTAATTCGAAATTTTAAAATTTTTTCATATGTAGACGTATCTCATAAGATAGAATGATTAATTTCAATAATTTAGATTCATTGTGTAAAATCAATTTGATAAATTTTAGAATTTGAGTTCACAAGAAGACATGATGAAATTAGAAACACCCTAGTTCTACTCAAACAGAGAGTAAACACACATCAATTATTTGTTAATTATAATTACCTAGAAAAGGTTAACAGAAACCACCAACTCTCTGAACACTGTAACAGAAACCAAGGCTAATTTTGTTTTCTTCAAGGTCGTTTCATGTGCCGGAAAACAAACAAAAAAAAAAAAAAAAAAAACTGTACAAATTTCATACCACTGCATGTTAGTGAGTAGAGAAAAGTTATTTATTTTTTGGAAATGGTGGAGAGTAGAGAAAAAATTATATATTTTTCTTCACAATGATTTATCTAACTTTTTGCTAAAAATATAAGAAAAAGATTGTAGAAAAATAGTAATACTTTCATATCATATGTTTCCATTATTGCTTTTTCATAAACAATAATAAGAATCCCCAATTATTATTTATAAATTGTTTTAGGGGGCTGTTGTGACAACGAATCCGTATTAAAAGGAATTATGTTGGAAAATGTGTTCAATTTGTTTTTTTTGTTGAAAGTTAGTACACACGTGATATGTAAGACAAACCAAATTGCTGTAAGCCAGAATTTTATTTGTTTATTATTACAAGTAAAATGATCAAAGAAGACATTTTAATTAGTATCCCAGCTCTCCATTATTCTGATATAAGTTAATGCTTCAAGTCCTTATTTTTTAATGGAAAATTGAAATTACTTGCAGAGAAATTTAGATATTTATCCATTCGTACCTTCTTTAATTAATTATAAATTTCTCCATTCAAACTTGAAATTTGTTTTATTTCCCCATCTAAATCCACTTATTTTTATTAATTTTCCCATTTTCTAATTTAATCACACAAAAATAAAGATTAATAATAATAAGAAGTTCAATTGACAATATTACCCCCATTCAAATTTCTGTTTTGCTAAATCCTCCATCCGCACGACGCTCCCTCTTAGGGGTGTAAACAGAGCGGATTCGGAGCGGATAATGCTGATACCATATCCACATCCACATTTTAATGAGCGGATACGGATACGGATAGCAAACGGATGTCAAAATGTAAAACCAAATCCACGTTAAACGGATACGGATACAGAGCGGATACGAATATGGATTCGGAACGAATAATTGTCGGATAATTTAGTTATATGAACTTTAAGTCTTTAAGATATAATAATAATTAATAAAGCTTAAATATGAAAATAAATGAATAATTGTAAGTTGAAAATAAATAAATGAATAATTGTTGGAAAGATGTATGATATTAAATATGAAATATGTAATATGTAATATATTTGTTTCCAAAATTCGATCAATGATGAATGATGGAAACAATAGCCTTTAAATATGTCGTGAAAATAAAAATTAAGCAGCCTTTAAATCACCTCCATTTCTACATAGATGAAAATAATATTTTATAACCAAAATATAAAGAATGGACAAGTCCATTTATTTAAAAATGGAAATAATACTTTTTAATCAAAATCCAATTTCAAACGCAGAAGAAGCTGTCTCCTAAGCAATACAGGTGTCAAGATATTAAAGGAGAAGTGAAAAGCCCAATGTTTGAAAACGTAAGCTGGCCACGTGTGTCACACCCCGTAGCCATCAGATACAGAATGCAACAGGATCCCTGCCGTAAACATACAGTTTCCCATATGCTTACAAGGCATTTACGATATAAACTAAAACCAACCCCCAAATAAGCACATAAAAGCACAATATACATAACCGATCAGATATCAAAGTCAGGTACGTCATAATAAACAGAACGGTATCACATACAGATACGACATGGTTCATGACATAGAGAATAGATATATACAACCAAAAACATAAATACACATCTCTAGTTAAATACCAAACAAAACAGGTAATCGGGAGTCTAGACCTATCGTGCCTCTCCCGGATCAACCGCCCCGGAACCTGAAAAGAATTACCCAAAACGGGATGAGAATAAAATTCCCAAGTGCGAATATTTGCCACGAATAAGTTGCTTGGACTTGCAATCAAGTTCTATTTTCAAAAATAAACCATAAACAAATTACCTAACATGTATATAACAATATATGATTAAACAGAAGTGCATAAATACGACCACAGTAAACAAATGAAATCACAATAGAGGAATTGTCAAACTGAAATTCCAATAAACACAACATTCGGTTTAACTCATGTTATTACGTCTGGTAGCAAATACAGATGTTCCACCCTACTCACTAGCCCGTCGACACCCGTAGGGTTCCGACGCCTACGATGGACCACCCTACTGGACCCTTTATGTGACACCCATCTGTATCGCTTGGCTTAACCATTTCCTAAACTCTGGTTTCAGATCATATCAAGAAAATTTATTTGAAATCATTCAAGAACGTAATATCAATAGACCTTTCAACCGCATTATCACAACGGATAACGCCTTAGACGTTTCACACTAGTCACCTGTATCCATAACCATCATCACATCGCTTGCCACTGCCCCAACCGGTCCTGAGGACTTACCCAGGCCTGACCTAAAGCTTTAAGATCCTTGCAAAACTAGATATCCAGGTTTTGCAAATGTCACACTAGGTGACTGTCACTCGCCGGTGACACGTATCCGTTTATTTATCAAATTCTGGTGACTTTCAACTACGAGATCGGATCTCATAGATCGACACAATAATAAACCATACCAAGCATGCAAATCACCCAGATTACAGAATTCAAACTGAAATAGATTGACTATGCAAATGCAATGCCTAATTCAGTTTATGCAACAAAGAGTAATCAACATGACAAATGAAACAACAGTTTAATTCAAAATAAAATATCAAACAAGTCCGAAACCCCGCACCCGAGTATGATGATCGTTAATAGATTCTACGTCCCAGACGTCTCGTGAAATTCCGTATCCGATTGCCTTACCAAGTCTATTTAAAAGATACGCATAATCGTTATTTAACACTGTATAAATGGTGTATAACTAAGGCTAGTGCGATTACGGTTCGATACTCATTCGATTTGGCTTAACAATACTCAACTTACCACTTTGGGTTACCGGTTGCGGCCCGTAATGGGTCCCTTGCGGTCCGCAACAAAACAAGGATTTTGAAATGGCCTCGACTCACTCATTGCGGCCCGTGGCCAGTTAATTGCGGCCCGCAAAATAATACTTAAGTTCAGGTTTTTTTTTTTGGTACCGGATTGGTACGGTCGATTGCGGCATTTCATAATTGTTATATTTTCGCATTTCCGACTATCTTTAACACAGTTCTAAATTTCTTATAACAACATTTCCATTCATATCAATTCATATATACCAACCTAGTATTCGGTTTAAACATCGGGTTTCGGTTTCTATCGCAATGATCGAACAATTTCAAGGTTTTCATTTACCGCATATACCTTATCGATTAGTACGCGGCATCATTTCCTAATTCGATACCATAGAACCATAAATACTTATTCATTTACCCAATTTAAATTAGGTTAAATAACTCCTAATTTGGTCGATAAAATTCGGTATTAGGTTTGAAACCATCGATCGTTCATTTCGGCTTAACGGTTTAATTTGATCGAATAATCGATCGATCCGTATTCTTTGAATCACTAAAACCCTAGAATCAATTCAAAAACCCTAAATCCAATAATCCATCCATATCTATCAAATTCAATTTAGAAATTCGATTCAAGCAACCGAAGTTTAACGATAATTCGAAAACCCGAATCCAAATCCAAACTTCAAACGAAAATTCGACATTTAAATCGAGAATTAGGTTTTCGATAAATTAAGAAAGGAAATTTACCAAATGAGAAGAGAATTAGAGTATCTACTTGGCCCGAATCTCGAATCTCAGATCGAATCGATCGATTTCGCGAAAATTTGATCTCTCTCTCACTTCCTCCTCCTCTTGCGCCACTCACCCACACACACACACTAACACACGGGTTCTTTAGGGGATTATACGGTGGAGAAGGAAGAGGTTAGGTTAATGAATTTGGTAATTTTGCCTATAAGCCCCTTAATTTAGTTAATATTACATAGGGATGTAATATATGCACATAAACCCTTATATAAATATATGGTTTATTAGAATAAACCCCTTTTTGCATAACATATATGATTTATTTGACTAAATATCAAAAGCATCAATATCTATTCATTTTGAATAAAAAATAAATTCATGTCATATTATATAAAAATTTACCTATAAGCCCTTTAGGTATATTTTTATGTCTAGAAATATATATACACACACATATATATATAAATCTATTAGAATATTTTGTTTCGTAACGTAACAACGTGCATAGTCCTGAAAAGCACAGTCTTGTCAGAGCGGAGCTGAAACTTAATATCTTTTATCCCACAATCAAAACTGAAATGAATGTGAGATATATTTATAGCACTTCGGAGCCTTAAAGGTTGCACGCTTTGAAGTCGGAGTGGGTTGGATTCAAATCAGCGGACATAGTTTTCGGATCCGGATATATGTGGATATCCGCTCCGTTTCGGACCCTGGAAAATTATCCGAATCCGTATCCGACAGAATTAACAATATATAATAAATATCCGAATCCATATCCGGGATTAAACGGATACAATCCCGGATACGGATTATTTCCGGATTCGGAATGGATAATTCGGTTCCGTTTTCACCCCTACTTCCTCCTCCCGCTCGACACTTCCTGCAGGACCCTCCACCTTGTTGGAAATAGCAAACTTAATTAGTTAGTCAATTAGACAAATGGTTAGGGTGAATGTATTTTAATTTTCTAGATAGATTAAATATTTAGGTTTTCTAGAGTCATATTGGGTTCTGCAATTCATGCACTTGCTATTTGTGTTATGTTTAAGGGAAATTTTTTGAAATGCCACTCTAAAACTTGGAATTTGTCAAAATGCCACTCAGAAAAAAATATTTGTCAAAATGCCATTAAAACTCCATGCCTATTTTAATTTTGTCATTATCCCTCTGTAATCTCAATTTAAAAATTTTAATATTTCAAAATGGACAAACTGCCCCTGTCAGATTTGTTTTTTTATAGAACCAACCTATCGAAATAAATCCAAACCACATCGACAATTTAAAAATTTCAATCTTTCAAAATGGCCAAACTGCCCCTGTTAGATTTTTTTTTAATTTATTATTTTTTTATAGAACCAACTTATCGAAATTTTTAAAATAATGTGCATGGAAAAAAATATTCAAAATATATAATAGATGTGGTTTGGGTATAACGAACATTTTTAAAATAATCACGCCGAATGTATGAAAAACCACATCGACAATGTGCATTATTTTATAAATTTCGATAAGTTGGTTCTATAAAAAAAAAAAAATGACAGGGGCAGTTTGGCCATTTTGAAAGATTGGAATTTTTAAATTGTCGATGTGGTTTGGGTTTATTTCGATAGGTTGGTTCTATAAAAAAAAAAAATGATCTAGGCAGTTTGGCCATTTTGAAAGATTGGAATTTTTAAATTGAGATTAAAGAGGGATAATGGCAAAATTAAAATAGGCATTGAGTTTTAACGGCATTTTGACAAATATTGTTTTTTGAGTGGCATTTAGACAAATTTCAAGTTTTAGAGTGGCATTTCAAAAAAATTCCCTATATTTAATGACATTTGTGTTATAGGTTATCAAAAAAGCACCATGTAGCCTATAAATTGAGATATTGTCATTTGTATTTTGTAAGAAAGTAAGAGAATATTAATAATAGAAGTTAATTTTTAGCAATAGAGTGTTCTCTCTTTCACTATTAAATATATCAAGTTTCACTATAAATATGTCTTTTTAATAATATTAATATCCATTTTTAAGTAATTTAAGTAAGAAATGTGTATATATATAAATTTAGTTGAGTTTAGATAGGAAAATAACTAATTCTGAAATTTTTATAAAAAAAATATCTAATTGAACAAATTATGATGGGTATATATATAAATTTCTCTTACTTACATATGTCACCACTTTGACAATATATTTATTTTTTTAACCAAAGTCCCACTAACTCTCCCTTCCACTTAATTACTCTCCTTTGTTTTATTCTTTTGATAAATCCGCATGGCAACACCTCTTTCTGCCCACCTCTGATTTAGCTCTCCCTTCTCTTGTGTTGTTAAACTGGAGGAGAGTACTGGTGCGGATAGAACAGTAGAGTTGGACCAATTAGTGCGACCTTCTTTGGATCAAATTATTAGATTAGGCCATAGAAAATCAGAGAGAGTTCCTCTCCCAAGTTTTATAAGCAAAAGTAGAACTCTTTGTTTAAGAAAAAAGAGAGTGAAAGAGAGCTTTTCAAGAGAAACCTCCCTCTGTTTCTCACTTCCTCACTATCTCATTTCTGACTAGGTTTGTTTTACCAAAGTATGTGAAATCTTAGTAATCAAGGCAAAAGTGCTTGTTCAAGTGAAAAACAACAGCTAAGATGCTTCACTCTTTTTCTTTTTAATGGTTACAGAACAGCCAAGAAGATCTGTTGCTGTCTTCTAGATCCAAGCCCTTTTGCATCAGCATACATCTGAGAATCAGATAACATTCACAGTACAAATCAAAAGCGGTATGTCCAGTAATCTAATTTTTTTTTATAGCTAGTTTAAACTGATAATTTGATTCCGTCATATGAATTGTAGTAAAGAAACTTAGATGTAGTGATCAAGAAAGATCTGTGCATTTGTCAGGTCAATTCAAGCTATTTTTCCAGGTGTCTTAATTTTTAAGATTTTCTTTTTCTTTTTATTCTGCTTTTGACCAGAACTCAAAATCAAGTATTGATTTTGAGCCTTCCTCTGGATCTCACTTCTCACCAGTTTTGTTTTAGCGTATTATCTTACTTGTATAGCACTGATTAATGCTTTATCTCATAATATTAGAAGTATGTGAAATCTACACTCAGAAGGGACAATTAATCACCCCAACAAATTAATTAAAAATTACTAGTTTTATCTTTTGTATTTTATTATATTTGTAAGTATTTATATTTTTAGTCTTTCTTATAAAATATAATTACACTACAATAACTTATTCAACCCTCCAATTTTGATTTTTTTCGTTTCGCTCCAGCTGTGAGAAACAGAAACAGTTTCTGACCAAGACAAGACAAAAGTGCATGTTCAAGTATCACTAAGAAATAAATAATAACTAAGATGCTTATCTCTTTTTCTTTTTAATGGTTATAGAACAGCCAATCAGATGTCTCTCCAATCAACAACTAGATCTATGCCTTTTGCATCATCAGCGTAGATCTTAGGATAAAAAAACATTCACACTAAAATCCAAACCGGTACGTCAAGTAATCTTTTTTTTTTTCATTTTCCAAATTTATACTGATAATGATTTTGGGATATGAATCATGTAGTAAAGAAACCTAGATCAACTGATAAAGAAAGATAAATATGGTGCTTTTCCAATGTTCTATTCATACAAATTACTGTCAAGATGATAATTAAAGTGAATTTCACCATATTAATTTTAAATCAAATGTGATTCGGTCATGCTTTGTAGCTAGTATTTTGATTCACATCACTCATGAAACAGGTTGCAATTCTATTATCATTTCAAACATTGTGCAAAATTAGAATTCTGATAGTATGTTGAAGAAAGGAAAAGAAAAGGCTCAAGAGACAGTGTCAAAGAAAAGGTCTAAAGTCTGGAATAGTTTTACTGAGGTGCCTGATGGTAGTAAAAAAGCCAAATGTAACAATTGCGGAGAACTCGTAAGTTGTGATAGCAAGAAGCACGGCACATCACATCTTAGGCGACATCCTTGTTACCATTCCACTGAGCCCCCAAACAAGGATACAAGAACTACTCCACCATCTAACTCCCATGGAAACATGGAGAACCAAGGATATAACCAACAAATAAACACAAAACCTTCTGGAAACAAAGATAATCAATTGGGATATCTCCAACAAACAAATGCAGAGTCTTTTAGATGCCAAGATAATAATTCGGGAGATAACCATTTGGAATATGTCCAACCAATAAACAAAAAACCTTATGGAAACAGAGAGAACCAATTGGGATATCTCCAACAAACAAACACAGAACCAACTGGATGCCAAGATAATTTGGGAGAAAACCATTTGGGATATGTCCAACCAATAAACAAAGAACCTTCTGGAAACAGAGAGAACCAATTGGGATATCTCCAACAAACAAACACAGAACCTTCTAGATGCCAAGCGAATAATTTAGGAGAGAGTCAGTTGGGATATGTCCAACCAATAAACAAAGAACCTTTTGGAAACAGAGAGAACCAATTGGGATATCTCCAAGAAACAAACACAGAACCAACTGGATGCCAAGATAATAATTTAGGAGATAACCATTTGGAATATGTCCAACCAATAAACACAGAACCTCCTGGAAACAAAGAGAACCAATTGAAAAATGTTCAACAAACAAACTCAGAACCTATTGGATGCCATGATAATAATTTAGGAGAGAACCATTTGGCATATGTCCAACCAATAAACACAGAACTTTCTGGAAACAGAGAGAACCCATTGGGATATCTCCAGCCAACATATACAGAACCTTCTAGATGTCAAGAGAATAATTTGGAATATGATATGCAAAAAAATCGAGAGCTTTTTGTGAAAATGGTAATCGATAACAAAAGCATGTTGGAACATGTGGATAATCCTTTCCTAGAAGAGTTTGCAAGATTCCTTCAGCCATCGTACAGCCATGTAAATTGGAGGGATGTTGAGAAAGACTGCCTCACCTTTTATGAAAATGAGAAAGCCCAGTTGAAAGAGAAAATCACCAAACTAACTTCTAAAGTCAGCCTTAGTGTGGTTGGGTGCTATAATCCAAAAGGCAAACGTTCAATTGTATTTGTTGCAGCACATTTTATTGATAATAATTTCAAATTGTTCAAAAGAATAATTGGGTCTGTGGAGGTTGATGATCCTTTTTTTTATAGGGGTGCTCAGATAGGATTTGATGCTGAGAGAATCCTAAATGATTGGGGACTTGGTAAAAAGGCTTTTGCTTGTACTGCAAAAGAATATTACATTCAAAGTGCAGACAAGTTCAGTCGAACATTGGACGTAAAGTGCATTGTGGAGTGTTTTTTTTCAATAGCTTGTAGTATCGATAATGAAATTTTTTCAGATAAATGTAGTATTGTAAGAATTATGGAGGACCTGAATGAATTTCCAGAAAAAATGTGCTATTTCAACCAAATTGGAGCAGGATATATTCTTGCTCCTAAATTTGAATTTCTTCTTGATACCGACGGAGTACTTGGTATTCGTCTCAATATTTTAAATGATGCTTGTACCTATAAAAATGTTCTTTGTGAATTTGACAATGAGAATGTAGAATGGAGAAAAGTGGAGGCAGTTGTTCCCCTTCTAAATAAAATAAATGATGTGGTTGTGAAGCTCTATTTCCTTGAATTTCCCACATCAAATTTACTTCTAAAATTTGTTTTTGAAATCAATGATATCCTCCTATCAGAGGCCAATCCTGTTTTATGTGGTCATGTGAAGGATTATATAAATTCCAGGTTAGATAATTATTTGGCTAGTTGTGATAAAATAGTGTTGATTGCTTCCTTGTTAGATCCTCGATTTAAATTCAGTTTATTGGAACGCTGCATTGAAAAAATTAAAGCCAATGAAGAAGATTTTTGTAAATTCTTCTGTAGTTTGTATGATGAATATCAAAGTGAAAGCACAGTGATATACAGATTTGATTGTTTATCTCAAATACCAGAGATGAATAAGTATTTTGGAAGTAGTTTGGTGGAAGAGGGAGATGCGAATTTTGATGTATTGGGTTGGTGGAAAAATAAAGAATCAGAATACCCGATTCTTTCTAGGATGGCACGTGATATTCTTGCTATTCCCATTTCTTCCTCACTCGCTTCAGGCACAGAACCTGTGGAAGAAATTATTGATGAGATCCTTCTTTCTACAGTTGATACAAGGATGTCCACGGTCTTGGTTTGCTGCAACAATTGGTTGAGATCTGGTTGTAGTGCAGGTATGGCATCCATATATACACCTTTTTTATTTTTTAAGATGTTGATATGATGTTTACTCAATTTACTTGTGATTATTTATCTACAAAATTTTCAGACCCAAATTGTAGTCTCAATTAATAAGTTTTTTATAGTATTGAGTATTAGTTTACTTGACACCTGCTATAGCCTATAAAGTTTACTACAGCTAATTTTGGCTCATGCATTTTATTCTTTCCTTCTTGTATAGTAGATAAAATGAGATATCCTTCAATAATCCTGTTTTCTTAGAGATAGTTAATTAATAGCACTTTGTTTCCCAGATCTTCAAATATTGAGGTTGTTTATCCATTGCAGTTTCCTGAGTATTGTTGTTGAATTGTAGGAACATTGAGTAGTCCATTTGCAAAAAGAAAAAAAAATTTCATTTACTAGGGCCTTATATACTGAGTAATCTGCTTTTCTGTTATGTTATACCAAAATTATTGTTTTCTATTGCACAGTTACTTTTGAAGCACAAAGAGTTTCTAATTATAAGTACTAGCTACACAAATAGCAAGTTAATAAAACTACATATGATTCAAATGCATCAATGTGTCGAGATCTTATATAAAATATAATCATAAACAATGAATGTATATTGGTTCCTTAAAGAATTTCATTAAATAAGAGCCACATTTCATTATTAATATTCATGTGCACTTTGTATACATTGCTTTTTCCTAGCACGTAACTTGAAATACACAGATTCTTTTTAGATAACTTAAAATAAACAGAATATAACACAAATTTATATATATATATTATTTTTTATGCAAAGCAGGTAATTCTGTGGCAAGCATAGAAAACATTGTTGAAGGGAGACACCTTGATCAAGTTGGCCCTGAACACTCAAGTAAAAGTTGTGTATATGATGAGATAAAATGCCAAGAGTTGCTTGCTAAGCTGGTAATCTCAAGTGACCTTCCATTCCATTTTGTGGAGAGTACTCTGTTCATAGAGTGGGCAAAAAACCTTCAGCCATTGTACAATCCGGTTGATCTGGTTTCTATTAAGACAAAGTGCCTAGGTTTCTATCAAATAGAGAGGCGAAGGTTTAAAGATCTCCATTGGAACACCTTTGTAAATTCAGCCCACCCAAAAAGAGTTTGCTTTAGTTTCCACATAGTACAAGTCTTCCCCACTGATTATATCGGTGTTACAGCACACTTCATTGATAATGATTTTAATTTGGTCAGAAGAACAATTGGTATAAAGGTCATCGATGAGGATTATGAGAACTATGCATCAAAAATGTCACCAATACAGAAATGCATAGACAATTTCGAGCTTCCTAAAAAGGTACTTGCATTTACCACTGAAAGATTTTGGAAAGAGAATAATGTCGAGGAATATTTAGAATGGTTGAGTTGTGGTATTGGGGCAATCAAGTTGAACTGCATTGTCGAGGGGTTGCTCTGTAAAGTATTGTCCTTTATATGGGGTGAACTGGGTGAAGTATTTGAATCTATCAGGAAGATGATAAAATTCTTGGCTGAAGATTCTAAACTTAATGATCAACTTCCTATTAAATTTAAAATTAATTCCCCAAAATCATATCTTCCACTTGACGATCAGAGAAGGTGGGACACTACATTGAACATGCTATCTGATGCACTTGTATACAAAGATTTTTTTTATGCATATCAAGGTTATAATGAGAGGTTCCCATTATGTGACAAATGGAATCATGTGGAAAGTGCTGTCAAAATTTTGGAACCAATTTATGCAGCAGTTACCGTTCTGTCTTCCTCTCAATTTCCCACATCAAACTTGTTTTTGAAAATTGTGTTTGAAATCCATGATGCGCTCTTAAATGTTGTTTTCCATACAAATAATAATATCGATAAAGGAGAATTCTTAGATTGCTTGATGGAATTTTCAGATACTTATTTGAAAGATTGCGATAATATATTGCTAGTTGCCTCTCTATTGGATCCCCGATTCAAGTTGACCTACTTGGAACGTTACTATACGAAACACATCTCTGTCGACAGTGAGGAAATAAAAAAATGTATTGGGGACATATACAGTAAGTTTGAAATTGAACATGATGGGGGAATGTCAGAACTGAAGAGATACTTGCAAGAGGACCAGGTAGAGATCAGAGATGATGATTTTGATGTTTTGAGATGGTGGAAGGATAACCAATCAAATTATCCCCTTCTTTCAAGGCTTTCTCGAGACATTCTTGCTATCCCTGTTTCTTCATTCCCCTCCGAGTTTGCTTTTTCCACTGCAATTTTTATGGAGGATTCGTATAGCATGTTTTTTAGATTTGAAAAACTTCTGAATCAATTGGGTCCAAGGACACTGGAAGCTTTGCAGTGTTCTTATAATTGGCTGTCAGATGCAAGTAGTAAAGGTAAGCAACCTTCTTCTTGTTGTACTTATATACTATTACTTTTTAGTGAAATTCTTGAGAAAAATACCAGAACAACTTTTCACTTAAGGAAAAATTTCTAGCATTTAGCAAGATTTAAAATCATTCATTTACTTGGAATAACATGCAGATCTTTACTTTCAACTTTTTTCTTTTAAGCCCTTGGCAGTGGCTGCCACACATTACTATTCATCTATATTGATGAAGATATGTTCCAAACCTCAAGTACGAAAAAGCTCTGCTTACCTTTTAGATTCTGAGCTTTATCGCAATTGGGTTGGAAAATGTCTCTACTTGTCGTGTCCGGGCTAGTCGCTATATATGTTACTTAAAAAAATTTGGTGTATAGTTGGGTTCCTACAATGGAAATATGAATCAGTGTTTTGACAGCACAAACTTTTTGTTAATGCAATAACTTTTCATCCAGTTTAGTTGATTATTGTCCTTTAATTTTCATCTGATGAATTCAAACCAGGAAAATGTGTGCAAAAAGGAGTAGCAATTGACTTGGTAGAGAAGCACATTCCGACATCGTACCAATGCCCATTACGAGTATGTGACCTTTTGTCCATAAGGTTTCTAAAGCATAGTTTGATTGGAAGGATGTCAAAAGAAATAGTAGCTATAGGTGGTGCCAGATTGACTATCGAGAAGATGCAATTTCTCATCAAGCCAATTGACGGCAGGATTCCTTATGATGTATGTTTTGGTTATCCACCATGCTCCTGTTTTCCATTTTCCTTGATTTATATTATGTTTTCACATTTTCCAATTGCAAATTGTGCTATTAATATTTAAGCTTAAATTCAATCATGGATATATAGTTGTAGAGTTAAATGCCAAACTGGCATTCACATCAAATAGAGGCAAAATGTGCCACACAATATTTGCAATATTTGATTGTTAGCTTTCTCAAGTTTCATTTTTCAGATTTCTCTCTAACTACAAATGGATAAATTTTACAGATTATGAACTGCTATATTGGTATCTTAAACAATCAAGGAAGTACATCAGGTAAAATCCTGAAACTTAGCACATATGATACTCAGCAATTGCAGTCATGGGGATTGTCAATTTCTGACACGGAGAACATGTATGAATGCATTGAGAAGGGCAAATGTTTCCTTCAAAATGAACTGGTAATTTTCATCAGTATATGATCTGTACATTAGAACTTTCACTTCTTAATTAATTACTAGTTGGAACTCAATATCATATATAATTTGTAGGTGCTCTTGCCAATCCAAGTACAAAACCATCGGTTTGTTGGGGTTGTAAATGTTCCAAAGAAGGAATTCCAGATATTAAATTCCTCAAACTCATTGGGCGGACCTTACGAAGAAACAACTGATATGCTGGTATATCTTTTCTCAAATAAGTATAGCTTGTATATTCTTTTCTACCATGTAATGATTGATTATCATATTTTCATTTTGCCATTCAGAGGTTAGGAATTCAAAAGTGTATTGATATTGCTGCACTTTACTGCCACGGTGTTCCAGAAGAATGGAAGCAAGAGAACGTACTTAATTGGCCTATATATGTTATTCCGAATTTACCACAACAAAACGACGGGTATGATTGCATCATTTTTTTATTTTATTTCTATAGAGACTAATTCATTCTATTGAGCAACCCACTTGGTGTTTTAGATGTTCTCGTGATCTATTTGCACTCAAGTACATGCAATTATGGGATGGATCAAAGCTTGCTACTGAATTCACGCAGGTGAGCTATTATTCTTTTTATAATGTTTATCTCAAAATTTGCATAGAAGAAATGAATTATTGTTCAATATACTTAATTTTATATGATGTATTTTAACTTGGCAGGATGACATTGACTTGTTTGGGAAAGAGATAGCTGGTGAGCTAATTTTTTCAGAGCTAAATGAGATGAAGGATTTTCAAAATGATATGAAGACAAGAATCAATAGAATCACAGGAATATTTACCAACAAGAGCTCTTATCATTAGCGCAATTGGTTTTGTTTTACTTATTTCAATTTAAAAAATAAATTATAATTCGACAAAACTTCTAGATGTCGTTATGTGTGCAAATGGCCCACACAATGTTTTGGGTCACAATTGTGTGGAACTGGAAACTTATTATTGTATGCTTGTGCATGAAATTGTTCTTTTGGCACAACTTACTACATAGTGATTGCTTACAATTTTTCTACAATATTTATTTCCTTACATTTATTCTACAATTTATTTCCTTACATTTTTCGACAAAAAGTTTGAGTAAACATTAAAATTGTTTACACCGAGAGAATAGTGTTGTTTCAGTTATTTTAAATCCACCCCTGTTTAGAGCTATCTTCTAATTACTACTACTGTCAAGAATATACTGCAGCTTGCACGCAAAAGCGTCATTATATAATCAACATAATATCCTTCATGCAAAGCGTCAATTGAATAATAATAATAACAAACCTATTATAACATTAGCATTGGGGATCAAGTTTAAAGTTTTATTTATATATCCCTTTCTTTTTAAAAAAAAATTGCATACATATCTCAAGTATTAATGGAAAGTTGCAGCTTCAAAATATAATTAGATAATTTTTTGTGAATATTAAAAATATTAAATTGCATGACTCTCAATTACTAATTCTAAAAAAAAAAAATTTACCATGTCTAAGAGTATTTTCATAATTCTATTTTTTTTATAAAGTAATAGTAATGTTCGCGTAAAAAATTACATTTTTTTTTATTTTAGAGAGGTCGAGTAATTATTAATTTCAACAATTTTGTCTGTAATATATTAACACACTATTTTTTATTTGTGAGGGGGAAATATGTAATATTGAAGTTTTTGAGGGAATACATGAAATTCTCCCTATTTACAATTATAATTCCAATACTTTAAGCTCACCGATTCAAGTCTTACGGTTCGAATTATGTTAATAGAGATGCTTTTTTCTGTTATATATTTCCGGATTGTGTGAATAGACTAATACTGTATTCCTTGAATCTCATCAAATAAAATCAATTCCAGTCTCAGTTTGAGTTTGAATTCCAATTAGAGGATTTAAGAAAACGTGAATTCTATTTCCAAAATTAGGAATTTGTAAGACTTTTTCACCTATTAACGCAAGCCTAAGGGCGTCTTCTCACCAAAAAAAATGTACAAACTAAAAGTCAGAGCAAAGTATGTATGAATTAACATTTAAATATCAAAAGACCAGAATTCTAAATAGCTAGCTATAACTGTGCTATAGTATTTTTCAGACCTTAAAAGCTGTAGCACTTTTAACTGTTTTTCTTTTAATAAGGTTCCAAATAGCTAGTTATAGCTGCACCATAACTTGCTATAATTGTTTTTGCAGCTGTTCCGCAATATCGCTACAATCGCTATTTAGAACCTTGCAAAAAACAAATGTTTATTCTCTTTCTTCGTTTCTTGCTTTCTTTCTCTGTCCTGGGTAAAAGGGTGACAATAAGGAAGTCGCTATGTTCAGGGGTGTTCATCAATTCGATTAAGTTAAAACTGAAATAAGATGGGCAAACTAAAAGTTAATACTGAGAACAAAGTATTTATATTGAGTGCAAGGGAATGAGAGGCCTCCTAGACATGCCGGAAGCAGTGGCATAGGACGGAGGTGCGAGTGGTGATGTTAATGGAAAAAAATGATTGAGTCGCATTCTGTTGGAGCGTTCGCCATGGCAGCCGCATGGAGAAACAACGAGATGGTTTAAGAATCTGTGTTTTGGGTTCCGTTTATTCAGAACGAGGAAGTCAAATTTCTTAAATTCGGGGAAACATGGGCCAAAAGCCCACTAAGACAAAATGTATCTGAGCGGACTTCAGTGCTCATAGTATTAGAGGAGTAAGTTCGGATCCATATCAAATGTTAATTCAATTTGCGTGCCAATTTGGAGGATCGAAATAAAGTAAATATAAATTATTTTTTCAGGGATTTAAGAGCATCTTCATTTTTGAGGTGGCGGTTTCTATTTTAATTTTAAAGATGTACTTCTCTTTCTTATTGAGAAACTATTGAGGAAAGTTTTTCATTGAGAATCTGTTTCTAAACACTGATCAAACAATTTGAAACTATTTAGAATAACATGATTTATAATCTAATGTGGCTTAGTAGAAACTCTAAAGTTAATTTCAAAAATATTATGGTTTAGAAATTTTAGAGCTTTTAATTTATAAAAGGTGGTAAATAGTTATTTAAAAATTTATTTAAATTGCTGAAATAGAGATTCTCTAAATTAATTGGATATTATTCACCTGTATTTGAATTTATATTTACAATTTGTAATTTGAAACACTTACAAATAATTATCTTTTAATATCCGTAGATTCGTATTTATATCGGAACTCTAAAAGTGTTTATATCAAGTCTACTAAGTATTGAATTATTGATCACTTTTTATATATAAATAATAATAAAGTTCAAATTATAAACTTTATTGAATGAGTAAAAAAAATACTTTCAAAGTTTTTTATTCTAGTAACGAGAGATATAAACATTTATATGTTATGAAATATATATTTTTAAAAAAAGTATAAAGCATCTAAAATTTAAGTAAATGCGGATAAAATATGAAACTATATATCACTCCTTTATTTTTATTTTCTCAAAGATCTCGGAAGAATACAAATTGTAAAATAGAACGATAAAGTCAAACGATGTCTAGATCCTTTCACCAAGTTGAATTCTTAATTTACTAATTTACAAAGTGCGGAAACACGGATACTGTGACTCCAGCTAGAATTCACATCCTCTCTCTTACCGCACAAGGGAATCTTTTACAATTATTGAATCCGAACCATTCATTTTACCTTGGCACGAATCCTCAAAGCCCAATAATACTGCCTCCTATTTCTCCCAAATCTCAAACCGTAAAGTGAAGCCCATCCTATGTAGTAATAGAGAGGATACAGATCCCTATAGCTAGGGGTGAAATCGGTATGGATAATATCTAATTTTATTCAATGCGTATTCGAAAACTTAGATATGGACATCTGATATTTGAATATCCGACTAAAATAGTTTTACGTGTTAATTATCCGTATTCGCATAGTTATACACTATTATAGTTAGATAAATATTATGAACTTTAATATTTTTTAATATTTTTATATTATTTTAAAAAATATCTGATTTGATCTGGACTCATATTTCTATCCGTCTAATATGTCTGATTTTCACTATGTATTTGTATCTGAAAAATGAGAAAAAAAAATATAGATATACTTTCACCACTATCCGCTCCATTTTCACCCCTAACTCCAGCGCATAATTAATTCCAATAATTTAAAAAGACGACCTGATCATAGATATCTGGTAAATTAAAGTAAATTATTTTTCGAATTTGTCCAAAATGGATAAGATAAGGAAAAAGAACTTGATTGAAATTTACAGATCACTTTACTGAACTAAAAGTTATAGCTTCAAAATTAGTACTAATTTGTAACACGCGCGTCCGGTTCAAACTTCAATTTTTATTACTTAAATGGATCTGAATTCACAAAGTAGCACCGACTTTTCTTTCTTCTTAAATCTTTTAGAGGTCAGAATTTGTATTGTGACTATATATATATATATATATATATATATATAAAACTGGGTTCCAGTAATAATATGAAATTGAGAGGCTAGGTTAGATGAGAAAAGAAAGGTAGTACAGTTATGTTCTAAAACTGTTGGTTGCTCAAATACTGATAGTTTAATTTTTATACACAACAATTCGCAGTCTCCATGAAGGTTTTCAAAAAAAGAGGTTGGGTTAGATGGAGGCATGCATTAATTAATTGAGGCAGCCTTTTTTAACGTTGAAATAAAATATTAAACTTATATTTTGAAAATTTGGAATATTTTATAATTGGTTCAAGTTTTAAAATTTATGATATCAAATTTTATTGCTTTGAATTATGAAAAAAACATTAATCTTTAAATTTAGTTTTATAGAAATAGATAAATAAAAATAATTTAAAAATTATAAATATAAAGTACAATTATGACTTTAAATTTTGTAAATATCATAATCTATTTACTTAAGAAATTAAATACTTCTGAAAACCCCAAAAATAATTACCTTTTTTTTCCCCAAAAAGGGACATTTTATGTAACTATATTAATTTGGGAAGAGGTCAACATAGGGACTTCCTTGTCGCCTTTTTTTCCGGGACTGAGAAGGAAAGAAAGAAACATTGGGCGTTTAATATTGAGATGTCAATTCATGCATATTTTGCTCTGCCAAGCCATGAGCTTTGTTCTAGATTTATTTTTACCACAAATCAATTGTCAACACAATTTGGATCAAACTATGACGTTATAAATTAGATATAGTAATCTGGCTACGCTACTTATTAAAAAACAGATAGATTCATCTGCCAACAATTTTTTTTTTAAACAAAGAAGAGAGGGAGAGAGGAAGTTTCTTAGGTAGCCACTAGGCCCACTACCAAGTTTTTTAAAAAAAAAAAAGTGAAAGAGCTTGGCAACTTCGCCAAGTACTTCAAGAGAGAGAGAGAGATAGAGATAGAACAGCCATTGCTAAGCTTAAAAGAGAAAGAAATCGAGAGATTGAGATTAAAAAACACAATTTAATTTGACCATCTCTCCATCCATCACTTTTGAAAAAGTCAAGAGAGAGAGAGAGTAGCTTCATAAATGAAAGAGAGAGAAAGTGCTTCCCTTGGCAGCCTCAGCATTTGCCAAGCTTTTCGATAAAAAGAGAGAGAGAGAGAGATCCACGAGGTGCTTTTAGAGTTGAGGTCAGCTAACTCTATTTGTCCCATATTAGGACTTTTCTTTTTTCTATTTTGTCAAAATTATTTTGTATTTGACTTTCCAGCCTTCCGATGCTGGATCTCTTTTATGAGCAGGTTTGTTTTAACCTATTATTTACTTTCCTAGCACTCATTATTTCTCTGTCTCAAAATTTTATAAAATAACACTGTAATGTGAAATCTTAAAGCAAATTGCTTTGTTCAAGTTTCACTTGGAGAAAACAGCAACTAAGATGCTTCGCTCTTTTACTTATTATTGATCACTAGAACAGCCAAGAACATCCAATCAACTCTGTTTCTGTCATCCAGATCCATGCTCTTTTGTATCCGCAAACATTAGAGGATCAAATAACATTCACAATACAAATCCAAAGCGGTACGCACAGTACTAATCATTTATTCTTTACTTTTTTACAAGTTCATACTGATAATTTGATTCTTTGATATGAATTGTAGTAAAGAAACTTAGATCTAGTAATCAAGAAAGATATGGTGCTTTCCAATGTTCTCTACATACAAATTACTGTCTACATGATAATGATAATAAAAGTGTATTTCGCCATATTAATTATTAAATCAAATGTGATTTGGTCACGCTATGTAGCTAGTATTTTGATTCACATCACTTATGAAACAGGTTGCAATTCTATTATCATTTCAAACATTGTGCAAAATTAGAATTCTGATAGTATGTTGAAGAAAGGAAAAGAAAAGGTTCAAGAGAGAGCGTCAAAGAAAAGGTCTAAAGTCTGGAATAGTTTTACTGAGGAACAACAACCTGATGGTAGTAAAAAGGCAAAATGTAACGATTGTGGAGAACTCCTAAGTTGCGATAGCAAGAAGCACGGCACATCACATCTTAAGCGACATCCTTGTTACCGTTCCACTGGGCCCCCAAACAAGGATGCAAGAACTACTCCACCATCTAACTCTTATGGAAACATGGAGAACCAAGGATATGTCCAACCACTAAACACAGAACCTTATGGAAACAGAGAGAACCCATTGGGATATCTCCAGCCAACAAACACAGAACCTACTGGATGCCAAGATAATAATTTCGGAGAGAACTATTTGGGATATGTCCAACCACTAAACACAGAACCTTCTGGAAACAGAGAGAACCCATTGGGATATCTCCAGCCAACAAATACAGAATCTTCTAGATGCCAAGAGAATAATTTGGAATATGATCCACAAAAAAATCGAGAGCTTTTTGTGAAAATGGTAATCGATAACAAAAGCATGTTGGAACATGTGGATAATCCTTTCCTAGAAGAGTTTGCAAGATTCCTTCAGCCATCGTATAGCCATGTAACTATGAGGGATGTTGAGAAAGACTGCCTCACCTTTTATGAAAATGAGAAAGCTCAGTTGAAAGAGAAAATCACCAAACTAACTTCTAAAGTCAGCTTTAGTGTGGTTGGGTGCTGTAATCCAAAATGCGAAAGTTCAATTGTATGTGTTGCAGCACATTTTATTGATAATGATTTCAAATTGTTCAAAAGAATAATTGGATCTGTGGAGACTAATGATTACCTTTTTTGTTATGGGGATACTCAAGGATATGAAGCTGAGACTAGAATCCTAAATGATTGGGGACTTGGTAAAAAGGTTTTTGCCTGTACTAAAAAAAATTATTGCTTTGAAAGTGGAGACGTGGACGTGGACGTGGACGTGGACGTGGAGTGCATTATGGAGTGTTTTCAACCAATAGCTGATAAAATATATAATGAAATTAGGTCAGATGAATGTGGTATTAGAACAATTATGAAGGACCTGAATGAATTTCCAGAAAAAATGTGCTATTTCAACCAAATTGGAGCGGGACATAATCTTGCTCCTAAATTTGAATTTCTTCTTAATACCAGAGGAGTACTTGGTATTCATCTCAATATTTTAAATGATGCCTGTACCTATAAAAATGTTCTTTGTGAATTTGACAATGAGAATGTAGGATGGAGAAAAGTGGAGGAAGTTGTTCCCCTTCTAAATAAAATAAATGATGTGGTTGTCATGCTCTCTTCCCTTGAATTTCCCACATCAAATTTACTTCTAAATTTTTTTTTTGAAATCAGTGATATCCTCCTATCAGATGCCTATCCTGTTTTATCTGGTGATACGAAAGATGATATAGATTCCTTGTTATATGATTATTTGGCTAGTTGTGATAAAATGGTGTTGATTGCTTCCTTGTTAGATCCTCGATTTAAATTCAGATTATTGAAACGCTACATTGAAGAAATTGAAGCCGATGAAGAAGATTTTTGTAAATTCTTCTGTAGTTTGTATGATGAATATCAAAGTGAAAGCACAGTGATATGCGGATTTGATCGTTTATCTCAAATACCAGAGATGAATAAGTATTTTGAAAGAAGTTTGGTGGAAGAGGGAGATGAGAATTTTGATGTGTTGGGTTGGTGGAAGGATAGTGAATCAGAATACCCGATTCTTTCTAGGATGGCACGTGATATTCTTGCTATTCCTATTTCTTCCTCACTCACTTCAGGCACAGAACATGTGAAAGAAATTATTGATGAGATCCTTCTTTCTACAGTCGATACAGGGATGTCCACGATCTTGGTTTGCTGCAACAATTGGTTGAGATCTGCTTGTAGTGCTGGTATGGCATCTATATATACACCTTTTTTTTTTTTTTTTATAGATGTTGATTTGATGTTTACTCAATTTACTTGTGATTATTTATCTACAAAATTTTCAGACCCAAATTGTAGTTTCAATTAATAAGTTTCTTATAGTATTGAGTACTAGTTTATTTGACACCTGTTACTAGCCTATAAAATTTTAAGTCCCAAATTTTGGCTTATGCATATTTTTCTTTCCTTCTTGTATAGCAGATAAAGTGACCACAATAATCTTTTTCTTTTAGATAGTTAATAAATAGCACTTTGTTTCCCACATCTTAAAATATTGACCGAGATTTTTATTAATAACCATAAAAAATTAATAAAAATAACCAATTTTTTTTTATAAATAACCAGACCGTCCCACTGTGGGGCTGTCTGGGTTTGCTACGGTATTTTTTTTTTGTAGGATTTTAATATTTTCATCTAAAAATGTTCAATCTTACACTAAGTTCTCATTTTTTTTTAAGATCTTAATATTTTCATGTAAAAATAGAAAATAAAAGTGTTCAATTTTATAACAAACAAAAATGTTCAATCTTACACTATGCTCTCAATTTTTTTGTAAGATCTTAATATTTTCATATAAAAATGGAAAATGAAAAGTGTTCAGTTTTATAGAAAAAAAATATATTCAATCTGACACTATGTCCTCAATTTTATAGCAAACAAAAATGTTCAATCTTACACTTGTAAATATTTTTTGGACATAGAGATTATAAAATAATTTAAAATTATTGCAGGCTATTCGAAGGAATAATGTGGTACATAAACAAATTATTTTCTTATTTTATTTGGGACAAAACTTGTAATTACAAAAAAAAAAAAAAAAATTAGTTTTTAAGTTTAGAATTCTAGTTACCATGTTAATACAATATATTGTTGAAAACATTATTTGCATTTTTTTTTTATCCTAGAGCATATATTAAATAAAATAATAAATAATAAAGACTCTACGCTTGTTATAAATTTTCATTTTGGCCTATGAGGTTGGTGAAGAAAATTAAGGACATAGTGAAAGATTGAACATTTTTGTTTGATGTAAAATTGAACACTTTTTATTTCCCATTTTTAGATTAAAATATTAAGATCTTAAAAAAAAGTAAGGACATAGTGTAAGATTGAATATTTTTATTTGCTATAATATTCAACACTTTTCATTTCTAATTTTTAAATGAAAAAAAAAATTGAAGACATAGTGTAAGATTGAATAATTTTGTTTGCTATAAAATTGAACATTTTTCATTTCCCATTTTTAGATGAAAATATTAAAAAAATCCAAAAAAAATAAAGAAAGTTACTGTAGGCGACCCATTGCAGTTTACGGTTATTAATAAAAAATGTTTATAAAAACAAATTTGGTTATTTTTATTATTTTTTGTATGGTTATTAATAAAAATCTCGGAAATATTGAGCTTGTTTACCCATTGCAGTTTCCTGAGTATTGTTGTTGAATTGTACGAATTTTGAGTAGTCCATTTGCAAAAAGAAAAAATATAATTTCATTTACTAGGGCTTTATATACTGAGTAATCTGCTTTTCTGTTATGTTATACCAAAATTATTGTTTTCTATTGCACAGTTACTTTAGCAGCACAAAGAGTTTCTAATTATAAGTACTAGATAGCACAAATAGAAAGCTAATAAAACTACATATGATTCAAATGCATCAATGTGTCGAGATCTTATATAAAATATAATCATAAACAACGAATGTATATTGGTTGCCTTAAAGAATTTCATTAAATAAGTACCACATTTCATTATTAATATTCATGTGCACTTTGTATACATTGCTTTTTCCTAGCACGTAACTTGAAATACACAGATTCTTTTTATATAACTTAAAATAAACAGAATATAACACAAATTTATATATTTATTTATATATTATTTTTTATGTGAAGCAGGTAATTCTGTGGCAAGCATAGAAAACATTGTTGAAGGGAGACACCTTGATCAAGTTTGCCCTGAACACTCAAGTAAAAGTTGTGTATATGATGAGATAAAATGCCAAGAGTTGCTTGCTAAGCTGGTAATCTCAAGTGAACTTCCATTCCATTTTGTGAATAGTGCTCGGTTCATAGAGTGGGCAAAAAACCTTCAGCCATTGTACAATCCTGTTGATCTGGTTTCTATTAAGACAAAGTGCCTAGCTTTCTATCAAATAGAGAGACGAAGGTTTAAAGATCTCCATTGGAACACCTTTGTAAATTCAGCCCACCTAAAAAGAGTTTTCTTTAGTTTCCACGTTGTAAATGTCCTTACCACTGGGTATATTGGTGTTACAGCACACTTCATTGATAATGATTTTAATTTGGTCAGAAGAACAATTGGTATAAAGATCATCAATGCGAGATACGGGAACTATGCATCAATAATACTAGAAATACAGAAATGCATAGACAATTTGGAGCTTCCTAAAAAGGTACTTGCATTTACTACCACTGAAAGATTTTGGGAAAAGAATGATGCCAAGAAATATTTAGACTGGTTGAGTTGTGGTATTGGGGCAATCAAGTTGCATTGCATTGTCGAGGGGTTGCTCTCTAAAGTATTGTTCTTTATATGGTATGAACTGGGTGAAGTATTTGAATCTATCAGGAAGATGATAAAATTCTTGGCTGAAGATTCTAAACTTAACGATCAACTTGCTATTAAATTTAAAATTAATTTCCCAAAATCATATCTTCAACTTGAAGATAAGAGAAGGTGGGACACTACATTGAATATGTTATCTGATGCACTTGCATACAAAGATTTTTTTGATGCATATAAAGGTTATAATGAGAGGTTCCCATTATGTGACAAATGGAATGATGTGGAAAGTGCTGTCAAAATTTTGAAACCAATTTATGCAGCAGTTACCGTCCTGTCTTCCTCTCAATTTCCCACATCAAATTTGTTTTTGAAAATTGTGTTTGAAATCCATGATGCACTATTGCATGCTGTTTTCCATACAAATAATGATATCAATAAAGGAAAATTCTTGGATCGCTTGATGGAATTTTCAGATACTTATTTGAAAGATTGCGATAATATATTGCCAGTTGCCTCTCTATTGGATCCCCGATTCAAGTTGACCTACTTGGAACGTTACTATACGAAACACATCTCTGTCGACAGTGAGGAAATAAAAAAATGTATTGGGGACATATACATTAAGTTTGAAATTGAACATGATGGGGGAATGTCAGAACTGAAGAGATACTTGCAAGAGGACCAGGTAGAGATCAGAGATGGTGATTTTGATGTTTTGAGATGGTGGAAGAATAACCAATCAAATTATCCCATTCTTTCAAGGCTAGCACGAGATATTCTTGCTATCCCTGTTTCTTCACTACCCTCCGAGTTAGCTTTTTCCACTGCATTTTTTAGGAAGTATCAGGGCGGTATATTTTTTAGGTTTGGAAAACTTAAGAATCAATTGGGTCCAAGGACATTGGAAGCTTTGCAATGCTCTTATAATTGGCTGTCAGATGCAAGCGGTAAAGGTAAGCAACCTTCTCCTTGTTGTGCTTACATACTGTTAGTTTTTAGTGAAATTTCTTGAGAAAAATTCCAGAACAACTTTTAACCTAAGGAAAATTTTCCCGCATTTAGCAAGATTTAAAATCATTCATTTACTTTGAATATGCAGAGCATTACTTTGTATTTTCCATGTTGTTAAAGATGGTTCATTTGTATAACTATTTTCATCTTTATTGATGAAGATTTGTTCCAAACCTTAAATATGAAAAAGCTCTGCATACCTTTTAGATTCCGAGCTTTATTGCATCTGGATTGGAAAAAATCTCTATTTGTCGAGTTCGGGCCAGTCGCTATATATGAATCAGTGTAGTTTCCTTGCTTGATCTGGATTAATTAGCTAGTTATTATGTGACAGCACAAACTTTTTGTTAATGCAATAACTATTCGTTCAGTTTAGTTGATTATTGTCCTTAATTCGTCTGATGAATTAAAACAAGGGAAATGTGTGCAAAAAGGAGAAGCAATTGACTCGGTAGAGAAGCACATTCCACCATCATACCAATGCCCATTACGAGTATGTGACTTTTTCTGCACAAGTTTTTTTAGAAGGATGTCAGGAGAAATAGAAGTAGTAGCTATTGGTGGTGCTAGATTGACTGCGATGGACATGCGGTTTCTCATCAGTGGATTTGACAATTTGGGACCTATGGATGATGTACGTTTGGGTTATCCACCATGCTCTTGTTTTCCATTTTCCTTGATTTATATATATTATGTTTTCACATTTTCCAATTGCAAATTGTGCCCTTAATATTTAAGCTTAAATTCAATCATGGATATATAGTTGTATACTTGTATAGTTAAATGCCTAACTGGCATTCTCACTAAATGATGGCAAAAGGCGCCACTAAACACAATATTTGCAATATTTGATTGTTAATTAACTTTCTCAAGTTTCATTTTTGAGATTTTACTCTAACAACAGATGGATAAATTTTACAGATTATGAACTACTATATTGGTATCTTAAACAATCAAGGAAGTACATCAGGTAAAATCCTGAAACTTAAAACATTTGATACTCAGCAATTGCAGTCATGGGGATCGTTAACTGTAATACACAATATGCGTGAATGCATTGAGAAGGGCAAATGTTTCCTTCAAAATGAACTGGTAATTTTCATCAGTATATGATCTGTACATTACAACTTTCACTTCTTAATTAATTACTAGTTGGAACTCAATATCATATATAATTTGTAGGTGCTCTTGCCAATCCAAGTACAAAGCCATTGGTTTGTTGGGGTTGTAAATGTTCCAAAGAAGGAATTCCAGATATTGAATTCCTCAAACTCATTGGGCGGACCTTACGAAGAAACAACTCATACGCTGGTATATCTTTTCTCAAATAAGTATACCTTGTATATTCTATTATACCATGTAATTGTTGATTATCATATTTGCATTTTTCCATTCAGAGATTAGGAATTCAAAAGTGTATTGATATTGCTGCACCTTACTGCGATGGTGTTCGAAAAAAATGGATGCTAGAGAACGTACTTAATTGGCCTATATATGTTATTCTGAATTTACCACAACAAAACTACGGGTATGATTGCATCATTTTTCATTTTATTTCTATAGAGACTAATTCATTCTATTGAACAACCCAATTGGTGTTTTAGATTGTCTTCTGGTCTATTTGCACTCAAGTACATGCAATTATGGGATGGATCAAAGCTTGCTACTGAATTCACACAGGTGAGCTATTATTCTTTGTATAATGTTTTATCTCAAATTTTGCATAGAAGAAATGAATTATTGTTCAATGTACTTACTTTTATATGATGTATTTTGGCAGGATGACCTTGACTTGTTTGGGAAAGAGATAGCTGGTGAGCTAATCTTGTCAGAGCTCAATGAGATGAAGGATATTCAAAATGATATTAAGACAAGACTCAATTGGTTTTATTTAACTTATTTCAATTTAAAAAAATAAATTATAATTCGAAAAAACTTCTATATGTCGTTATGTGTGCATGCAAATGGCTCACACAAAATGTTTTGGGGCACAATTGTTTGGACCTGTCAAACTTATTATTGTAAGCTTGCGCATGAAATTGTTCTTTTGGCACAACTTACTACATACTATGTAATTGCTTCAATTTTATTTCCGTACAATTTATTTCCTTACATTTTTGCAACAATTATTTTCTTACATTTTTCGACAAAAAGTTTGAGAAAACATTAAAAATGTTTACACCGAGAAAATGGTGCGATTTCAGTTTTTTTCCAAGAAAAATAAACAATCTATCGGGAAAAAAATCATATGTGCCTAATCTAACTTCCGAAGAAGCCTGAGTCCGATGCCCATCGGACTCAAACTGGATCCGATGGGTTCCATCACCGTCAGATTCGCTTTAAGATTCGTGCGTACTGCTTTAATATCCTTGCGTTTTTGTTTTAATATGTGTATGCACGGATCTTAAATCAAATCAAGACGGTGATGGAACCCATCGGACCTAATTTGAGTCCAATGGGCATCGGACCCAAGCTCATCCCCGGAAGACATAATTTGATCCACAAAAGGCTTCCAAAATGCTTTTAGATTTGTACATGCATATTGAAGTGACATGTACAGATCTTAATGCGATATGCGCTAATCGGAATTGCTTTAAGATCTGTGCATGTTAGATCAGCACAAATATTGAAGCGATCGATGGGCACAAAACTTAATGCACGGATCGATGCGCGTCTTTTAAAATCCTTGCAAGTTTGTTTTAAAATCTGTGCACACGGATCTTAAAGTAGAACGGACGGTTATGGAATCCATCAACTCACTTTGAGTCCGATGGGCATCGGACCCAAGCTGGTCTCCTCTATTACTATAGAGAATGTGCATCACTTTACAGGTTGAGATTAAATCTCAGCTGGTTTGAGATTCAGGAGAAATAGTTTGAGATTAAGGAGAAATAGGAGGCAGTATTATTGGGCTTTGAGATTCGTGACAAGTTAAAATGAATGGTTCAGATTCAATAATTGTAAAAGATTCCTTGTGCAGTAAAGAGAGAGGATGTGAATTCTTCATTTACTGGACCTGTCCAGTATAAACCCCGAACTCCTCCCCCGTCTCCTTCTCTCTCACACGGTAATCCCCCGCCTCTCCTCCTCTGGACGGCGTCGCACCCACCCCTCCTCTCCTCTCGGCGTCGCACCCCTCCTTCTCCACTCAACGTCCAGACCTAGGGTTTCCCTTCCCTCAGCCTCACGCAGAAAACCTAGTTCGCACCCATCTTGGCGTCGCTGTCGCCGAATTGAGGCATTGCTGAGGGAGAGGTGATCAAGATCCTCCTTTATAGTGTATTTGTATTTCCTTTTTATCGCTTATAAGAGTCTTGTTAATATTACATATTTCTTCTTTTATCTGCTGGTCAGATGTTATTTTTATAATTACAACATGTTAATAGGTCTTAATTGAGCAAATGTTAAATGCATTCTTGATATACTTCTGTTAAAGTTTGCCTGATCAGTCAGATGCTCAAGGGGATGTTTTCATATTTTATTGTAAAATGAAACTTTACATGAGTTCATATCACCAGTAAGGAGTTTAAGAAAGAAAACCTAATTTAATTATTCAAGTTCGACTTGGTTGTGAATTGGAACTGGTACCAACAATCTAATTCCAAGTTGCAAACCTTCTGTTAATTAAAATGCATGACCATTGGAAAACAGAAAATCAGGATTCTCGTCAGGAGTACGAGGGAGTTTAGTCCATATTTATCAAGCAATCCATTTCTACATATTTCTTCTATTTAACAATCAAATTAAGGTACTAATTCACCACTCCAGAGACGTTGAGGTTCATTCAAATATTCCTTATCTGGTAAAAGAAATTTCATTGAAACTAAAATTAGCAGTCAATGAAAATTTAAACAGTCTAAACTAAATAAACAAGTAGCATTAACATTAGCACTTATCTTTTGACTGTACCTCTCTCGATATCAAACCTAAAAAGGCACGAGGGAACATAAGTATCATTATTTCTGTATTTCATGTTTCAGAAATCATATAAGGGCAATATAGTCATATTTTAAAATATATAAATTAAATGTCAAGTTTCTCCACAATCTTTCCTTCCACCCTACAAAATTGTGGAGCAACTAACTCCATAGAAATTCTTCCCTTACTCCCCTCCCCCTCTTAATAGATCTGTGGAGCACATCCTTTTTCCCCAACCATGGCAAACGAAGGCACTATACAGCACTTCTGCGAGATTTGTCGCGATGTGACCTCTTTCAAAGGGGAAGTCGGCTTCTTATACTGCTTACAATGTGGGTCCCAGACACAGGACATCATCGCCACTGATATCATCGCCAATGATATGTTCGGTGAGGAAGGCGGCGGCACTGGCCTGTACAGCCAGACCCTCCACCGCCGTGCCCCTCCCAAGCAAGAGCCTGAAGAAATACTCGATTTTGATGGTGAGGAGAAACCTAGGGTTTTTGGATCAGCCCCATTACCTGATATTGAAACCGTTGCCGGAGCAATTCGTGCCCGGTACATTGAGGTATGAAAATTATATCCCCACTTTTGCACAGTTTTGAGGTATTTTAGGGTTTGAGATGAATTGATGAAATTCTACCTCTTGTTCTAGTGTAGGGCCTACAGCTGATGCTAAGGAGACAATGTGAAGTCTTGGTAGAAACGTTTAATGTTAGTCCGATTATATGTGGCATGACACCTTCAATTTGGTTACGATATGTGAGTACCACAGGAGTTTTTAAAGATGGGTGGGTTGCATTGGTGATAGCTAATTGCAAAGATCGACAAGAGAAACAAATCAAAGGTATATTCGAGGATTATTTACTCTATTTTTTGTGGAAAAAACACACAATTTTTCATATTTACCAATATAAATGTGACAATATTGTCAATATTTAATGAAAAACTGAGTGGATCTATGATACTATGCATAGCGTGGATTGGTCCGTACTTGTATGAAAATAACACAGCTCATCTCAATAGTTTTCATTTTATAATAATAATAATGATGAAATAATAATAATAATAATAATAATAATAATAATAATAATAATAATAATAATAATAATAATTTTATTAAAAATTAGATGAAGATCATAATAAATTGTACTAAATTTATAAATTAAAAACAACTTAACAACAAAAATTTTAAATGCTACGAATGATATACTTACATACTTAAAATTTCGATTTGTGACCTATTAGGAATAAATGAACGTATAAAAATATAATTGAGAATAAAAATTATGAATTTATTATAAAAATAATGATAATATAATATCAACATTCAAAATCGGCCATTTCAAAATTTCATTTAATATTTATTATTATTATTATTATTATTATTATTATTATTATTATTATTATGCTATAATTAAACAACGTAATAATTCAAGTTAGTGTTCCATTCAAATTGTGTTTTGCTACAGAGATTTGGCAGTTAGTGGCTTTGAGATTCAAGCCAAGTTAAAAAGAATGGTCCGGATTTACTGATTGTAAAAGAATGGTCTGGATTTACTGATTGTAAAAGAATGGTCCGGAGTACACCAAGTACCACATTCATTACATCACACGATTGACATACGGTCTATGGGGAACCCATTTTTACAGAGCAGTTTTTAGTACGTACAGAGTTCGAAATTTTGATGAACCAAAATACCCCTACATCAAAGGCAGAAGATTTACTCTGTAAAATTCGAACGCTGATGAGAAGGGGTATTTTGGTCCATCAAAAATTCGAACTCGCACTAAAAACTGCTCTGTAAAAATGGGTTCCCGGTCTATGCGCCAATTCTAAACACAATCACACTCTGAGGCATCCCTCCTTTCCCACTCCGCTTCCTATCTTCTCCTAATTTCTCCCGATGCTGCTTCAATTCACGCAAAATTCAGAACGAAAACAAGAGGGAGGGCACGCAAGTTGTTCGATTTTTCGAGTTTCGAACAAGAATCACACGATTAATCTGATTTAGCACCCGATTAATCCGATTTCACCGACAATCTGTGCGCGGCGATGACACCGCAGAGGAACTCGGCCTGACTCGGCCAAAAACTCGGCTGACTCGGCCAGAAACTCGGAAACTCGGCCGAGTCAGACACTGTTCATCCGAGTTTTACTCCAAAACTCGCACAGGCAAGGAACTCGGGCATAACTCGGCTCGGACCAGCCCGATTCCGAGTTGACTCGGCCGAGTTGACTCGGAATAGTTGACTCGGAATCGGCCGAGTTTACGAACCATGGTTTAGACCTACACTAGTACTCGGGTCCTGCCAACTAGAGGTTGTAGTGGGTAAAATAGCCGAGAAAATTGGCTTGAATTTACCACCAGTAAATTTCTATGCAGTGGCTAGAAGGTGGCTAGAAGAACTCGCCCTTCCTATGAAAATACTCCCACATGCATGCCGGGTCTATGAATGGTTGTTACCAGCTGAGTTATGGATTTCTGGAAACGACTTTTTTGGGTTCCCGACTCGAGTTGTTGTGATGTCGGTTTTGATTATTACACTCAGGATCTTGTATAATATAAATGGTTATGGTACATGGGAGGAGAGTTAGAGTAATATTACTGACAAGCAGTGGAGTCTAATGTGAGTTCTGAGTTTGATGCAAGAGAGTTGTTAAGAGTTCTAAATGCTGTTCACAAAGGCATTGAGGTTAAGCATGGTAATTGTTTCTTTTATCAGGTTATTTTTTTTACGGAAATTTATACTTTGCAAATTTGCATAGGTATGGAGGTTCTTTTCGTGGTTGAGCTCAGTGATATTCATGATTGTTTATCGTTTGTTCTTTACATTTGTCTTAATTTCTATTCATTTGCCGTCCCTTTATCTTGATTTTAAATAATCACCGAATAGGTTCTTGATGACCCAACTGTAGACAAGAAATTCAATCATGTGTCCCTTACCCTAAACCCTCTCCCTCGCTCATGCATTTCTAGATCACATGTTATTTGTTTTGTTATAAACCCTAAACCCTACCCTTTCCACTCTGACTGAGTGGAAAGAGTAGAAACCGAGAAAAACCTGAAACAAGTAGAGTGGCTTTTATTTATAAGTGCAGTTATTTATGAAAATAGATAAAAAATGTTATGGTAAATGTTAAATGATGCCATGAAATACAAAAGGCTTCGAGTCTATTAACACAAAATGCATAGATTATGTGTCATGCATATGTTGCCTAACCAGCACTTTCTTATTTTTTTATTTCATACAGACTATCCAAAAGACCTGAATTCCTATCTAAAATATTTCAAGGATGTTATTTCTGTTGAGATGACACATGACTCTAATCTACGAGTGAATAGAACGATTGACAAGTGCTGGAACATTTATAATAAAATGAGGTAATTACCATATCGTTAACATTTATATTCAATTCTAGGGCACTGCAATTTTATAATTATGCCTGGTGATAAATTATTACCTCTGGCTGTATTCCAAGTTGTGTATATGTCATGACTGTACTGCTGCATGCCAGGCAAATTTGCATAGATTATCTGTCAGTTTGGTTCCAGTTTATTCTCAACATGGTCTTTTTATTTAATTTCTTTTATGCTATTTTATCAGTATAGGAGTTATTGGTACTAAATTGAGAACTAAACATTAGTTCCTTCTAAAGAAAGAAAAAAAAATGATTTTAATATTGCTATGTTTTGGCTTAGCAACTAATGTCCTGCACGATTTTTTTTTTTATTTAGAAATTATAACCTAAAAATCAAATAAACCAGCCAATGGGGCAAAAAATCAATAAAAATGGCCTACACCGGTTTCCCAAACCGGTGTGGAATTAAAGCCCTCTTCTGCACTGGACCCCGAAACCGGTGCATTTCTCACCCGATTGACCCATTTCCCCACCAGGCTGTGGACTCGCCACAGAAAATCCACAAAAAGCCCTACACCGGATTGGGAATCCGGTGCGGCTTGGGTTGAATTTTTTTCCCCCGAATCGCGTCTCTGTCTCCTCTCCTCTCCTCTCCTTTCTTTTTTTCTCCCGCACCGGATTGGAAAACCGGTGTGGCTATTTCTTGTGTAGACTCCCGTGTGGCGCTGTAGCAGAGCAGGAATTTGCTGCATCGGATTGGGAATCCGGTGCAGAAGAGGGCTTTTATTCCACACCGGTTTGGGAAACCGGTGTAGGCCATTTTTATTGATTTTTTGCCCCATTGGCTGGTTTATTTGATTTTTAGGTTATAATTTCTAAATTAAAAAAAAACTCGTCCTGCACCTAGTTACTGGTACCAGGTTTGTCGTACCAGACTGAACTCTTGGTACATTGGCAGTCTTTTCTTTTATTTCCAAAATAGAATAATATAGTCTGTATCCCTTGTTTTAAGAAAATGGGTTAATACAATACTGGTGTTGCAAAATGCACCGTTCTGTAAGGAATAGTTAAAAATGGTAAAAAGTTTCTTGAATTATTTTTTCTCTTGCAAATTTTGCCCCTTGCATTGTATGAACAAAACATTGCAACTTCATATATTTTTTTTATTTGTGAACTTATAGAGTAGTGTTAATATTTTGTAGAAATGAGACAGCAATGAGAGGGAAAGACTGAGAAGAGGTATAATATGGGGTGAAATTTACAGAATTGTCTTTATTGGATCAGGATGGTGTCTAAACTGTTAAACTCTGTTGGGATTATTAAAATAAAGGCAAAGCAATTAATTTTATTTTTTCTAAAAATCCATTTGTGTTCATGCTTATTGTCGTTGATTTTCTCAAATCACTAACCTTTGACATATGTTCTTGATTTGAATTCCTAGATAGCTAATCCATACTGTTAAATTTGTATTAATTCAGGATAATGATTCTGGCATTGAAGCAGATAATTTGAACTTCAAGCAGAAAGACATACGTGGGAGGAGATATAGTGATGATGTCACCGACAGCACATCCTTTGAGTCGCACAAACACCCAAACCCTAACAATTTTGATAAAAAATGTTCTTCGCACAATTGTGCTGTAGATTCTTCTTTTACAGAAGAGAGAGTTGGACAGGATGAGGTTTGAAATGGAACAAAACTGGTTCTGTTATCTTGCCCCTGTTACTAAAAGGAAGTCAAAAGGTAAATACTAATAATATAAAATTAAATTGATTTGATTGGAATTGTACAGTTTTATCACATATAACACTCAATATGCTGTAAAAGCTGAGTCCGGATCCTCTGAAGTAACTAAAATTTTGAGTTTAGATCTGGACAGTCCAATCAGAATCTGGGCCAATCTGGCCTAAGGTGGAATGCACGGGGCCCCTTTAATATAAGTGCTAAAGCAGATTGGACGGTCTGGATCTAAACTCAGGTGATAAATTTGTAAAAGCTGCTGTTAATCACCGTGTGATGCTGGTGCGGTACTGCATAAAGCGAGAGGTACTGAATTCTGTGTAGGTCAAGTGTCCTTGTTCGTTGGTTTTTGATACCCTTTTTGGTTTGGTACCTGTACATTACCAGATGCACAATATCTAGATCTAAATTTTATCAACTTGTTGGTGTCAACCCCCTTTCCAGTAGATACCAGTCAGACTCAATTTTGTGATAGGGATCAAATGCATCATGTCTTTAATGATTCATATCTTCGTTTTCAAAGTCCAATCAGTCGATCTGAACCACTCAACATGATCTCCATATTAAATTATGCTTGGAGACCAAATTTTATATTTTTTTTTTGGGAATTTTTTATTATTTTTTTAGATAGGTGTAAAATCATTGTTTTTGGATGGTCCATTATCTTCTGAGAAAAGCAGTGATTAAACTTTGAAAACGGAGATAAGGGTTTGAGGCACTATTGAGGCACAAAAGATACGAGTCATTTGAGCCCTTCTCTTGTATCAATTGGCAATGCTAATATCTTGACCGGTTTGTGATTGATATTATATAACTACATGCTTCATAACAATTTTTTTTGGAAATTTATTGCATGGCAGGTTACATTAGCTATAGACGAGTAAATGTAGAGAAAATTCTTGTTTATCATACCGATTATTACATCTTACTAAGAGCCTTGGCTAAGGTAGTAAGAGTTGATATGAGATTATTACATGCAAGTACGCTTGGATTAGAAATGATAGAAGATGGGCCTATGAATTATGAAATTGACCAATCAGAACCTATCCAGACTGTTCCAGCGGAAGAAGAGTTACAACACCCACCGGGCTTTCCAACTCCAATATACAAAAAACGGAAAAGCCCAATCAGAGACCGGTTAGAAGAAGCCCTAGGCTAAAGCCTTACAAGGCACGCACGACAGCAAAAAAACCAAACAGGAGAAGATGAGAATTGATTTTGAAGGAAGGGTGGACAAGATCTCGGCAGCTCTGGCCATAGAACTTGTGGGCGATTCGGGGTATCAAGATGACTGATAACAGGAGCAAGCCTTACAGAGCACCAGCCTCAGCCACAGTTCGAGCAGGGCATTGTTCCTCATTATTAATCTCATCAATAAGGTAATGGGGGGCATGCAAATGCCGGGGACAGAGAAGGGTTTGTCTGACAGTTTGCTATTTTCATTATTTGTGTTGCTGTTGTTGTTTTTCTTTATTTGTGTTTGTAAGGGAGGTAGGAATAGAGGGTGGTGTTTATGTGTTAGGGGAGAACAAGGTGAGATTGACAATTATTTGGGGAACAAGAATGTGTTGCTTTTTGGAGATTGTACCGAACTTTTGTGCTCATGACAAATCAAAAATTTAAATTCTATACATGGAATGTGCGAGGGCTGAACCAATTAGAGAAAAGAATATTGGTCAAGAAACAAATTGGAACGCAAAAACCACATGTAGTTTGTTTGCAAGAAACTAAATGGGATGATGAGAATCAAATGCACATACGCGAAGCACTGGGGAATAGACTGTATAACTATGAATTGATACTAGCAAATAACACGGCAGGGGGGTGATTGTCGCATGGAATGCGGCTGTATTTACAAGAATAGATAAGAAAATTGGGAGATATTGCTTATCAATTGACCTGGTCAGTAATAGAGACAACACGGTCGCTAGATTCACTGGAGTCTACGGGCCCTCAACGAATCACAGCAAAGAGGAATCCTTTCAAGAAATCAGGTAGCATAAGCCAAGGATACAGTTGCCTTGGTGGATAGCAGGGGACTTTAATCACCTTAAATATACAAGATAGGTCAAACTCCACACACTCAACTCATCACATGATGCAATTCCGAGGGTTAGTTAATCAGTTGCAGCTAATAGACCTACAATTGCAAGGTAGAAATTACACCTGGACGTCAAGTGAAAGGACAAATCCGACTTTTGCCAGACTCGATTATTTCTTAATGTCAACATAATGGGCTGAGATGTTTCCAAATACAATCCATAGGTCAGACACGGCTGCGGTGTCTGATCACACACCAATTGTATGTGAGAGTCAGACAAACTTCCCAACAACCAATATTTTCCGGGTTAAGAATACCTGGCTAAAGGAGGAGCAGTTTCAGCAAATGGTGAGAACAGTATGGGAATCCAATGACTTAGCAACAAATCCCACAAGCTTGCACCAAAAATTCAGTAATCTAACGAAAGAAATAACAGCATGGAAGAAGAGCTTTGTGCATACAACCCACATGCAAACAAAACTGTGCATGGATTGTATAGAATGGTTAGCCTGTCAGGCGGAGATAAGATCCTTAACAGAAGTAGAGAGGTTGCTGCCGCAATTGATAAAAGGCAGACATTCAGAGTTGATACTGGATTAAGAAATAAAATGGAGACAAAGGGCAAAACAGACATGGTTAAAATTAGGTGACAAAAACAAAAGATTTTTTCACCAGATGGCATCGATAAGGAAACGAGCCAATTATGTGGATGTCATAGTAGAAGATCAGGTGCAACTGGTGGAACATAGTCACAAGGCTAAGGTGTTCTTCAATCATTTTGTCAGATTAGTGGGCACGAAGCATGTGCAGGACATGCAGTTTGATTACGGCACCTTGTATGAGCACCAAAGCCAGCACCTGCTATATCTTGCAACTCCGATTACGCAACAAGAGCTTAGAAAGGTCATAGAAGAACTACCACTTAATAAGGCGCCAGGGCCTGATGGATACACAAATGAATTTTTCAAAAAATTCATAGAGCTACTGTTGCTGGATTTGGTTAGCACCTACCAAAATATACTACAAAATGCGGACCCGACTCTCCATCCACTAAATGACTCGTACATTGTTTTGATACCAAAGAAGAAGTCCTCCATCACTACAGATGATTTCAGACCAATTAGTTTGATAAACCAGGTCCAAAAGATATTATCAAAAACACTGGCCAACCGATTAAAAGGGGTAATTCAGTGTTTGATACTGCCAAGTCAGGAGGGTTTTTTGCAAGGCCGATTCATAAATGAAGGGTTCCTCTATGCTCAAAAGCTGATTCATATGGCAACAAAGCAAAAACTACAGGTGGGATTGTTTAAAGCCGACATCTATAAGGGATTTGACACGTTATGCTAGGAATTTCTATTTCAAATTCTAAGGGCAGTGGGGTTCCCGGATATTTGGACCAAGTAGATTCAAGGCATCACAGTGCGAGGTTCTTCAAGGGTTCTACTCAATTCAGTTGCAGGAAAGAAAATTGTGCTTAAAAGGGGTCTCCGGCAAGGAGATCCTCTATTGCCGGAGACCCTCTATCGCCTTACCTCTTCATAATAGCTATGGACTTCTTAGCTCGATGGATGCAGAAATTGGTGCAGTTAAATCTTATTGTGCCGCCCTTCAGAGGTTGTCAACCATGTCTGCTATTTTCCGATGACACCCTGTTCCTGATTACACCCTCCCAACAGCAAGTCAAATTTCTTAGATTCATTCTAAAGATTTTTGCTAGCTTGTCAGGACTTCGGGTCAATCTCCACAAGTCTGAATTCCTAGCAACATGTGCCACACACCAAGAGATACAAAGCCTGGCAGCAACAATAGGTTGTAATGCGGGAAAATTTCCTTTACAGTACCTAGGGATGCCATTATCAAACAAGAAGCTGCAGAAAATTCATTACATGTCCCTTATTCGAAATATAGCCAACAAACTGACAACATGGAAGGCGTCCATGTTATCAATTGGAGGCCGGGTCATTTTGCTCAATGCAACACTAACAGCCATGCCTATCTATATGATGCAAACATTTATGTTGCCAAAATGGGTTATCCAAAATATTGATCAAATTAGAAGGAAATTTCTATAGCACGGTCATAAAAGCCAGGGGGCAAAATGTATGTGTTTGGTGTCCTGGGAGATTGTCACACGATCCAAGGAAATGGGTGGTTTAGGTGTCAAAAATCTTGAGCAAATGAACCAATCACTGTTGGCTAAGGTAATGTGGCATTGGCTGCATCACCAAAAACCGGCATGGATGGAAATAGCGTCGATCTCCAACCTATCCATCAGGCCATGGGACATGGTGTCAGCTTCGCCATTCTGGAAGGCATTATCAAAGATCCAAGATTTCATATTGGTGTCAACCAAATTTCAATTAGGTCAGGGTACACACATAAATTTTTGGATTGATCAATGGATGGACCGGCCGCTGAGATACAAATTCCCAAACCTATATGTGCATGTTCAGCAATATCAGCAAACGGTGCAGCAAACCCTGCAGAATGAAAACTGGAAGGCAACTATTGAGTTCGATATCTCTCTGCTGGCGCAAGAAGAAAAAGAACTGGAGCAGGAACTGGCACATATCCAAACGAGACAAGGCCAGCAGGATCAACCGCAATGGAAATGGACAAAAGAAGGTAAGTTCACTGTTAAATCATGCTACTAGGCGATTGATCAGACACTGTATGTGAAAACAGGGATTGCTGAAATATGGAAAATCAAGGCACCAATGCGGGTTCTCGTTTTTACATGGCTGTTATCGAGGAACAAAATTTTGACCATAGACAACCTTATGGCTAGAGGATGGGAAATGGCAAACAGGTGCTGTATGTGTACAAACCAATCGGAAACTGTCCAACATATTTGAGCATTGTGCTGTTGCCATGCGCGTGAGACAGATCATCAGGGAGGTGAGACCGACTTTAACGCAAGATGAAGATTTTGATAGAGGGAAGTTCCGAAGGGTGCTGATTACTGAACCAAACTCAGCTATTAGACAAATACAAATAGCCACTTGTTTTGTACTATGGAGAGAGAGGTGCCAGAATCTTTAGACAAGAGAACCACACAAATCAGCAATTGGTTTGCATAGAATAGGCAACACGATCGGCAACCCACAGGGATAGGTTAAATTAAGTTGTTTTTTTAGTAGTTACTCTACTGTTCTCTCTTTGTTCTTTCTTTTCATTTTTTTCTGTCTTTTATTTTGAACCTTTTTAAATTGTAATATTCGACACCACTGGTGTCTTTTAATCAATGGAATCTGAAGGCATTTCTTCTTCAAAAATTGATTGTTAATTTGTTACCACTGATTGTTAAGGAGAAGATATTTATTTTTTATTTTTTATCACACTGACAATCTTTTTTTTACGGCTTTTAGAATTAATGGAAAATATTCTCAGTAGCTTTGTGTTGACTCAGGTAGAAATTTTTCAATATAAATTCTGTTTGGAACTTAGAAACTCGAGTTCATGTTATCGATGATGCCCCTTGGAAAGTTCAGTTCTTTCCAAATGGCCTATACATATTAATTCAATTATAATTTTTTATTACAGGGAAGATGTATGATTTTCAATTATATTTTTTTTGTAAAATTCTACACATAATAATATATTAATATGTATTAATATCATATGAATTTCTGAAAGAAAAATGTAAACCGGTGGAATAAAAATTTCATACCCTTAATTTGTAAAATTGTTGCTGACAGATATATAAAAAAATTGTTTTTCTTTGTGTCCTATGACGTACATAAATATTCTAACTAAATATCTTTATCTTAGCAGTAGGTAACCCAATAGAATTATTTATTTATTTATATAAATAATATAAAAATAATATAGGATAACATATGGATTGTATGGAAATTTTGATCTCAAAGAAAAAATAAAAAATTAGTTTCCTTAGGCGTTTCTAAAGAAACTGTAAAAAAAATATTCGGTTAACTCCTTTTTTCCAGAATCTTATTTCCCACCTGTACCACTGAATCAAGCCTTCTTAATCTTAACCTTAAGACAATCAAACAGGAGTTCCTTAGCGGAGATTAAAGTTTAGGATCCGGATAATTGTCCCTGCAGCACCATCCCCCCCATATCCCCCCATTAAAAGACAAAAATAATTAGGTTCCGCCCATTTGAAGTATTTAAATTTTCTGTAGTATTTAACTCCATTCTTTAGTGTATTTATAGTGCATCGAACAAGTATTTAACTCTATTCAGTGGAGTATTAACCATCTGCATCCAACAACGACAAAATCTGTCCCCATGTCCCCGCACATCCTCCATAACTTACTGGTCCAATGTTTTGAACTTCATGGCCAAACTCTTTGGGCCGAATAAATTTGAATGATTGCATAAGAATTCTGAGATTCGTGCAACCGTTGATTCACAGGATTCGAAAAGGTTTATCTGAAAGACATAGAAAACGAACAGACGCTTCTATTACTATAAAAGGCAATTGGTGAGAAATTTCTTATCAAATTTCTTAAGACAAGCATTACAACTTGTTCCTACAACTGCCCTTCTCTTTTGTGGTCATGTTCTCCAATATGCGTTTCTGCAGGTCTGCACTTCGCACACGCGAAAGTATAGTGGTGAACTTCATTGGTACCCATCTTCTTGTGCCATGCATGATCTTCTCAACACAGCAAATCCATTTTTTTTTGGGAACAACATGTAATATTAGTATGACTCTTCAATGTCATCAAATTCATCACCAACAAGTTCATGATGTTCATCATCATATCATCAACTTCACTTTTTACATCTCCTTCACCTTCTACATCTCCTACAAGTTCTACATCTCCCTGAGCATGTATCTCACCTCCTGTATTTTCAATTAGATCACCTTTAATATGAACCTATAACTCCTGAGTTTTCAATTTGAACTCCACGTACTGTGAACATATTCAATGTTTAAATCCAATCATTAGAAAGCTCCCTCATTCCCCCGTCATCAGAAATCCTTTTATTATCACAGTACACATCTTCAAAATAACAGTACAGATTAACATCATCTATTTCCTCAGCATCATCTTGTCCATAAACTTGCTTCTGATCAATATCCATACTATTATAAAAAAAAATTAATAAGACCATTATTTAACATAATACATTCAGGTATTTTCGATAAAAGTTCACAGTATTTATCCTTAATACATTTCGGTATTTAACCTCTTACGTGTTCACTAAATCAAAAAATTTATTCTAGAGTATTTAACCTAATACATTCAGGTATGTTCTTTAAGACACTACAGTATTTAACCTTAATATATTTAGGTATTTAGGTATTTAGCATCTTAAGTGTTCACTAAATCAATTTTTTTATTCTAGAGTATTTAACTTAATACATTAATGTATTTAACCATAAGACATTACAATATTTAACATTAAGCACTACTTGATCATTACAGTATTTAAACTTAAGCAATCAATGATTTCACCTTAAGCCATTACAGTTTTAACCTTAAGACATTACAATGTTTAACATTCAGGTGTTTTGTTTAACCTAATACAATATTTAACATAATACATTCATGTAATTTCCTTAAAACATTATAGTATTTAACCTTAATACATTCAGGAATTTAACATCTTAAGTGTTCACTAAATCAAAAATTATATTCTAGAGTATTTAACCCTAATATATTCAGGTATTTTCTTTAAGACAATATATATAGTAATTAACCTTGATACATTCAGGTATTTAACCTTAAGACATTACATTATTTAACCTTAAGCATTACATGATTTAACCTTAAGCCATTACAGTATTTAACCTTAAGTATTAAATGATTTAATCTTAATACATCATAGTATTTAACCTTAAGCAATTGCAGTATTAAACATTAAGACATCACAATATTTAACCTTGAGACATTACAGTTTGTAACCTTAATACATCATAGTATTTAACCTTAAGCTATTACAGTATCTAATCTTACGATATCACAGTATTTAACCTGAACAATTTGTAATATTAAACACTTTTCCTTCCCAGTACATCAAACTAGATCATCAAAATGGATAAATTAACATCGAAACAACAAAGTAAAACTTCTAAAATGAAATTAAAATAACAAATTCATATTAAAGTAAGTTTTAACCTCAAAATTGATGAATCGTCAGAATATTGAATTGACTGGAATGGACTGAGGTCTACTTAAGAATCACAGATCATCTTCACAAACAGAACAAATCAAAATGAATAGATGAATTCACAATAAATATATTAATTCACAGAAAATGAACAAATTAGAACTTGTTCTCAAAATAAATCAAACCAAAATAAAAAAAATTAAGCAAATCGGCGAACCTGATGATATGGCGAGAAAACGATTTCAACAGTGAACTGCCGGACCTGATGATAGCGCTAGACCTGATTGCTGGAACTAATTGCCAACTGAGTGAGAGATCGTTGTAACTGATCGTGCAAAAAAGTATGGAATCGCCTTGTAATGCCTGAGGGAGAAGACAGAATAGGCAATTGCAGTGATAAATGGAAATTTGAAATTTAAAAGGAAACAATGATTCGTTGTCGTTAATTAAATCAAAAGTTCGTTAATCTGGTTAGATTAGTTAGTTATGGGACCGGGTTTCCTTTTAGGAGCCTGCGGGGATGAAGGGGGAATGGGAATGTGGGTCGTATATAATTATTCTAAAGTTTAATCCTATACTCTTGCCGAAAAGCTCCAAATTCAGTATACTGCCCACCTCATGCCACAGAAAATTTTATTCTTGAATTTACGAAACTGAAAAAAAGAAATTCAGTTATTTCTATAGAATTAAAATTGTAAGACAATTAATAGAATACCACTGAGCGGTAGTGCCCCTTCTGCAAGCTTTCATACTAGTACCTTGTACCAGATCTTATTGTTTAATGTATGCGTGATGTTTCATACATTGAAATTGTTGGGTTTTCATGGTACTTAAGGCAGCGAAATTTCAAAAAATTTGACAAGAAAAGTACCAAAAGATTATTATGTATGACTAAAATCAAACCAAAATCAATTTCCAAATCAATAAGCATCATACATTTAGTTTCTTGTCTCCAAACAAGAAATGAAGATCCTTGAGATGTAGGGTTGTAGCCTCCACTTCCTTGTTGATCGATGCTAATGGTGGTTGATGCTTTGCAGCGCCCTGGTGGTTGATGTGTACGTGACCTTGAACGCCTTGTACCAAGATGAGACTCCAAAGTAGAAGCCCTCCACTGTATCCACCAAGAAATTAATTAGAAACCAAACTTTCCTCTTGCTAGAGAGTAGTAATTTGGTCGCTCCTTAATCTCTATCCTCCAAGAGAACAAGATCTTGATTCTAGGGTTTGTGGGTTCTCAACACATGAGAGAAAAACAAGAAAGAGAAAGAGTTTTGACAGAACTTCAACTCTCAAAATGAATTGCTCTCTAAAGGAATGAGAGAGAGTGCATATATAGCAAATAAGGAATGTGAAATTATGTTTCCAAAATTAACTCCGTATTCTACCACGTTTTTTACCACGATCTAATTCGAATTAGATTCTGCTCTCTGAATAAAAGTTATAGATCTTTCTTTTATCTTTCTATCCATATGTGGTACGCCCAAAACAAATATCGTATGAGGGCGTTATGGTCAAAATACGAAACATGCGCAGCAGTTTCCAGAACATGGTAGTCTAAATTTAGCACCACGTTCTACCACGTTTTTGAGCCTGATATATTTCTAATTTGGTTTTCTTCCAGAAATACAAAGTTGTAGATTTTTCTAGCTATTACCTTTCCAGAAAGATATAGAACGCTAAAAACGGATATCGTATTAGAAATATATGGCCCAAATAAGAAACATTGCGCAGCAGCTTTCAGAAAACGTGGTAAACTATTTTGGGCTAACTTTTAATTATGGAAACAACTCTTTAAATAAACATGGGCCATAATTAACAACAGTCATTAGACTTTGTTTATTGAGCCAAGTTTCACTTTCCTTGTTTGAATTAATCAAATACAATTAATCTAATTAATTGTAGTATCTTATATAATTATCCAAATAATTATATTTCTCATGTTTTAGTGGAGAAACCAATTTATTTGTCATGTCATACATGTCAAATAAATTAAGGAGCATTTCTAATTAATTCCTTATTGGTGTGACCCTGTGGGATCTATATCATTCGGCAATAGAATCTGAAACTCTTTTCGATTCCATAAATTACAAACGGCACCAAGCAATATGCATTGTAATTACACAAATGACACAGATGATAAGTACCATACTGTATCACGATCCCTAAGCAATAATTGCCTCGTGTCAATTCCATGTCTCATGATATCATGAATAGATCCAAGGTAAGAGTGTGTTATCCTTGCAAATCTACTCGTTTCTTGATTCCGAAATAATTCAGTAATTATAATTAACTCCTTAATCATATGTGCACATACTTGTATTATTTCATCAAGGGGCCTAGTGATATCATCGCTCATTATATGAGGGACATTGGTATTCTTGATAATTACTATTCCTCCACATAAGAGACACATACTGGGATATAATCTGTATAATTGCCAGTTACGGACAACGTTAGATAATATCCACGAATATATATTCCCATGTGAGAGAAACAATCATCTCATACCTTAGAATTCCAGACACAAATAAAACATTAATGACACAAACACAATCCATATTAAATGTTTTACTTTGGTCACGTCCAATCCCCTTGATCTCCATTAGGTATCCATTTGATCAGATTGACAACTCCTTGTCATATGATCTGCAGAACATAATCATCATCTAATCCAAATGCTAATCTTATACCGGTAATTAATGTCTCTTGTTAATTACCAAGACTAGGGACACTTTAGAGTATTTATTAACACATGTATAGAGTTCCACAATTCCAAGTCCTCAACCTGAATAATCTATAATTAATAAAATACTCAAGGAGCAAAATGATAAACATAATCATTCAATTACATAAACAAAATTTAGAAAACAATCATCCTATGATTGGCTTCTAGATCACAACACTAACAGAAATGAATAGGAATCTTATCCTTTAAGCACTCTATGATTTTATCTTCTTTCTTTCTTTTGCATCCGATTACATTCTTAACAATAATCAGATGTTATTAATTATGTTATAAAATAAAAAATAATGGGTCTAATAGGTAAAATGAATATCCAAGTATCTGATATGTAGTACAGTTTTCTTTTCATGAATTGAATTTATTCTCATTTTTACAATAATACACATATATTCGGCAATGATTGAAAAAATATAATCATGGAGTGAAAAATGAATATAGATATTTGCAAGGATTGATTTGTAACTTTGCATATTCTTCTTGTCAGTCTTCTCTTTTCTTTTGAAGGTTCCAGAAAATGGGCAATGTATGGTTCAAAGCTAATTAATTGATCTACTTGAGGATCAGATGTACATCTATCATGTATGAGACGCATAGAACCCTACTCTGATTGCATTTCTTTTTCTTTTCTTTTTCTTTTCTTTCTTTTTTCTTCTTCTTTTCTCTCTTTGTATGCATCTATATATCATACATTTTTCCGGAAGATAGCCATATCAAGTTAAAAACATGCACATATTTGTGTAAAGTTAAATAATGAAATAAATGACACAAATCTAAGCATACTGGTACTGTTTCAATTCAATTAAAAATACTGCACAAGTATTTTTTTGTTTAACAAACACAATATTTGGTTTCGTCTTGGCGAGGAGAAGAGAGGACATAGGAGGGAGAGGATAGAGGAGGACTCGAAGGAGGGAGGAGACAGTCAGGCGTGGAGAGGGAGAGGGATCTGTTGGGGACACTGAGTTTCACCTTATGGAAGGAACAGAAGGAACTTTAAGTTATTTCCTTCATCATTTTTTTTATTAAATGAGTGAGAAAGAAGGAGGAAGGACAAAATGGATATTTAGAGAAAAATTTAGCAATAAGATTTGGTTCAAATGGCTTTGGACCGGACACTGTCCAAAGCCTCTAAAAATCATATGATTAAAGTCCGAACAGTCGATCCGAACCGCTCAACATGATTTCCATATTAAAATGTGTTTAGTGATCAAATTTTATATTTTTTGGGAATTGTTTACTTATTTTTAGATATGTAGAATATCACTGTTTCTGTACCATACAAAAATAGTGATTTTGTATGTATCTAAAAAATAGTAAACAATTCTCAAAAAATATATAATTTGGTCACTAAGCACATTTTAATATGAAAGTCATGTTGAGTGGTGGTTTGGATTAGCTGTTCGGATTTTAATCATACGATCTTTAGAAGTTTTAGACGGTATCCGGTCCAAAGCCATTTGGACCAAACATCATCCCAAAAATTTATTAGCTCTCAAAATTGAAAAAGTTGCCCTCAATATATATAGCACTCCCCTAATTTAAAAGACATGCTGCATCATAGACATCTGTTAAATTAAAGAAAAATAATTTTTGAATTTGTCAAAAATGGAAAAGATAAGGAAAAAGAACATGATTAAAATTTACAGATCAATTTAATAAAAAAAATAGCTTCAAAATTCGTACTAATTTGTAACACATGTTCAAATTCAATATTTTTACTTAAAAGGATCTGAATTCACAAAGTAGCAACGATTTTTCTTCTTAAATTTTAGAGGTTGGAATTTGTTTTGTGACCTATATATTTATATAAAACTGGGTTCTAATAATAATATGAGATTGAGAGGTAATTGGGTTAGATGGAGGCTGCATCAAATAGTTGTCTGGACGCGTAAGACACCACTAAAGCTATTTTAATTTGGCCAGGGAAAATTTATAAGGTATATTTCTATTTTTAACGTTGAAATAAAATGTTAAACCTATATTTTAAAAATTTGAATGTTTCATAATTGGTTCAAGTTTTAAAATTTCTGATGTCAAATTTTATTGCTTTGAATTTAGGGGTGCTAATGAGCTAGGTTCGGCTCAGATTCGGCTCGACTCATCAAGATAAGCATACTTGGCTCGGCTCGACTCGTCTCGATTTGGGAAGAAAAAACTCGGCTCGGCTCGCGAGCCAAGCCCAACAAAGTAGTTATAATAGAACTTGATATTTTCATATGATCTAAATCTTTTGCTACAACGATACTGTGTAATTGTAAATTATGGAGATGAATTATATTTGAAGTCAAAATATGCTATCTCAAGGAAAGTGCGATGCATTATTTTTTTATATGAAAAAGTATAATGTAATTTTGTTTATACAATATATATATTTTTTAATTGTCAAGAAAAATGACACTGTTAACAAGCTCATTATTTGAAATTTGAAATCGGTCAAAATATGTCTATTGTATTCTATGTTTAATATAAATGTTATTTACATGATATAATTTAATACCCTATTTTTTTTTATATTGTAATCTCTTTAAACATGAAAAAAGCTCAGCTCGTGAGCTGAGCCAAGTGTTTACATGAGCTGAGCTTTTTCCTTCAAAAGCGAGCTGAGTCGAGTTTGGGTTTTTTTTAGTTTCGAGTCCGATTCGTTATGAAATATTGAGGCGCTCAACTCGTAGATTCGCGAGCCGGCTTGACTAATTAGCAGCCCTATTTGAATTATGAAAAAAAACATTAGTCTTTACATTAGTCTCTCCCTTCTCAAAATTATGACGTCCGAAGTAATTAGATATCCTAATCTGGCTATGCTTTTTTTTTTTTTTTCTGAAAGCTTGGCAGCAGCTGCTAAGTGGTATATTAATTCCAAAAATTTTATTAATTGAAAATTAAATAAAAAAATATCGACATTTGTTGAAGATTAATCTCAGAATTTAAATTCATCATAGATCAAGAGTGTATATGCAAAAGTGTAAAAAGGGACAGCTGTACCAAATAGCAATTAAGATAGGTACCAACGGTACAAATTCTAACCGTTGAGGCAAATGTAATATATAGAGACATCACTCCTGTAAAATAACAACTTGTTCAGAATAAAAAAAAAATTATGTTTCTCCTCTGTTTCATCTCTCAAAAATAACATGGTATCAGAGCGCAACGTTCTGTGACCGCAAAAACAACCGTATGCTGTACCAGTGAACTGGTATTCACAAAACAATAAAAAAAAAACCATAACATAAAATTCAGCAAAGAGCAAAATAGCTCAAGAGGGGCAACAAGAGGCTAACAATAATGCCTTCAAGCTCACAAATACTTTGCTCAGTGGTAAGAACTATCTTACATTAGCAAAGGTTGCATCTAGAGCGCTCAGCGGTAGAGAGATGCGGGAATATATCACAGGAGAAAACAAAGAACCCGAATCGGCAAACCCAAATTTGCTGACTGAGCCCGAAAAAAGGTAGCAAAGAAATGGAGAACCCAAAATGACAAAATCATAACGTGGCTCATGAATTCCATGGAGCCATCTATCTCGGAGCTTTTTCTCCTAGCTGACACGACTTTTGAACTATGGCAAGCCGTGAAAGACATGTACGGGCAAAAAAATAATTATTCCGGTATCTACCAACTCAAATGAGAAATCCAGCCAGAAAAACAAGGCACGAGAAAGCATGTAGAGTACCTTGGTGCTCTTCAAAAGAAAAAAGATGAGATTCGATCATACCGGCCGCCAACCACAGATTTGCAACAATAAAAAAAATGGCAAGAAGAAGATATATTTGAGCATCTTGCTGGTTTGAATCCCACTATGAGGCCATACGGGCTCAGATTATGAACACCATCCCCTTTCTTCTTACAACCAAATCAAGAATATGATCCAACAAGAAGAGAGCAGAAGAGAGGCCATGGGTGGTCCACATCTCACAATCGAAGAGGGACACGAGACCCACGGCTTTGCAGCAGCAAAAAAATCCAATTTTCCCAGTTTCGGCCAAAATCCTAGATCTCAAAATTACTCAAATCACAGAGAAATTGAAAGGTGCACGGGGTGTAAAAAGAAGAGGCATACACATGAGAAGGGTTGGTTTCTTCATCCCATTTAAAACCAAAACATTGGAAAAAGGGGATTGCCGCTGGAGGCAGGGGACACTGGAACGAAGAAAAAACAAAAGAAAAGGAAAGAGGGGCGCGCGGGGATTATTTCACTGACTCAAATTTTTTCGCTGGAAAAAATCCTTCTGAAGTGTATGCGGTTAGCGTTGAATCGCGTGCGCGTAAGAAGCGCGAATTCTATGAGGCGCGGGAAGTGCGTGGATGTGAACCGCTTGAATCCCAGACCAGACCCAAAAACAAACATCATGAACCGGGTCCAAATAATAGCTTTGGTTTTTTTGCTGGTGGGTCAGGATCAAGCCAAAATGGGTCATATGAGGCAATAGATCAAATGCAGACTAATTCAGCAGATGTCCATGTTGCTAGCCCAACAAAATCAGTCTAAATTTTCTGGTATCTCTACACACTCAAAAATTTAAAATTATTAGATAAAATAATTATCGATAGTGGAGCTACGGATCATATGTTTGGCAATCAAACCTTGCTAAATAATTTAGACATAACCAATATAACCAATTTGTCTTGGTAGCTAATGGTATGAAGGTGAAAATTAACGGTATAGGCAAAGCTATTTTTTGTAATAAAAAAATATACAACGTATTATACTTAGAGACCATTCCTATAAATTTAATTTCAGTACAAAAATTGACACTAGCGTTGAATTGTGATGTGATTTTTACTTGTAAAAATGTTATATTTCAGGACCGGAAAACCGGGACGAAAATTGGTGAAGGATTTCTTGAAAATGGACATTATTTTTTTAGCTCAAAAAAATATCTTTGTGCTTCCACTAAATCCATTGACAACGATCTATGGCATAGAAGATTTGGACATCTTTCCAACAAGATTTTAAATCACATTTTCGATTGTAAAAATTTAAATTGTAGCAATTATGAAATTTGTAAATTGGAAAAACAAGCAAAGCTTCCTTTTCCTCATTCCGTTAGTAAAAGTGAAGGTATATTTGAATTGATTTACTCCGATGTATGGGGACCAGCCCCAATTAAATCATACAATGGATTTAAATATTTTCTTATTTTCATTGATGATTTCTCAAGAACTACTCAGTTCTATTTACTCAAATCTAAAGATGAAGTATTTAGTAGCTTCAAAGAATTTTTTTGTCTCATAGAAAATCATTTAATACCAAACTAAAAATATTTAGATTGGATAGTGGGACGGAATTTGTAAACAATTTGTTTTGCAACATTCTTTAAATAAAAATGAATTATACATCAAACCACTTGTATAAATACACCTGAGCAAAATGGAGTGTCGGAAAAAAAAAAAAGACATTTATTAGAAATGACAAGAACTTTGATGTTTCAAAGTAATGTTCATAAAATATATTGGTCGGAATTTAGGCACATTTGTAGGCAGGAATTTAGTCATATGAAAAAACAAGAAACAAAATGTCGTGGCTCGATCAAGCACGGAAGTGAAGTATCGAGCCCTGACATCTACCGCTAGTGAATTGATATAATTTAAACAATTGCTCAAAGACATGGGAATCATTTTTTATCAACCTATGAAGATGTATTGTGACAACAACTCGGCACTTCAATTGCTCAAAATCATGTATTTCATGAGCAGACCAAACATATAGAAGTTGATTGCCATTTCATTAGAGAAAAATGTTTAAGCCAAGGAGATAGAGACACCATTTGTTCGAAGTGAGAACCAACTAGCAGATATTTTCATTAAGGGATTAGACCCTAAACCTTTCGACAAAATAACAAGCAAGCTAGGATTACTAGATATCTATAATCCTAATTTGAGGGGGAGTGTTGAAGAATAATCTCAGAATTTAAATTCATCATAGATCAAGGGTGTATATGCAAAAGTGTAAATAGGGGCAGTTGTACCAAATAGCAATTAAGATAGGTACCAACGGTACATATTCTAACCGTTGAGGCAAATGTAATATATAGAGACATCACTCCTGTAATAAATAACGACCTTTCCAAAATACAAAAATTTATGTTTCTCCTCAGTTTCATCTCTCAAAAATAACAAAATTAGAGAATGATCATTTTTGAGTAATTTGAGATATAGGAAAAACGTGATATTTCAAAATGTCCAGAGGACGTTATAGAAAATCGTAGTCAGCTTAACAAAATTAGATTAACGCATAAATGAAATTAAACTCTGGATGTTATAGAGTATCACGGCCAAGGGCCGTTTTGGTCTATCACGGCCATGAACAAAATTAAGGCCTGAAGTAAGCGTGAAGTCCGTTTGAAGTCCGTTGGTTTAAATGATTTTGTCCTGGATGTTATCAAGGAGAACAGTCAGAAATTAATTTTTTTTAAACGCTGTTTCGCCAATCAGATTTTGTTAATCAGAACGTTGTAGTCTATAACGTCAAGAGAACGTTATAGACCATTATGTTTTCTTAGATATCAAATTTTTCAGAAATTGTCGATATTTATTTATTTATTTTCTTATTAATAAAAATTTCAGATATTAATTAGCAATAACAAATTACACCATCTCAGTACTCTGAACAGATATTAAAACCCAACCTTGCCCAACCTTGCGCTGACATCTGAGTAGCTGTTATTATGTCCAAATATGCTTCTGTAATTTTAGCAAAATGTGAGCCCTAAATTCATCTCATGAACACAACTAGCTACTAGAATATTCAATTGTATCATAGCCCCATAAAAAATTACTCTTTTCGATATCTCCAGAAACATCAGGCTCCACGTAGCACTCTTGCCGACCATAATCCATATTTCATGCCACCTTGTATTTTGACCATATTCCAGGATACCTCCCACAGACCCACACCTCACCAAACAAATACTAACCTGTCGTTCTGACTCGAGTTAGGATAAATTACCTCACGTTCCGGCCATGCCTCATGTAGAGAGATATTTGGTTGCTGCTGACGGGTTACACGACCAAGTGATCGAGGTGGTCCATCCGAAGCATCGTACGAATACGAAATAACCGTACCCCAGCCTATAGACCACGATGTGCACCAACCATTAAAAAACACAGATAGAGATTTATCTACCAACCATTTTTGTTTTTTTGTGGAATAAAAGAGGAGAGAGACTTCCTTAGGTAGCCACTGGGCTCTCTACCACATTTTTTTTAAATTAGAAAGAGAGCAGCCGCACCAAGCTTAAAAAACACAATTTTGGACCATTTTTGCCTCCCTCCCTTTTCAAAAAGTCAAAAGAGAGAGAGGAAGAGAGAGAGTAGACTAAAAAAACAAACAGAGAGAGAAAGAGCTTTCCTTTGCAGCCTCAGCTTCTGCCAAGCTTTTCGATATAAAGAGAGATCCACGCGGTGCTTTTAGAGTTGAGGTTAGCTAACTCTATTTGTCCCAACGTCTTAATATTAGGATTTGTTTTTTTTTTTCTATTTTGTCAAAATTATCATGTATTTGACTTTCCAGCCTTCCGCTTCTGGATCTCATTTATGAGCAGGTTTGTTTTAACCTATTATTATCTTACTTTTATTGCACTCATTAATTCTGTCTCATAATTTTATAAAATAACAGTGTAATGTGAAATCTTAAAGCCAAATTGCTTTGTTCAAGTTTCACTTGGAGAAAAACAGCAACTAAGATGCTTCACTGTTTTTCTTATTATTGGTTACAGAACACCCAAGAAGATCCAATCAACTCTGTTTCTGCCATCCAGATCCATGCCCTTTGCATTAGCATACATTAGAGGATCAAATAACATTCGCATTACAAATCCAAAGAGGTACGCGCAGGAATATTTTTTTCTTTACTTTTTTACAAGTTCATACTGATAATTTGATTCCGTGATATGAATTGTAGTCAAGAAACTTAGATCTAGTAATCAAGAAAAATATGGTGCTTTCCAATGTTCTCTACAAACAAATTACTCTCTACATGATAATGATAATCTCATAAGGCATTTTTATTTTTAAAATTCACATATTGCATTTTGTTCTTATGATATCTACATATTTTTTATTGTTATTGTGGTATTATTCTTTTATATAGCTTAGATATTGATTAAATAGCTTTATGTTTAGTGTTTGTTAGTAGAGCTGTCCATTTACTTTCTTTGACACCTTCCTTTTCAATAAAATGGAAATTGAGCACTTTTAAGAAATCAATCACTAGTGATTAAGTGGTTAAGATTTAGGTCTGTACCAGTTCAAAAAAAATTATAATTGCAAGCTGAGAAGAGGGTAGTAAGCATTGCGCGCATGTTTTGCCTTGAGAACAAAGTATTTATATTGAGCGCAAGAGAAGGAGAGGCCTCCCAGATGTGGCAAAGGACAGAGGTGCGAGCGGCGATCTTAATGGAAAAAATCAAGTTGATTGTGATAAGCAATGCATGAGGGAGATTAGGAGAGCAGTTTGGGTCTGATGCCCATCGGAATCAAACTGAATCCGATGGGTTCTATAACCATCCGATTCCCTATAAGATCTATGTGCATTGTTTTAATATCCGTGCACATTCGCTTTAATATCTGTGCCCACGAATCTTAAAGTAGATCGGACGGTTATGGATCTCATCGGATCCAAACTGCTCTCGATTGTTTAAGAATCTGTGTTTTGGGTTCTGTTTAGTCGGGAGGATTGATTTCTGTTGAAGTCAAATTTCTTAAATTCTGGAAAATATGGGCCAAAAGCCCACTAAGACAAAATGTGAGCGGACTTCAGTGCTCAAGTATTAGAGGAGAGTAAGTTCGGATCCATATTAAATGTGAATTTGCGTGCCAAATTGGAGGATCGAAATAAAATAAATATAAATTATTTTTTCAGGGATTTAAGAGCAGATTCTGAGGTGAGGTTTCTATTCTAATTTTAGAGATCTACTCCAGTTTTCTATTAAGAAACTGTTGAGAAAAGTTTCTTATTGAGAAATTGTATCTAAACGACATGCTAGCCAAACAATTTCCATAAACTATTTAGAATACATGATTTATAGTAGAAACTTTAAAGTTAATTTCAAAAATATTAAGGTTTACAAAACTTTAGAGCTTTTAATTTATAAAAGTGGTAAACAGTTATTTAGAAATTCACTTCAATATGCTGGAATAGAGATTCTCTAAATGAATTAGATATTATTCTTCTGTATTTGAATTTATATATACAATTTGTAATTTGACACAATTAAAAATAATTATCTTTTAAGGAATAAGATTTGGTCCAAAGGGCTTTGGACTGGACACTGTCCAAAGCCTCTAAAAATCGTACAATTGAAATCCAAACAGTCGATCAGAACAGCTCAACATGATTTTCATATTAAATTGTACTTAGAGATCAAATTTTATATTTTTTGAAATTGTTTACTATTTTTTTAGATATATACAATATCATTGTTTCTGAACATTAAAAAAACAGTGATTTTGTACATATGTAAAAAAATAGTAAAACAATTCCAAAAACTATAAAATTTGATCTTTGAGCACATTTTAATATGATCATGTTGAGCGGTTTAGATCGACTGTTCGGACTTTAATCGTACGATTTTTAGAGGCTTCGGACACTACAGCAAAACTGAGTATCAGCGACCAGTATCAGCAACCGGCGACTACACCGGTCTCTGATGCCTATTTTTTTTCAAAAAAAAAATAATATTACATAAAAATCAGGCGACCAGGTTATCAGCGACCGGTATCGGCGACCGGCGATGACACCGGTCGCTGAAGCTAATTTTAAAAAATAAAAAATTAAAAAATTATGCGAAAAAACCTTTCAGCGACCGGCGCCGTGACCATCAGCGACCATATTGTACCGGTCGCTGAAAGTTTTTCCTGAAAACCCCCCGCCAAACCCTTTCTTCTTCCCTGACGCGCATTTTTCGAAATTAGGTTTAGACACAAACGAAATTCATCCCGCCGACGACGACGAAATCCATCCCGCCTGGTGAAATCGATCCCGCCGACGACGAAACCCATCCCGTCGCTCTTCTCTCTTACTCTCTCTCTCTCTCGGTATCTCTCTGTCTCTTTCTCTCTCTCTGTTTTTTTTGTTTTTTTTGTTGCCAACGGAGGGTTTTTTGTCCTAATTTCTAGTAGCTGCTGATTCCGGTGGCTGGCATGTGCTCGTGGACCTCGGAGCTGTCGCGAGACGAGGTGCGAGAAGGCAACCTTGGTACCGACGAGCGTCACAACTCGGGTAAGGCCCAATGTTTACTTAATTTCTGTAATTTCTGTGATTTCTCGATGTGTGACAAGGAGCTGAGCTCCCTATTGTGCCTTGACTGATTTCTTTTAATTACGTCGTGCCGATTCGTAGAACTTGAATTGTTAAATGCGAGTTCGGGTTTATGTTATTTTCCGACTCAATTGAATTGCTTGTCTTGTGTGTGCTTGAATTGCTTGAACGGTGGGGGTGCTACTGGTCTTGGTACCAGTTCGGTACCTGTGGTATTGTAAAAAAATCATCAGAAACAATCTTTTTTTTTTTAAAAAAAAAAACTTTCAGCGACCGGTAAAAAGTATCAGCGACCCAATATTTTGGTCGCTGATAACTTACTTTAGCGACCATATGAGTTTGGTCGCTGATAACCTATCAGCGACCGAGATGACGTCATTCAGCGACCGGTGACGTCATCAGACATGTATCAACGACCATATTTTCAGCGACCGGAGCATCAGCGACCGACGCCTTGGGTATCAGCGACCAAAAAGATCGGTCACTGATACCCCTTTCTGCTGTAGTGGGACGGTGTCTTGTCCAAAGCCATTTGGACCAAACCTCATCCCATCTTTTAATATCCGGATATTTGTATTTATATCGGAACTCTACAAATATTTATATCAAGTATACTAAGTATTGATCACCTTTTATATATAAATAATCATAAAAGTTCAACTTATAAATTTTATTGAATGAGTAAAAAAATTACTTTCAAAGTTTTTGATTCTAGTAACGAGAGATATAAACATTTATATGTTATGAAATATAAATATTTTTAGGAAAACAGTATAAAGCATCTAAAATTTAAGTAAAAATGCGGATAAAATATGCAACTATATATCACTCCTTTATTTTTATTTTCTCAAAGATGCGAAACAGCATCTCGGAAGGATAAAAATTGTAAAATAGAGCGATAAAGTCAAACGATGTCTAGATCCTTTCACCAAGTTGAATTCTTAATTTACAACTCAAAGTGCGGAAACACGGATATTGTGACTCCAGCTAGCTAGCTAAGGGTGAAAACGATATGGATAATATCTGATTTTATTCAATCCGTATTCGAAAATTTAAATGTGGATATCCGATATTTGAATATCATGTATAGATAAGAATACTGATATGGTTTTATGTTTCAATAATTATCTGTATCCGCATAGTAGTAATACACCATATATTTTAGGGAAAATTGTGAAAATGTCACTCCAAACTTTGAAATTGTCAAAATGCCACTCCAAACTTAATTAATTTGTAAAAATACCACTCCAAATAATTAATGACTAAAATATCCTCGCTCGTCCATCTCCGCCTCTTGCGACGGGTGAAGGGAATCATGTCCGGAAACTGCTTCCTCTTGCGACGGGCGAGGGTCATGTCGGCGGAGGGTGCGGGAGGAGGTGGCGAAGGGGCGGAGGCGAAGATGGACAAGCGAGGGTATTTTAGTCATTAATTATTTGGAGTGACATTTTTACAAATTAATAAAGTTTGGAGTGGCATTTTAACAATTTCAAAGTTTGGAGTGGCATTTTCACAATTTGAAGGTTTTGGAGTAGCATTTTCACAATTTCCCCTATATTTTAATATATATTATGAAAAAATTATGTTATTCATCATTAGATAAATATTATGAACTTTAATATTTTTTAGTATTTTTATATTATTTTAATAAGTATTATATCTGATCCGGACCCGTATTCATATCCGCCTGATATATCAGATATTCACTCCGTATTCGTATCTGAAAAATGAAAAAAGAAAATATAAATATTGTTTTACCACTATCCGCTCCGTATCCACTCTGTTTTCACCCCTAACTCCAGCTCATAATTAATTCCAATAATTAACTCCAAAATGGATAAGATAAGGAAAAAGAACTTGATTAAAATTTACAGATCAATTTATTAAACTAAAAATAGCTTCAAAATTAGTACTGATTTGTAACACCTCCTGTTCAAACTTCAATTTTTATTACTTAAATGGATCTGAATTCACAAAGTAGCACCGACTTTTCTTTCTTCTTAAATCTTCTAGAGGTCAGAATTTGTATTGTGACCTATATATATATAGAGAGAGAGAACTGTGGGTTCCAATAATAATGTGAGATTGAGTGGTTGGGTTAATTAGATGAGAAAAGAGAAGTAGCACAGTTGATTAAGAAAAATATTTTATTTTCAAAAAATTTAAACTTATATTTTGAAAATTTGGAATATTTTATAATTGGTTCAAGTTTTAAAATTTATGATAGAAAAATTTTATTGGTTGGAATTATGAAAAAAACATTAATCTTTAAATTTAGTTTTAAGGAAATAGATAATTAAAAATATTTTAAAAATTATAAATATAAAGTACAATTATGACTTTAAATTTTGTAAATATCATAATCTATTGACTTTAAATAGTCAAATACTCCTGAAAACCCCAAAAATAATTACATTCCCACCCCCCCCCCAAAAGGGACATTTTATGCAACTATATTAATTTGGGAAGATGTCAACATAGTGACTTCCTTGTCGCCTTTTTTTCCGGGACTTGGAAAGAAAGAAACATATTGAGATGCTCTGCCAAGTCATGAGCTTTGTTCTAGATTTATTTATTAAAAAAACATATAGATTCCTCTGCCACCTTTTTTTTTAAAAAAATAAAAGAGAGAGAGACAGAGAGGAAGTTTCTTAGGTAGCCACTCTAGACCCACTACCAAGTTTTTTAAAAAGAGTGAGAGAGCTTGGCAGCTTCGCCAAGTACTGAGAGAGAGAGAGAGAGAGAGAGCAGCCACTGCTAAGCTTAATTAAAAGAGAAAGAAATCGAGAATTTGAGATAAAAAAACACAATTTTGACCATCTCTCCATCCATCACTTTTGAAAAGGTCAAGAGAGAGACAGAGATAGAAAGAGCTTCCCTTGGCAACCTCAGCCTTTGCCAAGCTTGTCGATTGAAAGAGAGAGAGAGAGAGAGAGATCCACGCGGTGCTTTTAGAGTTGAGGTCAGCTAACTCTATTTGTCCCATATTAGGACTTCTCTTTTTTCTATTTTGTCAAAATTATTATGTATTTGACTTCCCAGCCTTCCAATATAATGCTGGATCTCTTTTATGTGCAGGTTAATTTGTTTTAAGTTCTAAACTATTATTATCTTACTTTCCTAGAACTCATTATAATTTCTCTGTCTCAAAATTTTATAAAATAACTGTGTAATGTGAAATCTTAAAGCCAAATTGCTTTGTTCATATTTCACTTGGAGAAAAACAGCATCTAAGATACGTCACTGTTTTTCTTATTATTGGTTACAGAACAGACAAGAAGATCCAATCATCTCTGTTTCTGTCATCCACATCCATGCCCTTTTGCATCAGCATACATTAGAGGATCAAATAACATTCACATTACAAATCCAAAGAGGTACGCGGAGGAATCTTTTTTTCTTTACTTTTTTACAAGTTCATACTGTGATAATTTGATTCCGTGATATGAATTGTAGTCAAGAAACTTACATCTAGTAATCAAGAAAGATACGGTGTTTTCCAATGTTCTCTACAAACTAATTACTCTCTACATGATAATGATAATAAAAGTGTATTTCACCATATTAATTATTAAATCAAATATGATTCAGTCACTCTAAGTAACTAGTATTTTGATTCACATAACTTATGAAACAGGTTGCAATTCTATTATCATTTCAAACATTGTGCAAAATTAGAATTCTGATAGTATGTTGAAGAGAGGAAAAGAAAAGGTTCAAGAGAGAGTGTCAAAGAAAAGGTCTAAAGTCTGGAATAGTTTTACCGAGGTGCCTGATGGTAGTAAAAAAGCCAAATGTAACAATTGCGGAGAACTCCTAAGTTGTGATAGCAAGAAGCACGGCACATCACATCTTAAGCGACATCCTTGTTACCGTTCCACTGAGCCCCCAAACAAGGATGCAAGAACTTCTCCACCATCTAACTCTTATGGAAACATGGAGAACCAAGGATATAGCCAACAAATAAACACAAAACCTTCTGGAAACAAAGAAAATCAATTGGGATATCGCCAACAAACAAATGTAGAGTCTTTTGGATGCCAAGATAATAATTCGGGAGAGAACCATTTGGGATATGTCCAACCAATAAACAAAGAATCTTCTGGAAACAGAGAGAATCAATTGGGATATCTCCAACAAACAAACACAGAACCAACTGGATGCCAAGATAATAATTCGAGAGAGAACCATTTGAGAAATGTCCAACCAATAAACACAGAACCTTCTAGAAACAGAGAGAACCAATTGGAAAATATCCAACAAACAAGCTCAGAACCTACTGGATGCCAAGATAATAATTCGAGAGAGAACCATTTGGGATATGTCCAACCAAGAAACAAAGAACCTTCTGGAAACAGAGAGAACCCATTGGGATATCTCCAGCCAACATATACAGAACCTTCTAGATGCCAAGAGAATAATTTGGAATATGATCCGCAAAAAAATCGAGAGCTTTTTGTGAAAATGGTAATCGATAACAAAAGCATGTTGGAACATGTGGATAATCCTTTCCTAGAAGAGTTTGCAAGATTCCTTCAGCCATCGTATAGCCATGTAACTATGAGGGATGTTGAGAAAGACTGCCTCACCTTTTATGAAAATGAGAAAGCCCAGTTGAAAGAGAAAATCACCAAACTAACTTCTAAAGTAAGCCTTAGTGTGGTTGGGTGCTCTAATCCAAAAGGCCAAAGTTCAATTCTATTTGTTGCAGCACATTTTATTGATAATGATTTCAAATTATTCAAAAGAATAATTGGGTCTGTGGAGGTTGATGATCCTTATTTTTATTTGGATGATCAGATAAGATTTGATGCTGAGAGAATCCTAAATAATTGGGGACTTGGTAAAAAGGTTTTTGCTTGTACTCAAAAAAATTATTACATTGAAAGTGAAGACGAGTCTAGTCCAAAATTGAACGTGGAGTGCATTCTGGAGTGTTTTCAATCAATAGCTTGTAGAATCTATAATGAAATTAGGTCAGATGAATGTAGTATTAGAAGAATTATGAAGGACCTGAATGAATTTCCAGAAAAAATGTGCTATTTCAACCAAATTGGAGCGGGACATAATCTTGCTCCTAAATTTGAATTTCTTCTAAATACCAGAGGAGTACTTGGTATTCGTCTCAATATTTTAAATGATGCTTGTATCTATAAAAATGTTCTTTGTGAATTTGACAACAGGAATGTAGGATGGAGCAAAGTGGAGGAAGTTGTTCCCCTTCTAAATAAAATAAATGATGTGGTTGTCATGTTCTCTTCCCTTGAATTTCCCACATCAAATTTACTTCTAAAATTAGTTTTTGAAATTAGTGATATCCTCCTATCAGATGCCTATCCTGTTTTATCTGGTCATACGAAAGATGATATAGATTCCTTGTTATATAATTATTTGGCTAGTTGTGATAAATTAGTGTTGATTGCTTCCTTGTTAGATCCTCGATTTAAATTCAGATTATTGAAACGCTGCATTGAAAAAATTGAAGCTGATGAAGAAGATTTTTGTAAATTCTTCTGTAGTTTGTATGATGAATATCAAAGTGAAAGCATAGTGATATGCGGATTTGATCGTTTATCTCAAATACCAGAGATGAGTAAGTATTTTGAAAGAAGTTTGGTGGAAGAGGGAGATGCGAATTTTGATGTGTTGGGTTGGTGGAAGGATAGTGAATCAGAATACCCGATTCTTTCTAGGATGGCACGTGATATTCTTGCTATTCCCATTTCTTCCTCGCTTGTTTCAGGCACAGAACCCATGGAAGAAATTATTGATGAGATCCTTCATTCTGCAGTCGATACAGGGATGTCCATGGTCTTGGTTTGCTGCAACAATTGGTTGAGATCTGGTTGTAGTGCTGGTATGGCATCTATATATACACCTTTTTCTTATAGATGTTGGTTATTTATCTACAAAATTTTCAGACCCAAATTGTAGTTTCAATTAATAAGTTTTTTTATAGTATTGAGTGCTAGTTTATTTGGCACCTGCTATAGCCTATAAAGTTTACTACAGCTAATTTTGGCTCATGCATTTTCTTCTTTCTTTCTTGTATAGTAGATAAAATGAGATATCCCTCAAGTATCCTATTTTCTTTTAGATAGTTAATAAATAGCACTTTGTTTCCCATATCTTAAAATATTGAGTTTGTTTACCCATTACAGTTTCCTGAATATTGTTGTTGAATTGTATGAACTTTGAGTAGTCCATTTGCAAAAAGAAAAAAAATAATTTCATTTACTAGAGCTTTATATACTTTAGCAATCTGCTCTTCTGTTATGTTATACCAAGATTATTGTTTTCTATTGCACAGTTACTTTAGCAGCACAAAGAGTTTCTAATTATAAGTACTAGGAATCACAAATAGCAAGCTAATAAAACTACATATGGTTCAAATGCATCAATGTGTCGAGATCTTATATAAAATATAATCATAAACAACGAATGTATATTGGTTGCCTTAAATAATTTCATTAAATAAGCACCACATTTCATTATTAATATTCATGTGCACTTTGTATACATTGCTTTTTCCTGGCACGTTACTTGAAATACTTATATTATTTTTTAGATAACTTAAAATAAACAGAATATAACACAAATATATATATATATATATATATATATATATATATATATATATATATATATATATATATATATATATATATATATATTATTTTTTATGTGAAGCAGGTAATTCTGTGGCAAGCATAGAAAACATTATTAAAAGGAGACACCTTGATCAAGTTTGCCCTGAACACTCAAGTAAAAGTTGTGTATATGATGAGATAAAATGCCAAGAGTTGCTTGCTAAGCTGGTAATGTCAAGTGAACTTCGATTCCATTTTGTGAAGAGTACTCGGTTCATAGAGTGGGCAAAAAACCTTCAGCCATTGTACAATCCGGTTGATCTGGTTTCTATTAAGACAAAGTGTCTAGGTTTCTATGAAATAGAGAGGCGAAGGTTTAAAGATCTCCATTGGGACACCTTTGTAAATTCAGCCCACCCAAAAAGAGTTTGCTTTAGTTTCCACGTAGTAGCTCTCATCCCCACTCATTATTATATCGGTGTTACAACACACTTCATTGATGATGAGTTTAATTTGGTCAGAAGAACAATTGGTATAAAGATCACCGATGCGGAATATGGGAACTATGCATCAATAATATCACCAATACAGAAATGCATAGACAATTTGGAGCTTCCTAAAATGGTACTTGCATTCACCACTGAATTTTGGGAAAAGAAATATTTAGAATGGTTGAGTTGTGGTATTGGGACAATTAAGTTGCACTGCATTGTCGAGGGGTTGCTCTGTGAAGTATTGTCCTTTATATGGGGTGAACTGGGTGAAGTATTTGAATCTATCAGGAAGATGATAAAATTCTTGGCTGAAGATTCTAAACTTAATGATCAATTTGCTATTAAATTTAAAATTATTTCCCCAAAATCATATTTTCAACTTGATGATCAGAGAAGGTGGGACACTACATTGAACATGTTATCTGATGCCCTTGCATACAAAGATTTTTTTTATGCATATAAAGGTTATAATGAGAGGTTCCCATTATGTGACAAATGGAATGATGTAGAAAGTGCTGTCAAAATTTTGGAACCAATTTATGCAGCAGTTACCGTTCTGTCTTCCTCTCAATTTCCCACATCAAACTTGTTTTTGAAAATTGTGTTTGAAATCCATGATGCACTATTACATGCTGTTTTCCATACAAATAATGATATCAATAAAGGGAAATTCTTAGATCGCTTGATGCAATTTTCAGATACTTATTTGAATGATTGCGATAATATATTGCTAGTTGCCTCTCTATTGGATCCCCGATTCAAGTTGACCTACTTGGAACATTACTATACGAAACACATCTCTGTCGACAGTGAGGAAATTAAAAAATGTATTGGGGAAATATACATTAAGTTTGAAATTGAACATGATAGGGGGATGTCAGAGCTGAAGAGATACTTGCAAGAAGGCCAGGTAGAGGTCAGTGATGGTGATTTTGATGTTTTGAGATGGTGGAAGGATAACCAATCAAATTATCCCATTCTTTCAAGGCTAGCTCAAGATATTCTTGCTATCCCTGTTTCTTCATTCCCCTCCGAGTTAGCTTTTTCCACTGCAATTTTTACAGGGTCGAGTATGTTTTTTAGGTTTGGAAAACTTCTGAATCAATTAGGTCCAAGGACATTGGAAGCTTTGCAGTGTTCTTATAATTGGCTGTCAGATGCAAGTAGTAAAGGTAAGCAAACTTCTTCTTGTTGTGCTTATATACTATTACTTTTTAGTGAAATTTCTTGAGAAAAATACCAGAACAACTTTTAACTTAAGGAAAATTTTCCAGCATTTAGCAAGATTTAAAATCATTCTTTTACTTGGAACATGCAGATCATTAGTCTCAACTTTTTTTTTTAAGCCCTTGGCAGTGGCTGCCACGAATTACTTTTCATCTTTATTAATGAAGATTTGTTCCAAACCTCAAACAGGAAAAAGCTCTGCTTACCTTTTAGATTCTGAGCTTTATCATATTTGGGTTGGAAAAAATCTCTATTTGTCGTGTCCGGGCTAGTCGCTACATATGTTAAAAAAATTTGGTGTATAGTTGGGTGCCTACAACGGAAATATGAATCAGTGTAGTTTCCTTGCTTGATCCTGATTAATTAGCTAGCTATTATGTGACAGCACAAACTTTTTATTAATGCAATAACTATTCATCCAGTTTAGTTGATTATTGTCCTTTATTCATCTGATAAATTAAAACAAGGGAAATGTGCGCAAAAAGGAGTAGCAATTGACTTGGTAGAGAAGCACATTCCAGCATCATACCAATGCCCATTACAAGTATGTGATTTTTTGTCCATATGGTTTCTAAAGAATAGTTCGATTGGAAGGATGTCAAAAGAGATAGTAGCTATAGGTGGTGCCAGATTGACTATCAAGAAGATGCAGTGTCTCATCAAGCCAATCTACAACTGGATTCCTGACGATGTACGTTTGGGTTATCCACCATGCTCCTGTTTTCCATTTTCCTTGATTTATATTATGTTTTCACATTTTCCAATTGCAAATTATGCCCTTAATAATAATATGAAAGCTTAAATTCAATCATGGATATATAGTTGTATAGTTAAATGCCTAGCCGGTATTCACACCAAATGGTGGCAAAAGGCGCCACTAAACACAATATTTGCAATATTTGATTCTTAGCTTTCTCAAGTTTCATTTTTCAGATTTCACTCTAACTACAAATGGATAAATTTTACAGATTATGGACTGCTATATTGGTATCTTAAACAATCAAGGAAGTGCATCAGGTAAAATCCTGAAACTTAGCACATTCGATACTCGGCAATTGCAGTCATGGGGATTGTCAATTTCTGACACAGAGAACATGTATGAATGCGGCAAATGTTTCCTTCAAAATGAACTGGTAATTTTCATCAGTATATGATCTGTACATTACAACTTTCACTTCTTAATTAATTACTAGTTGGAACTCAATATCATATATAATTTGTAGGTGCTCTTGCCAATCCAAGTACAAAACCATTGGTTTGTTGGGGTTGTAAATGTTCCAAAGAAGGAATTCCAGATATTAAATTCCTCAAACTCATTGGGCGGACCTTACAAAGAAACAACTTATACGTTGGTATATCTTTTCTCAAATAAGTATAGCTTGTATATTCTATATACCATGTAATGATTAATTGATTATCATATTTGCATTTTGCCATTCAGAGATTAGGAATTCAAAAGTGTATTGATATTGCTGCACTTTACTGCGATGGTGTTCCAGAAGAATGGATGCCAGAGAACGTACTTAATTGGCTTATATATGTTATTCCGAATTTACCACAACAAAACGACGGGTATGATTGCATCATTTTTCATTTTATTTCTATAGAGACTAATTCATTCTATTGAGCAACCCAATTGGTGTTTTAGATGTTCTTGTGGTCTATTTGCACTCAAGTACATGCAATTATGGGATGGATCAAAGCTTGCTACTGAATTCACACAGGTGAGCTATTATTCTTTGTATAATGTTTTATCTCAAAATTTGCATATATAGAAGCAATGAATTATTGCTCAATGTACTTAATTTTATATGATGTATTTAACTTGGCAGGATGACATTGACTTGTTTAGGAAAGAGATAGCTGGTGAGCTAATCTTTTCAGAGCTTAATGATATGAAGGATATTCAAAATGATATTAAGACAAGAATCAATAGAATCACGTACAGGAATAAATATCAACAATAGCTCTTATCATTAGCGCCCAAACATTACTTCAAATCAATTGGTTTTATTTTACTTATATCAATTTAAAAAATAAATTATAATTCGAAAACACTTCTATATGTCGTTATGTGTGCAAATTAATGGCCCACACAAAATGTTTTGGGGCACAATTGTGTGGAACTGGGAAACTTATTATTGTAAGCATGTGCATGAAATTGTTCTCTTGGCACAAACTTACTACATAGTGATTGCTTACAATTTATTTCCATATAATTTTTCTACAATTTATTTCCTTACATTTTTCGACAAAAAGTTTGAGATAAACATTAAAATTGTTTACACCGAGAGAATGGTGTTGTTTCAGTCAATGTTGTAAAATGCGGTTTTGTTCATGCATGCGGAAGACCACTGCATACCGCATATGCGGTATGCGGCCGCATATGCGGAATTTCATGCGGACTCATATATGCGGATTTTAAACTATATATTAATTTATTTCCACTCAAAATATGCAATATATTTCCATTAAAATCATTCAAACAATAAATTTGCACATATGCGGACCAATATGCGGAAATATGCGGAAATATGCGGAAATATGCGGACCAATATGCGGCCGCATATGCAAAACCGCATATTTGAGACCGCATGAAAATTTTCATGCGGAATCGGACTGCATACGCATATGCGGCCGCATATGTGGTCCATGCGGCCGCATTTTACAACATTGGTTTCAGTTATTTTTCCAAGAAAAAAAAAATCTATTGGAAAAATCCTTCCCCGAAAAATTTCATATCTTAATTTCTTAAAACGAAAAAAATTTATATGCACCTCATCTAACTTCCGAAGACATAATTTGATCCACAAAAGGATCCGCTAATTGGTCCATTTCATTTCAATTTCTCAAAATTTTATTGACATAATTTGACAAAGCGTAGTAATTGATTGTAAAAAAAATAATCTTTTCTAGTTATCTTAGAGGGCTTTATAAAGTGAAAACTTAAAAAGGCATTGGCTGTTATAACATATTTGCGTACAAAAATCTCTTGGACCGAATTTGAATCTTATTGTGTGCGTCTCTTTTCAATTTTTTTAATTATTTAATGAAGGGTTTATTTGAAGTCCATTACTCACCAAATTATTAAATATACTGTAAATACAATTTTGTACTTGCTCTAAATGAAATAACTTTTTTTACTTATAAAATGAAAATATTTTGAATTATAGTGATCACTTTTTCATATGTTTTGAGGGGGATACATGAATTAAATTCCCCTTCCTTTTTATCTCTCTTTCTATTTTTTCAACTAGTTCAAAAACAGAGTTGTAGCTTTTCCATGACACAATAGAAAGGTGTATTTGTCACCTAAAAAAAGTCTTTGTTTAAATTCAAATAAAATTTAAGGGGGAATTTCACATGTACCCCTCAAGAACTTCAAAATTATGTATTTATCCCTCTAAAGTTTGAAATTACATATTTCCCCCTCTAAACTTCAAAAACTCACAAATTTACCCATTTTATTGTCTTTTATATTAAAACCCATTCTAAATTTATAAAATACCCATTTTACCCTTTATTAGAAACATATAAATCTCATCGAACTCAAATTTGAATATGAACGGTTTCTCTGCCGTCCGAACTACTTTTAGATTTGTGCACCCAAGATCAGCACAAATCTTGATTCAAAAAAACACATGCATACGGAAGCGACATGCACAGATCTTAATGCGATATTAGTGAATTACAAACGGGCCGGGCAGGACCGGCCGGGTCACGGGCGGGCACGGGCACGGGCACGGGCGTCACGGGCACACGGGCACCACGGGCCGGGCATCACGGGCAAAAAAAAAAAAACCCCGCCCGTGTAATGCCTGTGCCCGTCACGGGCCCGGGGGCAGGACGGGCAGGGCGTATTTTTTTTTTCTGTTTTTTTTACTGTTTATATTTTTTCGGTTTTTTTTTTTTTTTTTTTTCTGTTTTTTTTTTTGTTTTTTTTTACTGTTTTTTTTCGGTTTTTTTTTCTGTTTTTTTTTATAAATTCAAATTATAAATAATTATAAATCCAAATTCATACCAATAAATTATAAATCCAAATTCATACAAATTTAAATTCATTTGACATGGTTGTAACTCGATAATTTTTGTTATAATCAAATATAAATTAAAAATTTCTTAAATCAATTACTTTAAATAATTAAACTCTTATTTTAAAACAATAAATTAAAAAATAAACGACATTTTTTGGCACTAAACGACGTTTTTTGACACTAAAAACCTTAAACTTAATTTTTGAGGCACCAAACGACGTTTTTTGGCGATTCTGATTTTCCGGCTATCCAGGGTGACGGTCGCCACCGTCTCCTCCTCCCCTTTCCGAATTGACGTCATACGCGTCAATCCGACTTTCCTAGCAAAAGTTATGGCCATTTAAAATTTTAAAAAAATATATCTCATTTTTGAATTTTAAAAAAAAAAAAAAAAAATGGGGAGGGGGTCCGGGCGGGGGGCGGGGGCCCGGGGAGGGGTGTCCGGGGGAAAATTTGAAATTCAAATTTCAAAAATTTCGGAAAAAAAAAAAAAAAAAAGGCATGGGCACGGGCGGGGCACGGGCACGGGCACACGGGCGCACGGGCACGGCGGGCGGGGGAACACGGGCGAAGAAAAAATTTCAAGCCCGCCCGTTTAACGCCCGTGCCGTGCGCCGTGCCGTGTGCCCGTGGGTGCCCGTGGCACGGGCACGGCACGGGCAAGCACGCCCCCGGGGGCAAAATTCATACTCTATGCGATATGCACTGATTGGATTTTTTTTAAGATCCGTGCATGTTAGATCAGCACAAATTTGAAGCGATGCCTACAAATCTTAATGCGATGCGCACAGATCAGACGGTAGAGAAATCCTTCAAATTTAAATAATTTGAGTCCGATGGGCATTATATGCTTTTAATAAAGGGTAAAATGGGTATTTTAAAATTTTAGAATGAATTTTAATATAAAAACAATAAAATGGATAGATTTGTAAGTTTTTAAAATTTAGAGGGGGAAATACGTAATTTTAAACTTTAGAGGGAGGAATATGTAATTTTGAAGTTTTTAAGAAAAAGAAGGATCAGATTTACTTAAACTTTTGTCGACAATTTCAGCAATCTATCCGAATGTGATTACGACTTCAAAAAAAAAAGGAAGAGAAATCAGAAAAGGAATCTAATTTCAATTCACTCTATCAAAAAAGTTACTCAAAGAATCAAATGATAATCAAAGGAATCTAATTTCATTTCATTTCATTCTATCCTTCATGCATTGCCAAAGGCCGGTCGATCAACACGATATGGTGTATGAGTTTTCTGGCGGTACCGGTGTAGGTACGCCGTTCAGCTCGTACGCTTGAGGTGGTGGTGCAGCCGTGCAAGATACATCAGGGCTCTTTTTCCAAGTGTTAATTAAGAAAAAAAAATTGACAGACTCGCTCCTGAAAAATGAAAAATCTTACCAATTATTGAATTTAGCTAATTTCTAAGTAACACGTTGCTTAACTGTAAATCACAACTTTTATTTTATGTGTTAACGCTTCTCTTAAGTAATTTTTTTTCCCTATCCTTTGTTCTTATTTTTCATAGGTTTTGAGAAGTAAAAGATTTTGTTCATTTTATTATTTCTAAATAGAAAGGTCGAGAGGCGGATGACATAATTAATTAAATAAATAAAAAGATATTTTTATTAGAGAAAAGTTATGATTTACGGTTGAGAAAACTAACACGATTTAAACTCATTAATTTGATGAAAAATAGATGCACTGTGTCAATTAAGAATTGGCTAAAATCAATAGTGAACAATATATTAACAGAGCTAGTTTAGCTTAAAGCAGCACAAGATCATTAGAGAAAATATAAAAAATATATAGCTGATGTGCTTCATGAAACCAAAACAGCTTAGTCAATACATACGAACCCAAAGAAAAACGAAAGAATTTTGCAAATTTCGTCTTACCGCCAAAATTGATCCAGTGTCATTCACAAATCACAACTCACAAGTGCCAAAATTCACAGTTTTTTGCTTTTCCTCTCTCAACTGAGACTGAGATTCTCACAATGGCTTCACATATGAAAGAGGAACAAGAAGAGGAGGGAGAGATCGAGGTCTTCTCGGATTCATATTCTGCTACATCGGACAGCAGAGAGGAACAAAATGTAGGCAAGGGTAGAACTAGAATTTTTTTATAAAGAGGGCTGAAAATTAAAATGTATAATCTGATGAGTGGAATTTGAACTCAAGACCTCTCAACTACAAAAATAGAATTTTTACTGCTAGATTACATGTAAACATTTGACTAATATTGAAGATGGCTTATATATATAGAAAGTCCTAAAAAACTAAAATTTAAATAAAATTCAATATATATAACTAAAATTTTAAAATCATAAGGGTAGCTTAGCCACATTTCCATTACACTGAGATCCACCCCTGAATGCAGAACCTTAATGTCTAAAATAGAGTTACTAATGCTTTGACTGGGATTAGTTGAGCTTCATTACTAGAAAGTAGCCAAGTAGTCCAATGCCCCGGTCGGAGCTATCTGATCCGCATCATGATTTGTGCGCATAACTAGATGGCTTCGACCGGGCATCGAACCGAATTTGTTTTTATGCCCATTGGACCACCCCTTCTCCCTCATTATTATAATTTTTATCAGTTATGTCACAGTACCCTCATTATTGCTTCAATTTTATTTTATTAATAAGAACTATCTTCTTACCAGGAGGTTGTTTAATTCTATGAGTGCATCTCACCAATATGATTAGTACAGTACCACGTGTTAGAATGAGTAGAGCTAGTGTTTTCTAAGATCGCCATGGAAGTTTTTGAGCTATACATTTAAATGTTGAATTGAGTTTATATGAGGAATTTTAACTGCCGATCTTGATCTGTTTTGCATGTGATCGATACATGTAATTTGTAAAATTTCAAGCTAGTTTTGTACAACAAGATTAAGAGAAGTGAAGGCTAGAAGTTCCTTTTGTGTGCCCATTTGTTATTGAGAGTTACTTCAAATATCATGTGTGCCCCATTTGTTATTGAGAGTTACTTCAAATATCATGTGTGCCCCATTTGTTATTAAGATATATTTTTCAGAATCTCTTTCAAATAGTAATTTAATTTGTATCTATCTAAAAAATTAGTAAAAAAATTCTAAAAAATATAAAATTTGGTCTCAAAGCATATTTTATTATAAAGATCATGTCGAGCGGTTCGGATTGACTGTTTGAACTTTGAAAAATAAGATAAAAGATAGTAGAATATATTGGAGCACAAAAAAGATCATGTTGAGATATTTATCAGAGTATGAACTGTAAAACTAAATCAATTAACATGTCATATGGAAAAGTGTAAGATGAAAAATCAAAAGATTATAAACATGATATTCAACAGACAAAAACAATGAAAAATATATCACTTAGTCATCAATTCTAATTAAGTTCGTCTGAAACTCACCAAAACATCTTGTCTATATATCTTAATGATTTTATTTATTTATTGATCTATTTTAGCATAAGATCAGGATTAAAAATTTCAAATTATCTTGGAAGTAGGAAGGTATTGGGGTGTTCATCAGTTCAGTTCGATTGAAACCGAACCGAACTAGGCAAACGGCAAACCGAAGTTATAATTCAATTTCAAAAATAGAACCGAACTGAACCGATTTAGCATTGCAATCGAACCAAACAGAACCAAAGTTTTATTTCGATTTGTTTAGTTTGTTCGGTACAAACCGAAATATATTAATTTTTTTTATTTAAAACAATTATTTTGTAATAAAATGAAATAAATTAAGAAACAAATTGGATATTAAGAAATAAACCGGGATATTAAAAAGTAAACTAAATATTTAAAACAATTGATTAAGAAATAAACCGGATTGTCCGGACTAAATTCATAATATGTAAAAGTTCAGTCAGTTCGGTTATTTAAGTTTTAAAAGTTTTCAAACTGAACCAAACCTAACCGAAGTTATACTTATACTCCAGTTTTAAAAAACAAACTGAACCGAACTATTAAACCGAAAAAACTAAATCATTTGAACCTATCTAAATCGATTCAGTCCAAAACCGATTAAACCGGACCCAATGAACACCCCTAGGAAGCTAGGTTCATTGGTTTGGTTCGTTAGACATATTATCAACTCCAATAACAAGATCCCTTCCCCAGCGTCTCCGCCAGGCACCAATTGATTCATTGTGGCAATTGCCAAATTACTCGTGTATTATTTAGTATTTTTTCAGAGCAAACGAATAGAGGATCATGTGAATTAAAACGACATATTGCCTATTGGATTTAAATCATGTAGAAAATATACAGCACAAGGTATATTAGCATCAATAGTTAACAGTATTAATAAGAACATAATGATTTTACACCACAACATATATTCCATAAGAAACTCCCAACTAACACAAGGATCAAATGGGCATTTTAGGCGGCTACTTTTTTGAAATTTTTATTAATCGAAATTAAAAAAATAAAATATCTGAAAAGAGGAGAGATTTCAAAAAAAAAATCAAAATATAAGTATAACGTGTTAAATAATTCGGTCCCGTGGGACGAGTTAAATTATCCCATCTTACTTAATTATTCGGTCTACTAACTGAACGAACTAAACGAACTAAACAGCAAAAAAAAAAAAGTCCAGACGGGTTAAACCATCCCGTCCGGCACCCATTTAAATTATCCCATACCAAAAACAAGTCCTTTTTCCACGGGACTTTGTTTACACGTTTTTTTTTTGGTGTAGGACAGGTTGGTTTAACCCGTCCCAGAATTTTTTTGTTTAGTTCGTTTAGTTAGTAGACCGAGTGATTAAGTGGAACGGAATAATTTAATCCGTCTTATAGCATGGGATTATTTAATCCGTTCTACTTATATTTTAAAATTTTCTGAAATCTCTCATCTTTTTTTATATTTTTTATTTAATTTAAATTAATAAAAAAATTGGGCTACTTTTGGCACCGCAAGTAATGATTTCGTTCGTTCATATTTAAAAAGTAAACTCATAACGCTTTTTTAAATGAAAGAAGAAAAAAAAACTGCATTAGAGAAAAGATAAATAAATTTTTTAAATGATTGTTAGTATTATTGATTTTTTTCTGGTCAAATGTTTGGTAGATTTGTCGGTCGCATTCATGAAATTAGACTAAATTAAAAAGAAAAAAAAACTGAAATTAATTTTAAATTAATTTTCTTTTTTTAATAAAAGAAATATGATGGCCAAGTTTCCAAATTTCATACTCTCGTTATTACAGCAAATGATTTCCTTCATCCGGATTTCAAACACATGATCTCTCACATGAAAAAATACTTCTCAATTTTAAATTAATTTTAAAAATATTGTACTCGTGTAATTAATTTTAATTGCTTTTATCATGTAAATTTTTAAAAAAAATCTCATACATTCTGTAAACTAATTTCTGGGATGGATGAGTGAATAAGAATTAATATTGTTTATAATAGGACGGATTAAAAAAATTATGAAATCATCACACATCTCTGAAATACAAATAAAATTATCACATAAAATTAAAAATTAAAAACTAAAATTGAATTAGAGGCTATCATTTGACTTGTTTGACAATCAAATTCAAAACCCATCTCCATTGAAAGTGAAGATAATAAAGAAAGTTAGTTGAGTGGTACATAATTTATTCACATTGAAAACCACAGAGAAACTTCCCTCTCTTGCATGTGATCTTCAAGTATATATACAAACAGAAGCAAGGAAGGAAAACCCATTTGTGAAACCCTCAAAATATCCAATGGGTCTAATGTCCATTGGATTCAAACTGGATCCGATGGATTTCATGATCATACGATTCATTTTAAGATCTTTTGCGCACGGATATTAAAGCAAATGTGCACGGATCTTAAATCGGATAAGACGGTCATAGAACTCATCGGACCCAGTTTGAGTCTGATGGTCATCAGACTCAAGCTGCTCCCGGATAATAGATGTTTGATCTGTTTGCCCCTTTATGGATTATTAATTCAAGCACAATATTAAATGCGTAGTATCCACCTTCAAGCCGTTCGAGAAATAGCATGGAGATCATTGATTGATTTTAGAGCCAAGGAGGCATGTTAGCATAAATGTCAAGGCAAGGCAAGGTGATAATCATAATAATAGGGATTTAACTTTGTTGCTTGTCAAATAAGCAAGCTAGATTTTGTTTTTTTAAATCAAACTGCTGAATTTTTTTCATGCATAAATCTCAACATAGATTAATAGTTTGATTTGAAAAAGCAGCGAAGTTAAAATTGAACATAACCCTTATATAACCCCCACAACACACAGAATTTGCATCCTCTGACATATCTCAAATTTAATGTTGTATTGAATTAATTCAATTCGAGATTAATCAAAGAGATGAAACAAAAACAACTAAACGAAAGAATTAAATAAGGAAAACCGAAAACCGATTCTTATAAATAAATTTGATTATTATTTAATATGTCTAGAGCTCAAAGAAAGATTCCGAAATTAATTGAGAATAAATCTATAAAGAAATCTTATTTGTAATTTCTATCATAAATGAAATATTTGCATGTAGGTATGTATGGAAAAAAAAATCTTAATTTATTTTTTATTACCATCTATTACTAAATTAAAATAAGAAAATCTCCACAATTTTAAAGAAAAAGGAAAGAATTAATATTTTGAATCATTACACGAGATTTAAATTATCACTACTTTAATCATTTGAACGTAAATAGTTTTTTTTTTTTTTATTTTGGAGTTGACATCGTAACATGACTCGTATAGGTGTCTTACACCGGTTATAGGTTAGAATTTTAAAGAATAATAGAAAACAAATTTAAAGAACAACTCCAAAACCAAGTTATATAGATGTCATGCATCGTTTATGCGTTGGATTTAAATAAAATGGAAAAAAAGAATCAAACCAAAACCAAGCCATATAGATGTCATTCATCATTTATGCATTGGATTTTAAAGAAAGAAAATAAAATAAAATAAAGAAGAATGAAACTAGAATAAATGGATTAATCTAAGCATTTGTTTAGATTCATTATTTATAAACTTATTATTATTTTTACTCAAGCAAAAAATAGTAATTATTTTGTCTAAAATGAAATAGGTACCTTAAAAAACAAAAGAGGGAGAGGGAGAGAGAGGGAGAGAGAAGGGGAGGTGTGTGTGTGTAGGGGGGGGGTTAAATAGGGATTATATTAGATTTAGGAAGTTAATTATAGAGTTGGGCTTGAATTAGTGGGCTAAGCTTTCAATTAAATCTTACTTAGCCTCTTAATTATTATTTTTTGTCATTAGTTGAATTGAATTAAATATTAGTCCATTACCTAAATGTCGTGGAGTTACAAATTATATTTGTAATTATAAAAAAATGAAGTAATTATTAATTAAAATTCTTACTAAATTAACAAACTTTCTAAAAGTATTTTTATCATAATTTGCAATTGTTTTTAGGGATGACAATAATAAATTATAAAAGTATCATATACATTAAATATTCAACATATCTTACAAATTGAAATCAGAATGAATCGTAAGTATAAAAATAATTGAGAAATAATTTATAGGTACCATATTTTGGGAATTAAACAGATCGTTTTACTTTGATCTTTTGGATCTTTTTTAATATTCGTGCAGATCGATCAGATCAGATTTTAAAATTTAACACCGACCCCTTCATTTATGGATCCGTATCCTCTCTATTATGGGAAGCAGCTTGGGTCCGATGCCCATCGGACTCAAACTGAGTCCGATGGGTTCCATAACTGTATGTGCGCGTCTTTTAAAATCCTTGCAAGTTTGTTTTAAAATCTGTGCACACGGATGTTAAAGTAGAATGGATGGTTATGGAATCCATCGACTCACTTTGAGTCCGATGGGCATCGGACCCAAGTTGATCCCCTCTATTACTATAGAATATGCATATCACTTTACAGTTTGACTTTACAGTTTGAGATTAAATCTCAGCTGGTTTAAGATTCAGGAGAAATAGTTTGAGATTAAGGAGAAATAGGAGGCAGTATTATTGGGCTTTGAGATTCGTGACAAGTTAAAATGAATGGTCCAGATTCAATAATTGTAAAAGATTCCTTGTGCAGTAAAGAGAGAGGATGTGAATTCTTCATTTACTGGACCTGTCCAGTATAAACCCCGAACTCCTCCCCCGTCTCCTTCTCTCTCACACGGTAATCCCCCGCCTCTCCTCCTCTGGACGGCGTCGCACCCACCCCTCCTCTCCTCTCGGCGTCGCACCCCTCCTTCTCCACTCAACGTCCAGACCTAGGGTTTCCACTCCCTCTGCCTCACGCAGAAAACCTAGTTCGCACCCATCTTGGCGTCGCTGTCGCCGAATTGAGGCATTGCTGAGGGAGAGGTGATCAAGATCCTCCTTTATAGTGTATTTGTATTTCCTTTTTATCGCTTATAAGAGTCTTGTTAATATTACATATTTCTTCTTTTATCTGCTGGTCAGCTGTTATTTTTATAATTACAACATGTTAATAGGTCTTAATTGAGCAAATGTTAAATGCATTCTTGATATACTTCTGTTAAAGTTTGCCTGATCAGTCAGATGCTCAAGGGGATGTTTTCATATTTTATTGTAAAATGAAACTTTACATGAGTTCATATCACCAGTAAGGAGTTTAAGAAAGAAAACCTAATTTAATTATTCAAGTTCGACTTGGTTGTGAATTGGAACTGGTACCAACAATCTAATTCCAAGTTGCAAACCTTCTGTTAATTAAAATGCATGACCATTGGAAAACAGAAAATCAGGATTCTCGTCAGGAGTACGAGGGAGTTTAGTCCATATTTATCAAGCAATCCATTTCTACATATTTCTTCTATTTAACAATCAAATTAAGGTACTAATTCACCACTCCAGAGACTTTGAGGTTCATTCAAATATTCCTTATCTGGTAAAAGAAATTTCATTGAAACTAACATGAGCAGTCTATGAAAATTTAAACAGTCTAAATTAAATAAATAAGCAGCATTAACATTAGCACTTATCTTTTGACTGTACCTCTCTCGATATCAAACCTAGAAAGGCACGAGGGAACAGAAGTATCATTATTTTTCTATTTCATGTTTCAGAAATCATATAAGGGCAATATAGTCATATTTTAAAATATATAAATTAAATGTCAAGTTTCTCCACAATCTTTCCTTCCTCCCTATAAAATTGTGGAGCAACTAACTCCATTTAAATTCTTCCCTTCCTCCCCTCCCCCTCTTAATAGATTTGTGGAGCACACCCTTATTCCCCAACCATGGCAAACGAAGGCACTATACAGCACTTCTGCGAGATTTGTCGTGATGTGACCTCTTTCGAAGGGGAAGTCGGCTTCTTATACTGCTTACAATGTGGGTCCCAGACGCAAGACATCATCGCCACTGACGTCGTCGCCAATGATATGTTCGGCGAGGAAGGTGGCGGCACTGGCCTGTACAGCCAGACCCTCCACCGCCGTGCCCCTCCCAAGCAAGAGCCTGAAGAAATACTCGATTTTGATGGTGAGGAGAAACCTAGGGTTTTTGGATCAGCCCCATTACCTGATATTGAAACCGTTGCCGGAGCAATTCGTGCCCGGTACATTGAGGTATGAAAATTACATCCCCACTTTTGCACAGTTTTGAGGTATTTTAGGGTTTGAGATGAATTGATGAAATTCTACCTTGCTCTAGTGTAGGGCCTACAGCTGATGCTAAGGAGACAATGTGAAGTCTTGGTAGAAACGTTTAATGTTAGTCCGATTATATGTGGCATGACACCTTCAATTTGGTTACGATATGTGAGTACTACAGGAGTTTTTAAAGATGGGTGGGTTGCATTGGTGATAGCTAATTGCAAAGATCGACGAGAGAAACAAATCAAAGGTATATTCGAGGATTATTTACTTTTTTTTTGTGGAAAAAACACGCAGTTTTTCATATTTACTGATATAAATGTGACAATATTGTCAATATTTAATGAAAAACTGAGTGGGTCTATGATACTATGCATAGCGTGGATTGGTCCGTACTATGAATCAATATCTCCGTTTTTAAAGTCCAAACAGTCGATGTGAACAGTTCAACATGATCTCCATATGAAAATGTACTTGTAGATCAAATTTTATATTTTTAAAATTTCTTTTACTATTTTTTAAATAGGTGTAACATTACTTGATCCAAAAATTCTTGATCATTCAAAAGTATTTATTTTCTCCCTATCTAAAAAATAGTAAAAAAAATCCTAAAAAATGTAAAATTTAGTATGCAAATACATTTTCCTATGGAAATCATGTTATATGGTTCAGATTGACTATTGAACTGTGCAAAACAAAGATATTGATCCATAGTATGGAGCAATCCGCACTATGTATAGTACCATAGCCACACTCTGCAAAACTTCTTTAAACAATAGCTACTGGTTGGTGCTAGTTTCCAGTAGCCTCCTTTTGATTTTATGTAAGATAAAAATTTCATACTCTTAGAACGTTTTCGTTTTAAAATTTGCTTTGCAGAGATCAAGAAAAAGCGGGGACAAAGAAAAGCTATTATAACCTTCATCCTTCGTACACTACGAAAAACAATTCCTTTATACTCAACACTTGCCATTTCTTTTCTCTCATGCCATCTGGCAAGAGAGCCGGTGTTGCCTATTGATATAATTGATTGGGCACTAGAAGCAAAGCTCCCATACCTCTCTTTCTTTCATGATATGGATAAATACATTGGCACTGCTCCAGCAGCATGTCCCTTGAAAAATAGGACTATGTTTAGACCTACACTAGTACTCGGGTCTTGCCAACTAGAGGTTGTAGTGGGTAAAATATCCGAGAAAATTGACTTGGATTTACCACCTGTAAATTTCTATGCAGTGGCTAGAAGGTGGTTAGAAGAACTCACCCTCCCTATGAAAATACTCCCACATGCATGCCGGGTCTATGAATGGTTGTTACCGGCTGAGTTATGGATTTCTGGAAACGACTTTTTTGGGTTCCCGACTCGAGTTGTTGCGATGTCGGTTTTGATTATTACACTCAGGATCATGTATAATATAAATGGTTATGGCACATGGGAGCAGAGTTTGAGTAATGTTACTGACAAGCGGGGCCCACCGGAGGATGTCACAATGGAGTCTAGTATGAGTTCTGAGTTTGATGCAAGAGAGTTGTTAAGAGTTCTAAATGCTGTTCACGAAGGCATTGAGGTTAAGCACGGTAATTGTTTCATTTATCAGGTTATTTTTTTTACGGAAATTTATACTTTGCAAATTTTCATAGGTATGGAGGTTCTTTTCGTGGTTGAGCTCGGTGATATTTATGACTGTTTATCGTTTGTGCTTTACATTTGTCTTAATTTCTATTCATTTGCCGTCCCTTTATCTTGATTTTTAAATAATCACCAAATAGGTTCTTGATGACCCAACTGTAGAAAAGAAATTCAATCATGTGTCCCTTACCCTAAACCCTCTCCCTCTCTCATGGACATGTTAATTGTTTTGTTATAAACCCTAAACCCTACTCTTTCTACTCTGATAAGTGCAGTTATTTATGAAAATAGATAAAAAAATATTATGGTAAATGATAAATTATGCCATGAAATACAAAATGCTCGAGTCTATTAACACAAAATGCATAGATTATGTGTCATGCATATGTTGCCTAACCAACCTTTTTTTTTTTCCTTCATACAGACTATCCAAAAGACCTGAATTCCTATCTAAAATATTTCAAGGATGTTATTTCTGTTGAGATGACACCTGACTCTAATCTACGAGTGAATAGAACGATTGACAAGTGCTGGAACATTTATAATAAAAATGAGGTAATTAGCATATCATTAACATTTATATTCAATTCTAGGGCACTGCAATTTAATAATTATGCCTGGTGATAAATTATTACCTCTGGCTGTATTCCAGGTTATTTACATGTCATGACTGTACTGCTGCATGCCAGGCAAATTTGCATAGATTATCTGTCAGTTTGGTTCCAGTTTATTCTCAACATGGTCTTTTTATTTAATTTCTTTTATGCTATTTTATCAGTATAGGAGTTATTGGTACTAAATTGAGAACTAAACATTAGTTCCTTCTAAAGAAGGAAAAGAAATGATTTTAATATTGCTATGTTTTGGCTTAGCAGCTAATGTCCTGTACCTAGTTACCGGTACCAGGTTTGTTGTACCAGACTGAACTCTTGGCACATAGTCTTTTCTTTTATTTCCAAAATAGAATAATATAGTCTGTATCCCTTGTTTTAAGAAAATGGGGCAATACTATACTGGTGTTGCAAAATGCACCGTTCTGTAAGGAATAGTTAAAAATGGTAAAAAGTTTCTTGAATTATTTTTTCTCTTGCAAATTTTGCCCCTTGCATTGTATGAACAAAACATTGCAACTTCATATATTTTTTTTATTTGTGAACTTATAGAGTAGTGTTAATATTTTGTAGAAATGAGACAGCAATGAGAGGGAAAGATTGAGAAGAGGTAAAATATGGGGTGATATTTACAGAATTGTCTTTATTGGATCAGGATGGTGTCTAAACTGTTAAACTCTGTTGGGATTATTAAAATAAAGGCAAAGCAATTAATTTTATTTTTTCTAAAAATCCATTTGTATTCATGCTTATTGTCATTGCTTTTCTCAAATCACTAACCTTTGACATATGTTCTTGATTTGAATTCCTAGATAGCTAATCCATACTGTTAAATTTGTATAAATTCAGGATAATGATTCTGGCATTGAAGCAGATAATTTGAACTTCAAGCAGAAAGATATACATGGGAGGAGATATAGTGATGATGTCACCGACAGCACATCCTTTGAGTCGCACAAACACCCAAACCGTAACAATTTCGATAAAAAATGTTCTTCGCACAATTGTGCTGTAGATTCTTCTTTTACAGAAGAGAGAGAGTTGGACAGGATGAGGTTTGAAATGGAACAAAACTGGTTCTGTTACCTTGCCCCTGTTACTAAAAGGAAGTCAAAAGGTAAATACTAATAATATAAAATTAAATTGATTTGATTGGAATTGTACAGTTTTATCACATATAACACTCAATATGCTGTAAAAGCTGAGTCCGGATCCTCTGAAGTAACTAAAATTTTGAGTTTAGATCTGGACAGTCCGATCAGAATCTGGGCCAATCCGGCCTAAGGTGGAATGCACAGGGCCCCTTTAATATAAGTGCTAAAGCAGATTGGACGGTCTGGATCTAAACTCAAAATTTGAGTTAACTCAGGTGATAAATTTGTAAAAGCTGCTGTTAATCACCGTGTGATGCTGGTGCGGTACTGCATAAAGTGAGAGGTACTGAATTCTGTGTAGGTCAAGTGTCCTTGTTCGTTGGTTTTTGATACCCTTTTTGGTTTGGTAACTGTACATTAGCAGATGCACTATATCTAGAACTAAATTTTATCAACTTGTTGGTGTCAACCCCCTTTCCAGTAGATACCAGTCAGACTCAATTTTGTGATAGGGATCAAATGCCTCATGTCTTTCATGATTCATATCTTCGTTTTCAAAGTCAAATCAGTCGATCTGAACCACTCAACATGATCTCCATATTAAAATGTGCTTGGAGATTGGGAATTTTTTACTATTTTTTTAGATAGGTGCAAAATCATTGTTTTTGGATGGTCCATAATCTTCTGAGAAAAGCAGTAATTTTGTACCTTTCCAAAAAAAATATAAAATTTGGTCTTCAAGCACTTTTAATATGGAGATCATGTTGAGCGGTTCGGATGGACTGATTAAACTTTGAAAACAGAGATAAGGGTTTGAGGCACTATTATGGCATGAAAGATATGAGGCATTTGAGCCCTTATCTTGTATCAATTGGCAATGCTAATATCTTGACCGGTTTGTGATTGATATTATATAACTACATGCTTCATAACAATTTTTTTTGGAAATTTATTGCATGGCAGGTTACATTAGCTATAGACGAGTAAATGTAGAGAAAATTCTTGTTTATGCGGTGCATGCCGATTATTACATCTTACTAAGAGCCTTGGCTAAGGTAGTAAGAGTTGATATGAGATTATTACATGCAAGTACGCTTGAAATGGAGAGGAAGTGTGCCTGGATTGAAGGAAATATCGGAACCAGTTTAAATGTGCCAAAGGATCGGTCAGAGGGTGGGCCCGTAGAACATCAAGAATTTGAATTGGATTGAGAACTATTTGTTTAAATTTTATTGGCAATGAAGGAAAGTTTTCAGAGTGCAAGAGAAGTATCTGTATAACAGCGATATAAACTTGCTGCAGACTAGTCATATAAATATGTTACGTGCTGTGTTGTGTCGATCAAATTCAAAAAGTCTGTTATGACATCTTAGTCATGCTGTGATCACACGTGATTGGTTACGTTTATCATGTTTAGTTATATTTAACTATCTATTTTTAATATGCTGGGTATGTTGTCCTCATTGCCGGCTAGAGTTAATGCTGACAAAGTCTACGAGTTATTAAGAGAAGAAGTTAAGTTAGTTTATTCAAGACTCATCATTTTATTAACATCAACTTGTGTGACTGTGTGATCACGTGATGTGTTATGATTAAATTTTGTGTGTGACATTTTGTGTCGTGTTAAGTTTTTAAAGAATAGTCATGTCCTAGGACGCACAAGTCAAGGCATGTGACTGATACATGTACTGTGCCATGACGGAATCATGTTGCATTGTGAAGTATTTAGTCATGCCGTGACTTTTTTACATCTCCTTGAACATAACACAAATCGACAGAATATTAAGTGTTTGTCTTATTAATATCTTGTTATTAATATCTTGCTCTTACTCGTTAAGTTTAACAGATCACAAACAAAATAATGAATAATTATTAAATATATTAATAGCTTATTAATTTAATAAAAAAAAGTTAACAAACATATTAAACCCATGACGAACATTAATAACATAAAATACAAAATTATAATTATAGTTGTCATCAATTTCTAGCTAGTTCTTTCTTGTTAATTTAGACATGAAATAATCTTCATCCAAGTCAAATAGATGCACTAATAAAAATAAAGTGTGGAATTGAAAGTTGATCATGTGCAAATATGATATTCAAATTTCAAAACGGCGGTTTAGTCATGGAGAAGGATACCATAATATGGTAGTTAGGTTAGTTTCAAGTTCAACATTTTCTTGTTGGAAGGGCATGAAGGACCTAATCCCCAATTCCCCATGTTACTCCATGTTATTTGAGCATTTATATTGTCAAATGCTTATTCTTATTATTATTGTGTATATATCATCTTATTTAGCGGATAATTAATATTTAGTACTTTGGTTTGGTGGCTAAAGGCAATGTTTTATGAGAGGTTGTAGGTTTGTAATTTAAATGGGAGGTGTTTTATGGAAATTTAAAGGTGAGAGACTTGTTTCTCATCTTTATTTTCAAAAATAAAAATTGAATAAGAGTGTACGAATCTCTATCTCAGAAATAAATACTCGACCTCAAATTTTCTCAAAAAAAAAATCACCTTATTTAGTTGTAGTTTCATGCTAAGAGCATCACAACATTTATGTATACCTCAGGTTCAAATTTTTTTTTTTTAAATGTACCTATTTCTATATATTTTTAACAATAAATATATAAATAAGCTTCAGATTAATTTTTTTTTTAAATTATGCTTTTAAAAAAAAAAAAATTCAAAACATACATTTATTTCTGCACTATTTTCAGAAAAAAAAAAATATATAAAAATATGCTTAATAAAAAAATACTTTCATCTTAAAATTTTGCTTTACCCTACTAATTAAAAGTTTTAGCTCCACCACTTGGTAGTTGCTTTCATGCTTTTAGCATGTATAATTCTCATTGGTTTGTTAGAAATAATTAAGTGTGACATTCAGCACAATATTTAAGAAGATAACAAACAAATTAATTATACGAGAACCAGTATAATATTTGTTATTTTGTTCAGTTTCCTGACTTTCAAATTTCAGTTTTGTCCATCCAAAATAAAAGCCTAACTGAAAATATCCTTTAATTTTATATAGGATTGAATTCTGGTAAATATCATATGCAACGGATGAAACATTCTGAGACTAGGTATTTTTTAATTTTAGACTATACTGCTTTCAAATAGTAATTTTTTTTTTAATATCCAAGTAAATGAATTCCTTTCTTTTATAAAAAAGAAAAGAACCAAGATAAAGGCAGATCCAACCTATCAGACTAGACCGAATATATATATATATATATATATATATATATATATATATATATATATATATATGCTACACGTAGCATAGAGACCTCCGTGCAACGGCTCAAAATTTGAGTTTTCAAAATTCTAACGGTCGATCCGAACCATTAGATGTGTTCTCCATATTGAAATGTGCTTGGAGATCAAATTTTATATTTTTTGAAATTTTTTTACTATTTATTAAGCCACTTTGAAAATCGCTGATCCAACGGTGGCTTAACCAACAGTAAACCGTTGGATCAGCGATTTTCAAAGTGGCTTAATAAATAGTAAAAAAAACAAACAAAAATATAAAATTTGGTCTCCAATTACATTTCAATATGTAGAACACATCTAACGGCTTTGAGTTTTCAAAACGAACGGTCGATCGAACCATTAGAATTTTCTAAAAATTCAAATTTTGTATTTGAAATTTTTACTATTTATTAGCCACTTTGAAAATCGCCGATCCAACGGTGGCTTAACCAACATGAAACCGTTAGACATCATTTTCAAAGTGGCTTAATAAATAGTAAAAATCCAAAATATATATATATATATATATATATATAGACACACACACGTATATATTCGGTCTAGTCTGATAGGTCGTTGTATGAATTTTAAACGGAAATACAGAGTGTGACATTTGAAAAAAAAAAGTTGAAATTGCCACTGAAATGGACATCACAAGCTTGACCATGATAAAGGCAGATCACTTGCTTTTTTTTTTTTTTTTAAATGAAAAGAAAAACAAACAGATTAGGTTGTCTGCCATATAAAAACGTAAACCATACATCAAATTATCCAAACAAAACCTAGCCAGAGTCAAACAACTGAAAACTACAAACTTATATCATCATTCCATACAACCAAAATAACTACTTCCATTACCCAATGTTCAAAGAAATATTCATAGTTTTCCTTTTTTTAATTAAGAAATCTTGCATGTTACCTAATTCTCTAATAATTCCTATTCAAAATCAGAGGAAAAATACTAGAAATACCTTTCAAGAAAGATGATCCTTTACCAGGTTTCAGTTTAGAATTTTTATATTATAAAATGTCCTTTCAAACCCCAATATTTTCTTAATTGTATACATACTTCCAATCATAATCACAAGATTCGCGAATTATTCATGAATAATTTGTTTTTTTTATGCCAAACTAAACGCTGAATTATTCGGTTGACCAAACTTTGACCAAATTATTCGTGAATAATTCACAAATTTTACAAATTATTCATGAATTTTTCCTAGAACTTTTTTTTTTTTTTTTTTTTTCTCTTGCAAGACTGAGATTTCTAATCTGGATAATTTCAAATCATTCCCGAATTACACTTGAATTATTCCTGAATCACATATTTTTGATCTTGCCAAACCGAACCCAAATAATTCATTGTCACTATACTTTCAACCCCATGTGTCTAATAAATTCAAATTCTTATTCACGAATTTAGTAACAAATGAACCAAACACCAAATTATTCACGAATTTTACTTAGAATTATTTTTTGCTCTTATGCAGGACTGAGATCTCTAATTTGGATAATTCTGAATCATTCCCGAATTATATCCGAATTATTTCCGAATCACGAACTTTTTATCTCGCCAAACCGAATCCGAATAATTCATTTATCAGTATTCTTTCAACCCCATTTGTCTAATAAATTCAAATTCATATGCTCTTAATTAAGTTCTCCCCAACCACCATATTCTTTCCTAAGTCAATCAAACCAAATTTGATCTTATATCTAGTTGATGCCGTCTGATTTGCACAAATGCTGAAATTATCCACACAAATTTTGATGCTAATCAGACGGCTCTAACCAGACATCGAACCGCTCTTGATTCCATTTTCTATATACCCTGTTGCATAGTTTTATCTAGTCCATTAACTGCCAAAATAAATAAAGAGAAGGATCAAATACCTTCATTTTTTGTGGATCTAATTTTATTACTTTAATAACTTAGAATTCTAAAACTTATATATTAAATAAAACCATTACATATGATTAATATTATTTTCTTTATGCACATGTAAATAATTGTGACATTTTAACTTTGTTATGATTGTTATTAAGACCTTACAAAAATGCATATTGATATGAACAATTTTTAGGTGTTTTCAACTGATTGATTCCTCTATAAACAACATTAAAAAATGTTAATTTTTTTATGTGTATGTCGAAAAAATAATATATATTATATTCAATAATTTTGTTTTGTCATATAAGTTTTTAAAATCCTCTCATAAAAAAATAATGGGATAATAAGTTTCTGTCCTTGTCCTCTCTTAAATTCCATAAAGACTCATTAACCCCCATTAATTAAGACAAACAGTATCCCCTCATAAAATCATAGAAATTCATTGAATAATGTTGGAAATATGACTTAATTGGCCTTAACTAAAACACACCAAAGTATTTCTAATTTTCTACACCAGCAAAAGGGAACTGAAATCTCCTATCTCCGGATGGGTTCAGAGTGAGTCCAGGACAAAATTATATTCAATATTTAAATGTCAAAATTAACTCCGAATCTACTCAACAATGATTTTAGAAGTAGAAATTTCACAGAAACAGGTGATCTGGTTCCCAGCAAAAGACATATCTCATGACTTTGAGCAAATTGCATCGCTTCCTTTCAGAATCGAATCCTCTGCCCTCCAGGAGGCAGGATTTTCCTACTCCTATGTCGCTGACACGTGGGCCCGCAGTAAAATAAAAAAACTAATATTTTAATATTTAAATACATTTGAACCCACTTGTCAAGCCGTATTAGAGACAGGTGATCATTTTCCTTCATTTCACCTGTGTTTTAATAATTGAAGATGATCAGATGATAATTATATTATAATACAGGTATTTTTCTTGGTAGGGGTGAGAAACTAAAAGCTAGCGCTTGTTGGAGATGCTGTTGTAAATTGTGCCATCATCCCTGATAAATAAGCCAATCACACATTGAAAAACACATGAAATAATAATTAAAAAATAAAACACATAATATTTTATTTTCCATTGAGGCTTTGCTCAAATGCCACTGTTAATTTTCTGTTCATACATGAATGAAACTTTCATTCATTTTAAATATGCATTTGAATGTAATTTTTGGGTCCATGACAGAATTTCATTATTTTAAACTATGTATTAAATCAGCATGTATCATCATCATTATCATCATCTATTATTGTATTATCATATAAGACAGATTGGGTAGAGATGAACAGCGATACAAGAACAAGAGATTTAATACACAACCTCATTTGTAGATATGCTCCTATTCAAAAGCTGCTCATTTTTAAAGAAGCTTCCACTGCCCAACCACCCCATAATCAAAGATATATATTCTCTGATCTTATGTGCCATTATTTCGTGTGGAATCAGTGGATATTCGAACCAAACACCGAATAAAACGCAAAAAAAAAATGTAATACGTTTTATTCGCGAATAAAACGCGAATTACAAATTATTCACGATTAAAACGCGAATCACAAATTATTCGCGATTAAAATGCGAAAAAGCCAAAAAAAAAAAATTTAGAATTTTTTTTCCTTTTTTTGAGGTGTTATTTTTGGGAATTTTTTTTTGCTTCCTTGTTGTACCGAATAATTCCGAATTATATCCAAATCACGAATTTTTGGTCCCGCCGAACTGAATCCGAACTTTTGAAGTAAAATATTCGCTTTATTTCGCGAAGAACCTAGCCCAACTCTATGTGTGTGCATTTCTCTTTATAATACATTTTTGAGTCATTTTCAGTAGAAAATAATTGATTATTCCACCAGTCAAGCTCTACACAAGTATTGTCATTATGTTTAGCTCAAAGGTACCTTTCTTTACACTATACATATTGTAAATGCATAATATATTTTGTATCATTATTTCATCTTATTGATGATTATGCTATCATTAGTCAATAAAATCAACCTAGAATTACACTACTTTTTTCTAAGTCTTGGGAAAATGCATCATAGGTGTGTTAGTCTTTTATATTATTCTTTGTATAGGGAACAAAACAACCAATAAAAGTATCAATTAAATTTCTATTTATTTCTTTCTTAAAAGATGCTCCAATGCAGCTATTTTAAAAGGATAATGTGAAATCATTATAAAAAACCGGAGTAAAAAGTAGAAACCAAAGAGAAGATGATTAGGACTGCAAAATTAAAATCACTGTCAAAGGGTCACATATTGCTGTACTTGCTTTAATAACATCACATGTATACCTCATGTCATTAAAATGCTCAACTACGCCCAAAATGCACACAAGAAGCTCTTCATTACATGGCAAACCCAAAATCTCTATTTAATAACAAAACAAGGTATTCCATTCTAGAATGAGAACGGAGTAGGTCCGATGCCCATCAGACCTACTTTTAAGTTCAACAAGCTTTAGGACCGTTCGATTCATTTTGAGATATGTTTGCACGAAAATCAAAGCAGATACGTAGAAAATTTAATACATTGCACACGAATCTTAAAGCATGTTGGACAATGATTGAACCCATCGAACTCTACTCTCAATTCTTCTATAATGGAGTAGATCTGATGAGCATTAGACCTACTTTTGAATTCGATAAGCTTGAAGAACATCCGATCTGCTTTAATAGAATGGAGTAGATCCGATCGGCATCGGACCTACTTTAATATATGCACGTTTTGCTTTAATATTCATGCGTACGTATCTTAAAGCGAATTAGACATGTTAAATTTCCGCTCTAATTCCATTCTTCAAAAAGAAGAGAGATAGAGAGAGCACAAAAATAACAACCTAGGCAGTAGTCTCTGTCATGATTTAAAAAAAAAAAAAGAAGCAGCAAAAATAAAATAAAATAAGAAGGTTAAGGAAAAATCTTATTGTCATTTTCAATTTTGATTTAGATAACAAGGTATTAATTCAACGATTCACAATCACATGCTTGGTGATATAGTCACGGGATGATATCATGTAAATTAGGGTTTTTCTTCTTCCTCTTGTCTATTTTCTCTCCTATATGTGGTTTCAATTTGTTGGCTGGTTCAAGCATTTATTGTAAAAAAAAAAAAAAAAAAATCTAAGCTTTTAATATATCATCGGTTATGCGTGTATAACAACAATGTACCAGGTACTGTTAATTTTTTAGAACCAATAAGTGAAGACCCCAACATATAGTATAAATTAATTAACCTAAAATTGATATGTGGGGATAAGTTAGCTCTGTATATAATTAATGAGCACATTAAAAGTATCAATGGCTCCAATGGAAACCTTGTAGTGTGTCTTAACTCCACTGAAGTCAGCAGTACTTTGCTGAAAATCAATCTGCTGCAATTCTGAAATTTTTGAACAATAATTCTCAAATTATTGTAATATGAATCTAGCTGTCGAATTTTTTTTGAAAACACATCTCAAAATAGTTTGACAGCTGGATTCAAATTGTAGGAATTTCAGAATTACTGTTCTTGGTCTCGGATTTCAGCATATTCGGATATGTACTTTGCTGGATCAATATCAAAATATAGAGTAGAACTACCCATTTTTTATTAATAGAAAATTAAAAAAAAAAATATCGATAATAAGGAACGATTATGACAAAATTTGAAATCTAAGAAAATTGTGATGGTTTATAACGTCCGCTAGACGTTATAAATCATAACGTTCGGATAATCAAAATTAATTAACTTAGCTAGAACAGGACAAAAAATATGGGATGTTATTAAGAATAACGTCCAGAGATCCAAACCTCCGAACCAACTGGAGCTTCGAAAGTTCCAAAAAGTGCTCAATTTTTTGGACATTATCCTTGTTAACGTCATTGTTTTTTTTTTTTCCTATTGTGTTAGTTAGGAGTTAATTAATGTGAATTATCTGGGAGTTATGGTTGTCTAAGATTTTTAATTTCGTCAGAATTGTTCCTTATTGTCGATATTTTTTATTTTATTTTTCTATTAATAAAAATATCGGGTAAAACTAAGGTGTTCCTAAGTTCACCAACTTCTTTGTGAACTCAACTCTAAAATTTATTGGATTGACTTCAAATAACGAATCTCAATTGTTGAAATTCATCTCTCTTACGTGTTATGCTTCCACATGCAAAATTTTAACTTTTGAATTTATTTAATCAAACCATCAAAATTAGAAGGTTTATAAATTAATTTTAATGCATTCATTTTTTGAATTTGTGTGACTACTTGACTCTATACAAAATTATTTTGGAAATTTAGTTATTTTGCATGTAGACGTACACTCGTAAGATAGACGATTTCAACGGTTTGAATTCGTCATTAGAAACCAATTCGATAGATTTTGGAGTTAAGTTCAAAGAAAAACTATGTGAACTTAAGAACACCCTAGTTTTACTCCAAAATATAAAGTGATATTTCTTACATTATATATTTTTAATAACATATAAAAGCATCTTTCTTCATTGATATTATTTTATTTTTTTTATTTTTTAAAACACGTTGGCACTTTCTATTTTACTTTTTGGAATATAGGGTAGTTTCTAATCTTGAAAGATTTCTAGATCAATCATTTTCTAACGGTAAAATAGTGAATTTTGTTTCTAGCGATAATTGCTCATGTGACCGTTAAAAAATATTAAAAATTAATTGACACGAGTATAGAGATTGAGAAATTAAAATTAAAATTAATTTAATTTCTATTTGATACTCGACTGTTAGTTTTAATTTCTTCTTAATTTCACTAATAGACCTAAAATATTCTTAATTTTTGTTATATAAAAGAGAAACAAAAATTATTAAAACAAGAGAGTGTACCTCAAAATGAAAATAGAAAAGTACAAAAAAAATTTAACAAAAAGGAATATATAATTTCAAAAAGCAGTGTTGTAAATAACGGTATGCGCTCGTCAGACGAACAGAGTACTATCAAGCGATCAATTGAAAATAATCAGCCAATTAGTCAGAATTTTTTTTGTGATTTGATCACTGCCAACAACGAATCGGCTAATTAATCGGTCTAAACAGACATTTTTTTACAGAACTAACAAAAACTAGAATCCAAATGATGGTGCAGGATAACTTGCAGAGCCAGCCAACTAAGATTATTGGATCCGCATTAAATTCTTAAGCACCGAACCCGAAACGCACAAAATGTGAAGAAACTGAAAAAGAATATTTGCATTTAGACCCCTCTGGATTAAATAATTTGTAAACTCTCCAAATAAGACAGGCTGTGAGTGTGACTAGGAAAATTAAGCTACAATTTATGTTTTGTTTATCACTCTCTCTTTCTTACTCTCGAGAAAAGAACAAATGCTACACCATAAAGAAAGAGCCTCTTAAAAGAAAGCAAAAGAAAGCAAAGGTACCCCCTTTTCCTCTCTCTCTCTCTCTCTCTCACCCCACACACAACATTTACTCAGATTCATCACTTTCCTTCTCAATTGAGTCATGGTATCATAGAAAAACAATTGAGCCTTTTTTTTCACCCATTTAGCTCTCAAAGTCGGCGTCTTTTTTTTGTTTTTTGTTTTGGGTTTCCTCCCTTTTTTGGGTTGATAATTTGCTACCTCAGTTGTTTAATTGGAGCAAAATTTGATCTGATTTCGTTCCTTGTTTCTTGTCATATTCATGTTTAAATTTGGAAAATGCTTCTCTGAAGCTCCCAACCAACACTAGCTTCTTGCTCTTCTTGCTCTAAAATTTACTCAAAATTGCTCAAAATCTTCACAATTGCAAATCAAATTTTCATCTGAGGTCCCTGAAAAATTTGCCAGAGAGCTTTAATCTTGTATCACCATGGGGCTGTGCTACGGCCGACCGGCACCAGCCCCGGCAGTCGACCCAGTACAAGATGATGAAGTTGACAAAGACAACAACACTGTTAACGTTGTGGGGCCCACACCTCAGAGACCCAGCACGCCGAAACTGCCCAAATTTCCGTTCTACCTCCCGAGCCCGTTGCCGACCTCATACAAGGGCTCTCCAGCCAATTCAAGTGTAACTTCTACCCCTTTACGGCTTTTAAAGCGACCCTTCCCGCCGCCATCACCAGCTAAGCACATAAAGGCTCTCCTGGCAAGGCGGCACGGGTCAGTGAAACCAAATGAAGTCTCCATACCAGAAGGTTCTGAGGTGGAATTGGCACTAGACAAGAATTTTGGGTTTTCCAAGGGTTTTTTTGCAAAATATGAGCTTGGGGATGAGGTGGGCCGCGGCCATTTCGGGTATACTTGTGCTGCCAAAGGGAAGAAAGGAGAGATGAAGGGTGAGGAGGTGGCAGTTAAGGTCATACCTAAAACAAAGGTCTGTATTCTGTGCAATTATTTTTGTAATTTTATAGATCTCGAGTAATTTGCAGTTACTCGGATTTTTTTTGGTGATTTGTCACAGTAGTATTGGGTCTATGGAACCGAAAATTAAATAATTTTAATTATTTAGATCCATGTTCTTTTTGTCTTTCCAATTGTACTCAAAAGGTTCAGTTGCATAATGTGGTTTAGAATTAATTATTGTCTTATGCCTTCTAGTTTTTGTTCTTTGTCATGTTTAATTATGGTCTATAGATAAAGTAAGGTGGTTGCTGATACTACTGGCAAGGTACAACTGGTCCTGGTTGTCTATTATTATAAATTGATTGAGCAAATGCTCAAAAGTTGACCAATATTTAGGAAATGTGAATATTGCTTATCATATTCAGATAAATTTTTACATGTGGCCGCCAACTTGGTTTAGTTTTGACTTTTGAAAAACAAATAGACAAGTAAGCAAGTTCATTAATAAATGAAAAACCAAATAACAAAAAATTAACAAAGCATGATATTCCGTATAAGTTATTGTCCATTTTTGGTTTAGTATGTCTCTTTACCTGACAATTGGTACGTTCCCAAATTCTCGGTATGATGTTGTTTTATTCTGACCTATTTTTCTAACATTTTCATGTTCTCATGGGCATATTCCTTTTTCTCACAATAAAGCAAACTTTTATTTTTTGTTAGATGACAACTGCAATATCAATAGAGGATGTGAGGAGAGAGGTCAGAATTTTAAGTTCTCTTACGGGTCACAAAAATCTAGTACAATTTTATGATGCCTTCGAGGATGAAGATAATGTCTATATTGTCATGGAGTAAGTATTAAATAGGAAATTTTACCTTGCTATTCCGCCAATTTTCCTTGTCATTCTATAAAATATATTTCATTACATTGGATTCTTGAAATCTACCAAAATTGTCATACCATAACCTCTTCTTTACCTCTTGAGCTCAAGAATTATTTTATACTTTAGAAAGAAAAACAATGGAACCAGACACAACTTTCATGCATCAGAATACTGTACCAGTTCCATACTTCCATACCTAACCAGTGTTATATTTACAAGTTGGTTATTTTAAATGTATACTTTTTTATCAGGTTATGCAAAGGAGGTGAACTACTGGATAGAATACTATCAAGGTACTTTCACATTTCATTCCACGGACTTATTTTAAATTTTAAGCCAGTATCTCTGATAAAATGGTTAGTGATTGGGGTTTAATTTTGGTTAGGCACATGGAACTCATTAAAGCATTGAACCAGTTAAACTAGTTTACAGTAGACAAATTCAAAGAAAATGATGAAGGAGATAGGACCACACTGTAATGGCGTGTTAGCAAAACCCAACTGTAAAGAAAAATGGCCTATAGTAATTTCCCACAAGCATCAAATTTCAAATTGTAGTTGTAACTTGTAAGGTTCATTCAGGCTCTCTGATCAGATCTTTTTCAATGTTATTTTAAAATTTAAACAATACATTAGGGGTGGGAAATACTCTGAAGAAGATGCAAAGGTGGTTTTGGCACAAATACTTGGTGTTGTCTCATTTTGCCATCTCCAAGGAGTTGTTCACAGGGACTTGAAACCAGAGGTTCGTTTTTCTTCTAATTTGTTTTATTTAATTTTATTAGATCCATGATATTTAATTGCACTAATTAATTTTAATACTTAATTTTTTACAATTTTCTTGCCTTTTGTCAGAATTTTCTTTTTTCTTCGAAGGAGGAGGATGCTACCTTGAAAGTGATAGATTTTGGATTATCCGATTTTGTCAAGCCAGGTTGGTTTTAAGTAGGCAATAAGTAACAATATTGTGGTTCACTCGTGCCAACAGAACTTAATAATCTTTGTTTATGTACTTCTAAGTAACTTTTTTATGCTTGAAAATGGATTTGTTTTTTTGGCAAAGCTCCATTACCTTTCTTGGTAACTTCTGTGTGTCTTAGTCCCTTGTAAAATACCGGTTATACATGCATATAACAATTCATAAAGACAGCAATAGAATGTGTTCTGAATGGAACACCCCCCCCCCCTCCCCCACCCACTCCCCACACCCACACACAACACACACATCCACAGTACATAAATATAATTGTGCACGATATATTCATGTTTCTATAACAAGCATGTATTTATTCCATCTTTTTCCATCAATGCTTGTACATCAACTGGTCCATCTTACTAAATTCACACACAGACACAAACAAACACACAGAAAATGTTCGAAGTTTTATCTTTCCTGAATTGTTAACCGCTTGCCTCTTTAAACAATTTTCAAGACGAGAGGCTGAATGATATAGTCGGGAGTGCCTACTACGTGGCTCCCGAAGTGCTACACCGGGCTTACGGTACTGAAGCGGACATGTGGAGTGTCGGTGTTATTGCATACATTTTGTTGTGTGGGTCCCGCCCCTTTTGGGCACGAACCGAGTCCGGAATATTCCGTGCTGTGCTCAAGGCCGAACCCTCTTTTGATGAGGCCCCATGGCCATCTCTTTCCACTGAGGCCAAAGATTTTGTCAAGAAGTTGCTCAACAAGGATTACCGAAAGAGGATGACAGCTGCTCAGGCTCTTTGTAAGTTTTCTTATTTTTTTTTATGAAATTCACTTGGGGTTGGGTTCGTTTGCTGGACAATAAGAGAGCATCCAGATTCAGTGTTTTAGTGGGGCATGAGTTACTGTCTGATCGTGTATTCTGTTGTGCGGCTCACATAAAATTCTTCCTAGTTATTTTGTATACCTTTCTTTTAACAATAAGCTTGCAAAAGCGAGTACTATACATAGATATGTGAGACGAGTAATTAGGCATTGTGTGAACTTCAAAAATATCATGTTTACCTCACACGGGGACAAATGTCATCTATGGATCTTCCTGTCCACTCTTATGAAAGATGTCTAAACCTCTCATAAATGGAGAAGGAATTAGTGATAGTATGATTATCATTTGGAGAATGGGAAAAATTACTCAATAGAAGTTCTAAAAGACCGGCAGCTGCTCAGGCTCCTACTGCAACGCTTAATTTATTAGTGCCCCGGATTTTATCTTTGATATGGTCAATTGTTTGAACTAAATGCTGATTATTAATTCCATTGAAGTAGAATTTTCACTAATACAACAAATAAAATTTTTTTGTTAAAGACTTGGTTTTTATTCTTCTATGTTTTGAATTTTAGGTCATCCATGGTTAAGGGATGGACAAGAGGTGAAGATACCATTAGACATGATGGTTTATAAGCTTATTCGGGCTTACTTGAGTTCGTCTTCCCTTCGGAAATCAGCTTTAAGGGTATGGTACTTTTCAAAAAGTTATCTGCTTGACTATATTATTGGTATCAAATTATATTCCATTGCTCGTTCAAATGAACATCTTATTACCCCTTGAAGACTCTGAGAACAACTTAGCTGATTTACGTGATTTTTGCAATAGTGTGCAGTCAACAACCTACAGACATAAAAAAAAAATTAAGCTATTTTTATTATTTTTTTATGTAATTTTCTCATATAGATTTGATTTATTTTTATTATTATTTTCTGGTTTTCTGTAGGCCCTTGCAAAGACTCTGACAACAACTCAGCTGATTTACGTGAGAGAACAGTTTGGATTGTTAGCACCCAATAAGAGCGGCTATATCTCTTTGCAAAACCTAAAAACGGTTGGTGCTTTGCTTTACTACCCATTTTTTTTCCTCTTTTGGCTAATTGTTGGTTACCTAGAGCTACTTGTCTAAAAGTATTAACTGAAACATTACCGAAAATCGTAGTTAAATAGTCAATGGTGCGGTAAGTACTTTTCTCTGACTTCAGTTCAAGATTGCACATCTAGACTTCATTAAATCTGATATCCTTTTTCTATTCTCATATGAAGTGTATATTTATTTCTGATTTACTTCTAAATGTATTTGTTGATTGAATATTGCTCTTCTTCTTTGAAAGGCTCTGGTTAAGAACTCAACAGAAGCAATGAAGGACTCTAGAGTGCTCGATTTTGTCAATACGGTATGGATGCACTCAAACTTGGCCCTTGATTCTCTATTTTTAATATATATTGGCACTGTTCACCTGATTGTTTCAAAAGGAAAAGCTATATGCACCTCCTGCCAGGACTAGTTCTTGATTGTTTGTGTTTTGGTTTACTGCAATCTCATTTTTTCTAATTTTTTTCAGGTGAGCTCTCTTCAGTACAGAAAGATGGATTTCGAAGAATTTGCCGCATCTAGCATCAGTGTGTACCAGTTGGAAGCACTGGACACTTGGGAGCAGCATGCACGCCGTGCCTATGAGTTTTTTGAGAAGGAAGGCAACAGACCTATCATGATAGAAGAGCTCGCTTCGGTATACCTTGTTTCTGTTCTTTTATATTTCAAATACTGTTTTTTTTTTTTTCCGTTACACTGGTTTTGTATTGGTACCAGTATCATAAAAGATTGAAAATGTCGTGTACCAAAGTTTGAGATAGTCTCTCTGTCAGAAGGTCAGTCTTGTCCAAAGGGGGTAAATTAGTAATTACTTGTTGACTGTGAAGTCACGAAGGAACTTATGTCATTTATGTTAATTTTCATTTTGTGTTTTAGTACAAAAAAAATATTATTTATTATTTTTTTATTGTTAGGAATTGGGACTGAGCCCCTCGGTACCAGTACACGTGGTACTTCAAGACTGGATTAGGCACTCTGACGGTAAACTTAGCTTCCTTGGCTTTATCAAACTCTTACATGGTGTCTCTACCCGCTCCATTACCACCAAGGCCTAACAAAGCCCTAAAAATTTAGGGTTAGAACAGTAAGTGGCTGTGGCCATAATGAAGAAATATAATTTGTAATGTTAGAATATCTATTTATGGTTAGAGTTTCTCCTCTTTTTCTTCTCTCATCTTCATTTTAATTTGTTAAACTACTTGTGTGGGTAGTATATGGATGCATGTGCTGTGTAATGGTTATGTCGAGAGGTTTTTGTACAGATTTAACTGATAGAAAAAGTTACCGTGTTTGGCTCTTGATTATCTTTTAATTGGTTTTTAAGCACTTTCTGTAATAATATTATGTGACATTTCATTAGTTGTTCTCACATAACAACAAGTTCTTTCATGTTGAAATTATATAACATAAATTTAATCCCCTTCTAGAAATGATCTTTGAAACATAAATACTATTGTATGACAATGACCCTTTCATGTTGAAATTATATAACATAAATTTAATCCCCTTCTAGAAATGATCTTTGAAACATAAATACTATTGTATGACAATGACCATAACTATTTAACTTTCAAGCACCGTGTTTCTTTTGAATTCTTTTTGTAATGGTCTCCATCAGGAACACGTATCCTCCGCATCAACTCAAAAGGCAATCTTTTGAGTTAATTTGTTTTGACCGTTTGATTTTAAACACAGTTAATTCGACTGTCTGATTTTAACATAGGCACTTTAATATTAGTGAGGATCTAGTCAGCACGAATCTTAAAACAAATTGGATGGTCTAGATGCATTAACTCAAAAGATTGCCTTTTGAGTTGATGCAGAGAAGATACGTGTTCCTCAATCAAGGTGTTTGTTGTTGTGAGCTCAGAAGCGTGTTGTAAATAGAGAGCAAGTAGATCACGTGTACTTCGTTTGCATGATTGTTTCAGGCTTTCGGTTGGTCATACTTGTAATGTGACCTCATAATCGGAAGATTCGGAACAGCAAAATTGAAAAGAAACCATCTAGTAAGAAAGAATAAAAGAAAATCAAAACTGGAGATGCGGGGTATCGATCCCCGTACCTCTCGCATGCTAAGCGAGCGCTCTACCATCTGAGCTACATCCCCTTTTCTGCCCATTTAAATCACTTAGTTTTATTTGTTCTTACTTTTAGGAGCATGCAGTTTAAGTATTGCGAATTGCCATGAATGATTTCGTTATTGGAATTGGACCTATGCTATGCACCTTCCCTCTGCTCTGAGCTGATGAGCTCAGCCATTGAACAACTTCTCTCACGACTCGAAACCCACCTCACGAAATGCTACACGTCTCCAAAACTCCTCCCACAAATCCTCGCACAAGCCACCATTTCTGGTCTAATCAACGACACCTATGCTGCCAGCCGTATCATATCTCTCTGCACCACTTCTCTCTCTTTCCCTTTCCATTTCTCACGTCTCCTTATCCAACAGATCAAATCACCCAATGGGTTCATCTTGAACTCGGTTATGAGAGGTGCTATCAAGAGGAACTTCCCCCATTATTGCATCCCTCTGTATAGCTCTCAGATTACCCAGGATTTAGAGGTGGTGGATAAGTGCACGTACCCGATTCTACTTCATGCTTGTGCAATTAGAGGTTGTGAATTCGAAGGAAAACAGATTCATAACCACGTTCTGAAAATGGGTTTTGGGTGTGATGTTTATGTTGTTAACACACTTATCAATATGTATTCAGTTTGTGGGAACTTGATGGATGCACGTAAGGTGTTCGATAGAAGTCCTCTGTTGGATTCTGTTTCTTGGAATTCAATGTTAGCGGCATATGTTCAGTTGGGTGATGTGAACGAGTCGGTTCGGATATTTAATCGTATGCCTGAGATGGAGAAGGATGTCTTTACCTCAAATTCCATGATAACTTTGTTTGGAAAGAATAATCGGGTCGAGGCTGCAGAGAAGTTGTTCAATGAAATGGGTTACAAAGATATTGTCTCATGGAGTGCTATGATTTCTTGCTATGAGCAGAGTGGTATGATTGTTAAAGCATTAGAGCTGTTCTCTCAAATTATTAAGGAATTTAGATTAGTTGATAATGTGTTAATGGTTACTATTCTCTCTGCGTGTGCACAAATTGGGGTGATGAGGCAAGGAGAAATTATTCATGTGTTTATTATGAAGCTTGGCCTTGACGCTTGTAATAACATTCAAAATGCACTCATCCACATGTACAGCAGTTACAAGAATGCTGATTCAGCAAAAAAGATTTTTGAATCGAGCAATAATTTGGATCAGATTTCGTGGAATTCTATGCTATCGAGCTACACTAAATGCGGTCGAATTGAAGATGCAAAGTTACTATTTGGTAGAATGCCTCAAAGAAACGTTGTAACCTGGAACACCATGGTATCAGGCTATGCACAAAATTACTATTTCAAAGAGGCTCTAGGATTGTTTGATCAAATGCTTATTGAAGGAATAAGACCAGATGAGACCGCACTAGTGAGTGTTCTTTCAGCATGTGCACGTATGTCTGCTTTAGAACTAGGCAGATGGGTACATATGTATATCAGGAAACAGAGATATAAACTAGATGAATTTGTCAGCACAGCTCTCATTGACATGTATATGAAATGCGGTTGCATGCAAGAGGCACTGGAGGTTTTCAATTTTTCTGAAGAAAGAGGTGTTTCTACATGGAATGCACTTATTTTAGGGCTAGCCTTGAATGGTCTCATGAAGGAGTCAATTGAAAATTTTTCATGCATGGAACAATGTGGAGTAGTCCCAAATGAGATTACCTTTGTGGGAGTTATGAGTGCATGTAGGTTTGCCGGTTTGGTACAAGAGGGCCGCTTCTATTTCAAATTAATGCAGGAGAGGTACAAAATTGCACCCAATATCACACATTTTGGATGCATGGTGGATCTGTTAGGCCGTGCAGGTTTTGTTAAAGAAGCTGAAGCGCTTATACAGAGCATGCCATTCTCTCCTGACAATTCCACCTGGGGTGCATTATTGGGTGCATGTAAGGAACACGGGGAGACTCGAATAGGAGAGAGAGTCGGGAGGAAGTTAATCGAACTTGAACCCAGCCATGATGGGTTTCATGTGCTTTTGTCAAACATGTATGCCGAGAAGGGAAAATGGGATAATCTAACTGATGTAAGGTCCTTGATGAAACAAAGAAATATGAGCAAAGTACCTGGTTCTAGCATGATTAACTATTCAAGTTTGAAGACCAGATATCATACATTTATGTCATGATTCATGTGAGCAGTATTGCTTTTGTTATGTGATGTAATTATAGATAAGTGCCTCCAAATTTCTAGTTAGTGAATATTCAAAGTTATGATTAATACTATTAGAATGGAGTGTTACTACCTTAATTTTTGTTCATAATTTTTTCTCTTCTACTGTGGCTCTACTTGTACTATTGTTGAGTTCATAACTTCCAACTTTGCTTTGGTGATTTTGTATTGAGTTGTCAGGATATTTATTTCTTCATCCTTTCATCTGATGATGTGTTTGCAGATCATTTATTTTGTTACTAATATGGGGGAACTAACAGTCAACATAGATAAATAATAGACATAGATGATGTGTTTGCAGATCATTTATTTTCCGATAGGAAGTCCTGTTTCAATCGGATTTGATTACTGAATCTCTGCATTGTACTTTCGTTGATACTTTTCATGGTTGGCATCTTTAGCTCCTATTTCTGAACACTCCATGATGCTTTGTCTAAAGAAATGATTGAAAACCTAGCTGATCAATATGAGCTTTGAACTGAAATCATTGAAGGTGCAATAGTATGATATTTGATTGTCTCTTGTGCAAGAAACTTTATTTAGATGATTTAAATTCTGAGAAATTAAAATGTGCATAACATTGTTGGCAATTATGCATGAATTTTTTTAACTTGGCTTATGATCTGTTGCTGTATAGAAGACAAGTTGAAGTGTTTGCTACAGACATCGCAACCTTGACTGATAGACATTACTACTGGTACCTCTGTTCAGGAAACAGTTTACATGTAAGCTTTTCCTTCTTTTCAGTGCTTTAATTTAGTTTTTAAACTTCAGTCAGTGCTCATATTGATATTTGTGCAGTTCATTAAAATGGTTTGAGGAATGAATAATACATGTATATATATCGATAAATGTTGAGATCAAGCAAACTATGTAACCAATGAAGATATAGTTTGATGATCGAAACAAGTTCATAAGCTGTAGTTGCTTGCTGCAGTAGGAAAGAATGAGTTACGAGTTTACTGCTTATGCGTATCCGTTATTGTCATTATGATGGGATCAATGACCATTTTTTAGGATAATTTATAGAGAGAAAAAAAAACAAATATTAACTAGATGAGAAATCAGACTAAATTACTGGTACCAACCTAGTTTCAGGTAGGTACAGATCATAGGCAAGCCAAAAATCACATGTTAAAATTACTTTCTAAAGGAGCAAAATCTGAAGAGAAATCCTACAGCTGGGTTTGCCTACCCTATTCAATAGCTCTTGAACTTAAACTCTCCAAAATGAGAATATGTACAAAAAGAAAAACTCTGAATCCTCAAAAATTTGTTAATCATCTTGATGTAATCTCATCTTTTTTGCATGCAATGAAACACCGAAAAGCTTAACTGTATCAGTCGGCTCATCAGACTGATCAGTGGGATCGAGCTCTGCAAACCTACAGTTGGCATAAGATTCAGTTGCTGTAACAGGAGTTACATGGTTTTGCAAGAAGTATATTATGTCATTGTATAGCTTCTTCATGTGTGAGAGCTCTGAGAGGAGAATTGAGTTGCGCCGCCTCAGCCGTTGGTTGTCCTCGGAAAGAGCGCATATAAAGTTTGGGTTATCCATCTGCTTGGTAGTATGCCAAGTGGTGCCCAAATTTTGTTGCATTGTCTGATTATGTGGAGTGTAGGAAGGTTGAGGAGGTGGAGAATGGAGATAAGGGGTGAATGGAGGTAATGGAGAGGATAGGATTTGGTTGGATGTTTTTCTCCTCTGAATTTCTGAAAGCAAGTGTTTGGATCCCTTTCTGAAGAGCTCATTTGCAAACTCCCACCTGTCTGCTACAATCTTTCTAAACCCCTAAAGTTATTGAAAATAACAGGTCAGTCCAAACCCTTGTTGAGGAAAACAGGTATGTACCAATGTCAAAAAAAATGTTAGTTCAGAACACTAAAAAAATATTTTTATTCAAAATGTAATACAAAAGAAATTGTAGTGTTTATTTATAGCAATAACTTTGTATTTGTGGTTTATCTGTAGTTCAGAAGCACATAAGATTTTGAAGAACAAAAAGAATGTTTAAGATTTTGATCCATGAATATATATCCTTGGAAAAATTATTACAAACACAAAAAAAAAATGGGCAAAAACCTAAAGAACAGAGAGCAGAAGTACTTACATAGGTGTTAAGTTGCCTCACAAAACTAGAGAAATTATTGTGCTTGAAATAGTTAGGCAAGATTTCTCTGGCAAACTCAGGAGGTCTCCATACAACAAAGGTGGCATCGTTGTCTCCCCACGAGACTATGTGATCGGTACATGGATCGTCTACCAACTGGTATGTCTTTGTCAAAAATGGTGCTGGTACAGCCTTGTTATTACTTGCATTGGTGAAAGGAGAAGAGGAGCTGTTATCCATGGAGATATCCATCTCTAGGTCTGAAGGTTTTTCTTCTCACAACTAAGGATTTGGGTGAGTTATTGCTTCTCTCTAGCTTTCTATCTCTTCCACATGTTTATATATATACACACATGAGCATGAAATTTAACTAATCAATACAAAATTATAGGTAACTTTTTTATGTCTAACCCCAACTTAATAAAGAATTACAGCAGTATCCTCCTTTTGAGAAAAAAGATAGCAACCTATGTATGAAATATGAATGCATGAGTTTAATGCTTTAAGCATAGTTTTTTTTTCTATTTTTTTTTAAATAAAATACTATTGTGTTGTACAAGTACCAAGTCATGGATATATATATGAAGGTTCTTCCAATAATGTGCCAGGGATTCTTATAAATTATATTTATGCCTACCTCAAAAAAGAAAAAGAAAAATAATTATATTGTTGCCAGCCTCCTGTTTTGGTTTAAAAGAAGAACTCATAAAACACAAACATAAGATATGATTTAAAATCGGTTTTTATAAATTATAAAATGTTTTTGTGTTTGGAAAGAAACAATAAAATCAAAATAGCACTTGATATTATAAATTGTGAAAGTTTAAGAACAAAATAGACCAAATTCTAAAAGTCCGGTCTCAATTTTGTAGATGGATTTACTATAGTTTTTTCCACAATTTTTCTAGCCAAATCTTTCTTGTTTGAATTTTTTAACAATTTGAATTCTCAATTGCTAATATAATTTTTTTTTTTTCTCAAAAGAATACAACAATCAGTAACAAATACAAATACACACAAGACCAAGGATAATAACTAAAATACAGTTCTAACATTAGAGCATCTACACTTATGAAATTTGACTGAAATTAGAATAGAAATAACTAAAATCAATTTAAAGTTAATTTCAAAAGCACTGCACTCATGCAATAAATTTTGATTGTTTTAAAGTTTATAAATTGAAAAGGAAATTCTCATACATTTTAAATTTTAGTTTCTGAGTGAATAGGAATTAATAGTTTTTGCCAACATGACATTTTGAAAAAATAAAGTATTGAAAAAAATCACTCTATTTATGAAATTACATAAATTCCTGAAACTGCAAATAAAATTGCCACAAAAAAATTGAAATTAAAATGAAATTATCAATGTAGTCATTAATGGCTACCCAATAACAGCAAATAAAAAATTATACAAAAGTGAGATTATTGAGGGCCATATATGCAAAACTGTAGATACCCATTAAAGTTTAAAAGAAGAAAGGTCCCACCTATTGATGCTATATCAGTTTCAAAATTTCCCTTTTACTGTCTGAGGCCACATGGATTGGATGTGTGTGCAAAGCTCTGAATCTGATGCCTCCAATTGATATCTTTGAACAACAGACAAACATTCCTCAGAATTTTCTCTTTGGAATTTCAAAGGCACCAATCAATTTTTTTAGATCCACATAAAGTCCACTATACCATACCAGCAAAAGTTAAGTCTGAATTGATTCTCTAATACTGGTACATGTGGTATATTCAGTATTTTTAAGTTTGTAAGCAAATCATATATATCACTAATTACCAAGCTCTTTAAATGATAACTATAATCATATTATAATGCTCTAAGTAAAAGCCGTGGCATTGGTGACGAATCCATATCCTTTTCAGTACCACACAGTGGGGTCCACAACTTTACGGTTCGAATTTACTCTCAGTCGGACCAAACTTAAATTGATGCCTATTTAAACTATAGGCCAGGTCTCCTTTAAGCAGGGGCGAAACCCAACTTTGAGTATAAAGAGAGCTAACTGAATAAACATCATATTTAAAAAAATATTCTAATAAAAAAAACCAAAATCTATATAGCAAAATATTCATTATTTGATTTCATAAAAAACACAGTAAAGAACTAACACTAATAAAATGACATGTTTATCAAAATAAAAATAAAAAACACAATATTTTCATATTCATATTAATTTTTTTTATAAATTTAGACCTATGAAAAAACATACCATCTTACATTCAGTCCTTTATTGTTTGGCATTATCATAGAGAGAGCTAATACACACAAGTTCCAATTCAATTTCTATATACTCAACCGATTTGAACTCTTTCGCCACTGCCTTTAAGATTCGTGCCAGGTTAAAAGAACGATCCGGATCATCTCACTCTACAGAACAGTACTTTTGTAGTACTTCAGAGGATACAAATTCATTGGTGACACAGCATACATCAAAGGGGTCAAGAGCCTTGACCCGTTATAGAGAATTCAAATAGTACTTTCTGTTAAATAAAAGAAAAGAAAAGCAATTTCTTTTGTCTTTCGAACCTTTTTAAATCTTCTAGAGTGTGAACCAGGATTGAATAGATTTACTACTCAAAGTAACATATACATTTGTAGAAAGTTAAAAAGTGTATGACTTGGCTTTGCTGTTTGTAAAGATTGATCCGACCTTTGTAAGTTGTAAATTCTTTTCTTCAGAAAATTTGTGTGTATATATATACAACTATAATAATAATAATAATAATAATAATAATATTATTATTATTATTATTATTATTATAGAAATAATTAATGTGGTATCTGGTGGATTTTATTTTTTAATTAAAGTTTGTTCTTTGTTTTTTTTAGTAAAACTTTGGAGGTCAAGCCACTCAACTATTTAATATCCACAATGATTTCTTCATTTGAGTTTTGAACGTGCATTGACTTTTTACTTATATTTTGAATATTTTTTTACTTTCTCCATTATCTATTTATATTTTTTTTGTAAAATTCAATAGTTTGAAAATAACAATTTTGTAAAATACTTAATAAATAGTAAAAAAAATTCAAAAAAATATAAAATTTGGTCTCCAAGTACGTACATTTTAATATGGAGATACGGTTTGAATCAACTGTTTGGACTTTTAAAACTTTGAAAATACTTAATAAATAGTAAAAAAAAAATTTTAAAAAAAATGTAAAATTTGGTCTCCAAACACATTTTAATTATGGAATTATGAAGATCATATTGAACGATTTGAATCAACTGTTTAGATTTAAAAACTTTGAAAATATAAAATATGATCCGATATCACTAAAAACAGTGTACTTGGATCCCTCATATTAAAATCCTGCCTCTGCCAATATAATTATAATGGAAATCAACCGTTATATATGTGTTATTGACATGATGTGTTAAATCTGAAAAGGAGGGTTATACAAGTGCTGTCCTCTTTCCCACATCTACCTTTCAACCTCAAATTGGATCAGTCAAACTATCCAAAAGACTGTACTAGGGTTTGCTAGCTTGGAACATCAATCATGTTAGGCTTTCCTATATTTTAGTGCTTTCATCTCATCACTTTTTCAGATTTATATTCCCCAATCTTTGCATGTAGACAAACAGAGAATCAGCATATATATGAAGAGCTAAACATGTACTCTTGTAAAATAATATCTTTGAGGCTGGTTGGCAATAAGAAATAGGTTTAATTCGCTTGCTTTAGTGTTTTTAGTCACTTAATTCTGCTGAATATCGGTTTTTTAGTGCAGATTAAGAATATCTCATTTAGTCTCATTTTTTTCAGATTTTAATTATATGTTCAGACCTTAAGGTATCTCTGCAACTTTCTTTAGATTTCTTAGTTTTCACTCACAAATTAAGACAACCGAATATCAGTTCCTTAGTGCTCTTTAAATTCTTAATTCTTTGTTGCTTTGTGATTAAAACTTTATAATATACTGGCACTAACCAAATAACTAATTAATGGATTGATTGATTGATTGATCAATGAAAATATTATGCATGCACTGTTTAAGTAGCCAGGGGCTCTGATTTTTAAAAAGGTACATACAGATATTATGCATGCACTATCTAAGTAGCCAGGGCTATGATTTTTAAAAAGGTACATGCATGTATGTGTATTTTTTTTTTTTTTTTGGATTGAAAGCCCTTAGACATGTATGTATGTGTATGTGTGTGCGCACGCTCGCATGTAGAATAATTATGTACGTGTATGTGTGTGCACACCCTCGCATGTAGAATAATGCTAGTGTGTTTTTTCGTTTATAGAATTTGTTGGTGAGTTTAATTTAAAAAAGAGGAGCATTCAAATATTTTTATTTTTTGTGTCTTCATCATACCTTCATTTTTAGAAATATTAATAATTCAAAATCTAAAACTTAAAAATCAAAATAAAACCGTTAGATATGATATATATCATTTTTTCTATGCATGTGTACAAAATTATGACATTCCAATTTTATTTTGATCGTCATCAAGAGCTTGTAAGAAATGTACTAATGTGGATAATTTAGAGACGTTGATTTTTCAACTTATTGATTCACATATAAACAAAATTGAAATCTGATAGCTTTTTATGAGCACATAGAAAAAATAACATAGAACACATCCAACCGTTTTATTTTGACTTTTAAGTTTTACATTTTGAGTTATTAAAGTTTTTATAAATGAAGGCACAAAAAATGGAGGCATTTGAACCCTCATCTTTAAAAAAAATATCAAATTGACCTAAAATTACGAATTTAAATTGTTAAAATCGATCTATTTCACAAGTAGTGTATACATACCAAATTTATGAACTTCAAATAAATTTAATATGGATAAGTGATAAAAAAAATAATGAAAAATGAATTCAGTAAAATAATTTATAAATTAACTTATGTTTTTACCGCTTAAGTTTATATAAATGCAGTCTTCATAAACCTTATTTTCTTTTACTACCATGCTATTAACTTTATTATGCAAAGATAAAATGGATTTATCCTTCCAGTACCAGATATTGCGTTTATCTCATATATTGTATATTTTTACTGCGATGGTTCTTTCAGTAACTGTTCAATATACTGTGAACTACACTATTTCATATGTCCCAGTAATTTATTTTTTCTCGTCTTGTGCTTATATATATATATATTATAAGCACATGTGGCCCAGTGATTAATTTTGGAAGATGCTCTAGATCTAGCTTTGACTGCCACAATCTAAATTATCAAATTAATTATATGTGTATCCTAGTGAGACAATGGTTCCACTAGAGTCCTCTAGAATATACAAAGTTACCTAATATGCGAGAGAGATATACACGTTTCTTAATTTGATGAAGGGTGAGTCTATGATAGTATGTATATTACGGATTGGTCTGTAATACGGATTAATATTTTTGTTTTCAAAATTTTAACGGTTGATCCGAACCGTTTAACATGATTCACATATGAATATGTACTTACAGACCGAATTTTATATTTTTTTTTTTGATTTTTTTTACTATTTTTTAAGATAGATAGAAAAAACACTTGATTGAAAATTCTAACAGTCGATCCAAACCGTTTAATATGATTTTCATTCAAGTACATATTCATACAAAAATCAGATTGAACGATTCAGATCGACCGTTAAGATTTTGAAAAGAAAATATTAATATATATTACGGACCAAATTGTGCTATGCATATATAGTACCACCATAGACTCACTCTCTTTGAAGAATATTATAAAGAAAATTGAATGAATGTACTGTACAAGATATATGGGTGTACATTAAAACTATCTATATTGTTCAAGTGATTTTACCAAATCTTTAATTTAGATTCAGAAAGATTTTACCTACAATAATTCTAAATTAGAAGTTCCTTCTTATGAAAGTCTATCAAAAGTTGTTTTCTGTGTTGAAATCTAGATAAGGATAAGGATTAACAAAGGGAGTAAAACTAAAAGAATAAAGATATTAACAGCATTGTTTTGATTTTATGCATCACAAAAATAATAAAATGAAAATAAAAAACAAATACATTGTATAAAATAAAACAACACTGTCAATATATTTATTCAACAAATGCCTTTCATTATATCCAGCAAACATTAAAAAAAAATGAATTCATATGATCACCTAAGGTAACTCAAATTGTGAGTTCAAATTCGGACCGTCCGATTATTTTGACACAAATATTAAAATTAATAACCCGTATATTTTATCTCAAATCGAATTGGTCGATTTTAATCCGAACGCATCTTAACTCAAAATTTTGAGTTATTGAGGGGTTTAAATTTCATACATATCTGTTTCAACTTTCGTGCACATAAATATTAAAATGAATTGAACGGACATAAAACTCGTTGAATCCAAACATAGATCTGATGAACATCCGACCTACACTGTTCTCCATGCAATAATGAAGAAACATCTAGACTTGTGTCTCATATATATTCAGATTTCAGACTTGGCACATGCATGTCATAAATTTGTTTTTTTGTTCACATATTGAAAATAGCCATTAATATGTTAAATCACACACAAGGTGCCAAATCTCCTGCATTGTTACACGTGAGTGTATGCCAGCATGAAGGTTCCAAAAAACATCAACATAAGCTGCAGATAGCAGTTAGCTCTTTGTATATAATTCATTAATTTAGAGAGATGAATCATGAATAGTTCTTAGACAAGTAGCTAGTTCTCTCTGAGGTGATTCACATGGGGTCACATGCACCAATTCACATCTATTTGTGCTTCTCTCTGTTCACACATTCTTATCTATAACCCTTGTAGTGTTTAATTTTTTTAATTTTAGTTTCTTTTTTCTTACTCAAATAAATTAATACTTCTATGTAATTCCATGAAACACTAGCATGTAATTAAGTTGTATATAGAGAGTTCTAGATAAATTACAATGAACATTATCAGAAATGAAAGTCTATTTTTTTATTTAAATTCAATTTTTATCTTATTATATTTTTACCTTCTCATTTTAATTCGAAAGTTATACGAGTTAAATAAATTTCAACGGTTTGAATTCGTAACTTGAAGCCAATCCGATAGATTTTAGAGTTGAGTTCAAAAAAAGACAGGCTCGGTGAACTTAAGAACACCCTAGTACTACTCTAGTTTAATTGATAATAATAATAATAATAATAATAACAACAACAACAACAACAAATTAATTTACAAAATGGGGGAGGATATTATTTATAATTAAATTAAAGTTAAGCAACTTTGTGTTTTCCTTTTTTTTTAAGTTGAAGAAGGTCATGAGCTAGGTGATGAAATGTAATTAATAATAGTTTTAATAATATTATATAGTTGCTCACCAGTTGATTTTTGAAATAATATAAGATCTGGTAGCTTTGACAAGGAATTGAACCGACTCTTCTGCTCGCCAAATTAGCAAGCAAGATCTTGTTTTTTTCAAATCAAACCATTCATCTGTGTTGAGATTCGTGCATGAAAAAAAATTCAACGGTTAAGATTTGAAAAAGTAGGATCCTACTTACTAATTTAGCGAGTAGCGGATTTGGATTCCTTTGACAAAGTGTTGATGGTGGATTAAGATCTGCTGAAATTCAAAATTCATGAACAGTAATCCTGAAATCACTGAAATCTAAGATCTAGCCGTCCAATTTTTTCTATGCACGCATCTCAAAATAGCTAATTTTTCTGTATACGCATCTCAAAATAATTCAATGGCTAAATCTCAGATTTCAGAGATTCCAAAATTACTATTCATCATCATAGATTTTAGTAGATTTGGTTCCGTTGATAGTACACCCCACAATGGTTATAAAGAACCCCAAAAAGCTTTCCTCTCGTGCAATGCATATTGCAAATAAAGCTGATTACATAAATAATCTCATAGAAAAACGTGAAAGCAACCAAGGCAAAGGGAATCAATTACTCATGGAAGATGGCAGCTTTCAACTCAAAACAACAACAACAACAAAAAAAAAGGGCTACATTCGATTCATGTTCAATCACAATCCCCACAAATATTAAAAGCCTGTGTCTGACTGGATTGTTCCGGATTGGGTAGTTTGAATCTAAGCATCAACCATCAATATTCTGTTACCGCACAGCATATGGATTCCATTAAACAGAGACATTTTTCATTGATTGCTTCTATTTTGGCCTAGGTAAATGAAGTTTGTAAAATTAGGATTCAAATTGCGATCCATATTAGGTGAACAGTACCCTAAAACCTATGTTTTTGTCAAATCTAACCATTGAATTATCTGCTTCGAGATACGTGCACAGACAATATTGAACAACTAAAATTGGAAAAGCAGGAATTTTAGGGTACTGTTCACATGAACGGATCGCAACAGATTTGGATCTGTAAATTTAAGGAGTCTGACCGTAAGTTTTCTTAACAGAATAACAGAGAGATCAGGAGATCTATTTTCAGCTGATGAAAAGTTTCACTGTATACAAGCAAATCGAACCATAATATTTTGTAATATTTGTATTTAACATGCATCTCTCTCATACAAGGGTCCAACATGAAACATTTTCTTTAAAACTTTAAATTAGAAGCCCACTATTATATAATGCAATGGATTATTTTATCTAAAACATTTATATTATGTACCTGAAACTATCAACATATATTGCTTCTGGCACGAGCTGAGTTCAAACTTTGTCTAGTTGGGCTCAGCTCATTGACAGCCCAGATACAAGGCTGAGTTGGGCTCTGAATTATAGGTTCATGTAAGACCCCAAAATATTGAAGCTACCAAGTACTTTTGTCTGAAAATTATAAATATTTTGTCTTCACATACTATTGAATAGGGGTGTAAACGGAGCAGATTCGGAGCGGATAATGCTAATACCATATCCACATCCACATTTCAATGAGCGGATACGGATACGGATACGGATAGCAAACGGATGTCAAAATGTAAAACCAAATTCAACTTAAATGGATATGGATACAGAGCGGATACGGATACGGATTTGGAACGAATAATTGTCGAATAATTGAGTTATATAAACTTTAAGATATAATAATAATTAATAAAGTTTAAATATGAAAATAAATGGATAATTGTAAATTGATGGAGAGATTGCTATTGGAAAAATAGGAGATATAAGATATTGGAAAGATAAGAGATATAAGATATTCCATTCATATAATATATAAAGAAAATAAAGAAGTAGTACACATAAAATAGTGTGGTGTTGTAGTTTGTAACTTGGGAGTTTAAATCTTAATCCCATAGGGGCATAGGTTCGAACTCCACTGGAAGCAAAATTTTCTTTCTTTTAGATAGCGGTCTGAAAGATATTCATACCAAAATAAAATGAATTCGGATACATGCAGATATCCGAATCCATTTAATCCGGATTCGGAGCGGATTAGGGTTAAGGGTTTAGGGTTCATGCAATGCAAATGCTATAATTATTTTTCTTGTTAATTTTGTATATAGATATATATTTCCAATCTCTAGGGTGCAATGGAAATTACAGCAGCTTTAATGAACATTGTTTTTGCATTTAAACAATATTATGCAGCATTGTACATGCATTAATACAAAAAAAAAATTGTTAACACATGCAACTGAAGAATCATAAAGAATAAAGAATACAATTGAAAATTTGTCTTTACATAAACTATACTCAAGCTTTCCTAAAATAAAAAATAAAAACCTCAAAAAGTAATAATCCAACCCCTCTATTCAATTACACCCAAGACCTATCTAGTATCTATTTAACAAAACCAACAACTGTAACATTTGGATGAAGAATCAACCCAATCATTTAACAAATCAGAAGGTGTGCTGGGAAAAATTAATACCTAGTTTTCTTTTTCTTCATCGGTGTAAACGGGAATTTGCCAATTCTTGGAGGTTTTCTTGGGGTCGTCAGTGAGAAAAAGATCACCTTCATCTTCTTTGAAAGTTTTTATAAAGGTCCTTGCACCTTGCATAATTAGCCTCTCCATCATGAATAGTTGGTAATTGTTCTCTATCAAAGGATCCAATATATAGCTGTAGTTCGATGAGTAGGCCAGCTTATAACTGCAAAATATGAAATATTTAAACAGTTATGAAAATTTTAACAAAAAGAGCCAAGAAAATGAACCTAAAATAACAGAATCTGGCAAACAAGCTTGTACAAGTACAGCAGCAATACAGTATTTTATTCCTAGTTTAAACTTTGAAAGTGAACTATGAAGGAAAGCAAGTTGCAAAGAGGACAACTAACCACACACTAAAAGAAAAACAAAAGAATTACCCGATCATTTTATTTAAACTTATACCCATGTCTGTACAAAATGAGAAAAATTACCTGACAGAGAGAGGTGCGAAGAACCCTGGTTTTCTCTCATTGGAGGCAACAAACAAAGTACGGCCCTTTGGAACCCACTTGGCAATTCTCTTTTGGATAAATTGGGGTTGTGTATCCCTATCGAGATGAGGAAAGAGGCTTCTTTTCACCCCAGATTTATCTGTCCTTGTTTTAAGCCTATCTCCTCGCCTCACATGTATAGCATCATAGTCCCCAAGTAACCGTTTTATCTACAAAATAAAATAAATAAATAAATAACATATGCAAATTATTCTATGCTTCTTGTTTCAAATATGAATGACTTTTAAACATGAGCTGATCTAGTAAAGACGAATGGGGGTTCAATGCCCCCCATTTTTTAATCTAATTATATATATGTATAGTATTATTAGTGTCCTATTTCTATTTTCTTAAAAAAACTTATATTTGAACCCCATAAAACCCATAATTACAATAAAACAATTTTGATGGGATCATTATATTTATATCACTGTTTGATATGGTATTTGAACACCCCAACCCCACCCCCCAAATCAAACATTTTCTCACTCTGCCCATGCCTTTTAGCTGGAATTGGGTACATATAGAGAAAGAGTATACTCAAGAAAATAATGAATATTGAGGCCTCTCATCTTCAGGAGCAGAAAGGAGTGGAAGAAAACTGAATATCGATTTATATCTTGCCACCACAATAGACAAACATGCACACAGCACACATATGAATGAGAACGAGATGTAACCTTGTCTGCAGCATCCCTCAGTCTTTTAGCAGCCATTGTAGGGAGAAGAGAGTATGGTAACCTCACAGACCTCCTGTTTTTCCTATCTTTGCACTCTGCAAACCTGTTTTTTCATTACAATTTATTCTATTAAATGACCATTGTTACACATCAATATGCTTAGAAGAGAAGAATAAAATGGAGAACAACTACCAGTGACCTAAGGATTCTTCAATGAAGCACTAACATGAATGTTAACAATCGGTACTCAGTTTGTCAGGTATACTCATGTACCAGCACAAATTATGGCATTAAAACTGACAAAAATTACTAAGCTCCCAATAAAACAATTCTCTGCTCTTATTGAATATTCTTGACTTATTTGTTATTACATTTGGGAGTAATTGGATCGAATTGAGCCTTAATCACTCAAAATTGATAGCATTAATTGTCTGCATAAGGAACCAGTGAAAATTAAATAAAAAAAAATCTTAAATATCAGTACATACACTTACCATGCAAGTGGATTTGGAGTGCGGTTGATCAGAAGTGCATCAGAATAGGATTTGTTTCCTTTGAGCTCAGCTCGGCTAACACCCTTCACATGAATTAGACCTTTTTTACCTAACTTTTTACCTTCTGACAAGACTTGAAACCAGGCATCCGAATCATCAAGTATAACTGGTACAGTTTGGGAAATTAGTTGTATGTCATACAAAGAATCCATTGCACAAGAATTTGCCTCCCATCTACAATTTTTAAATTGAATTTAGTCATAAGTCTTGTAAAATGTACTCCACCGGCAACATAGTATACATTGCACATAGGTGACTGCAAGGCCTATGTTTTTTTCTCTTTTCTCTTTTCTTTTAGGATTTCAATAATAGAGTTCATGAAGGGATCCAAAGCCAATGAATTTAGGTGACAAATGATGCCAACTATTTTACTCATGTCTGAAACAACAAAATTAAAACAATTAAATGTGTTTTACATCAACTAACTTATATGCACATTAAGTTTTCGACTTTGCTTTGATAGGCATTGACAAATTTATGATCCTTTAATATTTTAAGCTCTTGATGCAAACCAAAATAAAGTAATGACTTAATTTTTTGTACAATACAGTGTATGATATGTATAATATTATCTTATACACTTGATTTTCTTATTTGATAGACAAACAATTGTCGTTAAGAATTAATTTGGCATCCCTCATATAGCTTCATTAAAAAAAACTTAAATATAGAATATGTAGTTTGATATCATGGTAAAATACTTCTCATGCCTCATGTAGCAGTCCAGGCTATATAACTGTACTGCTGGGATGATATCATGGTAAAGTAGTTCTCATGACTGTATGCCCTACGGGTCCTGGTACAAGGTATCAGCCTATATCAGGCTATGGTCGTCACCACAGCATTAAATAAATTCTTCAATATCCATAATTTGTAGTGAAAATTGATACTCCAAAAGTACTGATAAAAGGAAACAACTTAATATATGATTTACAATTTAGTATAAATTCTGCAATTTGAATACATAGGAAAAACCAAACACAATAAGAAATTACTATAACTCATTTGTGCTATTATGCCTCATTTTTGTTCAATTCTTCCTCAACCATACAATTAAGTCAAACTGGACAGAACTCTTCCTCAATTAACCATCAAACTATGTTAAGTTTGCATCAATTTGAATAGTCTCCTCATTGTTCACTGTTTTTTAAACAAAATGGCTGGCAAAAAGCCAAGTTCCAACCTTGTTTCTGGTCAATGTAGGCTCAATTATACAGTTGTGACTTGTGACAGAAACAACCTCAATGTTTGCTCAGACTGACCTCAGTAGTGCAATTACACATCAACTGAATCCAAAATATCCCCAATTACCAGTTGATACATAATTATACCTATAATTTCTCCTTGACAAATCCTCAACTGTTCAACTATGCAGAAATTATACAACTTAGGGATAAACTAACTTTCATTGAGCAGATGCCTTATTATAGCTCTTATTTTACCATGATCAACAATCAGCCACATTACAGACAAACAAGGTATAAACTCACCACTAAATTAAAAACAGAAAAGTGGTTTAAGGTCAATTGAACAAACCTTTCATCACTAGATGTACTGTTGCTAGTGTGAAGTATCCCTTTTGTGTTGTGTATTTTACTCAGGCACATTCTTGAAGGCATCACAAATATTCTAAAAAAAAAAAAAAAAAAAGACAGAATAAGAAATGAACATATTGCGTATCTGCACTGCAAAGATTAATTCTCCGTTTCCATTAGCAAAACACTGAGATACAATATTGCTATCCACCATTACTACAAGTATCAAGCATGCTACATCACTGGCCACTTTTCAACATAGTATGTGCACAAAATTAAATATTGATCATCATCAGTTATATATGCAAATCACAATTTATATTTGCCTTAATAATTTCAGAGACATCCTGCAATTTTGTGTTCTTAAACAGTTGTTTTCAATTAACATGAAAACACCCTTGAAGCTTCCACATTGCAAATTTACTCACTGAAACCGAAATCTGTCTTCCATTATAGAAAGTTGGTCAAGTACCTGTCAAGAACTAAAGCTTCTTCAAGCGCGCATCTCAGGCTGGACTCTTGGTGTGCGAGACCAGCGCACTCGTCGCAACACTTTCCAGGGCAATCGATTCGATTTCCCCAGTACAAGTATTTTTTCGCTTCTCTCTCCTTTGAGTTGGAGGAGAAGGAGAAAGAAAAGGAGATGAAGAGTAATAGCACGCCAAATAAAATAGCGGAGGCGATCAATAGAAAGATTCGTACTGGCTGAGGTCGGTGCTTGCTGTAACTGATGCCTTTCCCGATCCTTAGCATCGCCATTAGAGACGGAAAGGAAGCCCCAAACTGAAGCGAAAGTCCGAACTTTACTCAACTTACTGAGAAAACCATCTTTACTGGATCAATCTGTACCGTTCATATAATCTAATGGACGAATTCAGAGCAGGTCCGATGGGTGTAATGACCATTCAATCTGCATTAAGATTCGTGCTAACTGATGCAGATCTGTTTCAATTTCCGTGCGCACTGATTTTAATGCTAATTGTACGGTGCTAGAGCTAATTTCTGTAGAGAAAAGTATTCTCCCGGATTTCAAGCTCTCAATTTTCTCCACAAGCTCACTTTTAATTTTTAGACTTCCTTACCTTTTTCATTTTTAATTGTTTGTGTTTTTTTTTCCATCATTCATCTCCTTTTATTTTTATTTTCTCAATTTAATCCTGATATTTTCCACGATTTATGAGGATTCTTACGAATCTAAAACCATCTTATATTATATTTTCTCTTTCATCTCTTTTTATTTTTATTTTCTCAATTTAATCATAGTATTTCCCATGATTTGTGAGAATTTTTACGAATCTAAAACCATATTATATTATATTATATTATTATTTTTTCTTTAAAATAAGATCTATATTGAAACGCTTTCGAGTTCTATTTGCTCTCTTGTTTTTTTTCCCTTCATGATATGCTAGATATACATATTTTTAATATGTGCATTAAAATATAAAATAATTAAATTCATTGGTATTATGCATGTATTTGATTATTATAGTTGTTGTAATTGAAACATATTAGATATAATTATCTTAACTACAACCAGATATTTAAAGAAAATTATGTATGCATTCTTTATTCTAATTATATAGATCAGAATGTGAAAGAATATAGAATTTATATAAAAAAATCTCTCTCCTAAAATAATAAACTAAACAGCCAAATAATTATATAATAGAGAACATTTCAATTATAATTTGAAAGAGAATAGCACTTTGTTGCAGGAGGAAGTCTTTATAGAAGCTATAACAAATTATTATAGTTATAGCAAAAGCTATTTACATCATAATTTCTAATTAAGTCCCGAACCATTACAAAGATAATTACTTAAAGATAAAAATTAAATCTTTTGTCTTTTCGGACCTCACAAGTTATAATACTATTAACTTTTAAATATTAAATATTAAAATTCTTACTTAAAATTGAATTAGAAAATTGCCATAAAAGATTAAAAACTGAAATAATTTATGGGATAGGAGTTGCTCTTAGCATAATGAATTTGTTGGGACAAATTACATATTTATTTTAATAAAAATCAAATCACTCTTCATAAACCCACAAAATAAAACCCTCTACTTCTAACTCACATTTCCATACATCTTAAAAGACACCCTCAGACTATTGTTGAATAAATCATAACTATTATTTAATAACGATTAACGGCACATTTTTTTTTTGCCAAGACAAAACACATTTTGATAGATGTCAATAATTGTATTAATGCACATTTTGCTATTTTATATTTTTCATACTTGTTATGTAAATCATCCTAATATGCACACTCGTCTATTTTTTTTATAAATAAAAAAAAGTTGACAAAAAAAAGGAATTGGGTGGTATTAATGAGGTAAAAACTAGGAGGGATAAGTGCAATGTTTTAATATTATATTAACAAAAAAAATTAGGAAGGAATGTATTTTTACTTTAACTTGGCGATTGAGCATGTAAAAATTATAACGGGGCTATTGCATACTATTTAAGTATTTATCCAAATCCAACCCATAATTTTATTCGGCCCAAATATTTATCAAAGAAAAAATAACCTTTCTCCAAGGTGAACCACGATATTTTTCAAGGCTTGAAGCCCATTAATATATTGGGCTTTTAAATTATTTAAACAGAAACTACTCAGCCCATCTCAACCTTATATAAAATCAATCCCCGATCAAACCCTAACCCCGCTTTCTTCCTCCCGCCGCCTTCCGACGCCAAAACCCTAATCGCGCCATGGCAACCCGGTTCAAGAAGAACAGGAAGAAGAGAGGCCATGTCAGTGCTGGCCATGGTCGTATCGGTAAACATCGCAAGCATCCTGGTGGTCGGGGTAACGCCGGAGGCATGCACCACCACCGCATCCTCTTCGACAAGTACCATCCAGGGTACTTCGGTAAGGTAGGTATGCGTTACTTCCACAAGCTCCGTAACAAGTTCCACTGTCCAACTGTCAATGTCGAGAACATCTGGTCGATGGTTCCAGAGGAGGTGAAAGCGAAGGCGAATGGCCAGGGAGCTGCACCGATGGTCGATGTGACACAGTTCGGATACTTCAAGGTGCTAGGAAAGGGGAAGTTGCCATCCCAACCAATGGTTATCAAAGCTAAGCTTATCTCCAAGATCGCTGAAAAGAAGATCAAGGCAGCTGGTGGTGCTGTCATGCTCACTGCGTAAGGTCTAGATCTGAGTTTTTTTTACTAGGTTTCGTTTTTGCTGTGAATTCAGTACTGGTTTGATATGTTATGGAGATTTATGAATCATTTTGTTTTTATTTTTTATTGGAAGTTGTGTTGAATTACAATCAGGTGTTGCCTTTTGGTCTCTGCTTAGGATTAATACATTATTCAGTAGCACTGGTTACTGGCCCTACTTTTGGTAGTTTCTGGTAAAGAAAATTGAACTCTCTGGTAGCTAAGGTATTAAACTGTACTGGTTTTAAACTATGTATTAATGCTTACTTCATATAAAACTAAAAGCTAAGGAAACTTTCCATAAACTGATAAACCCATACACAATACTGTTTATTTACAAGTTGTTACTAGGGCTGCACAAAAAGTTCATAGTTCGTGATTTGATTCGAAAAAAGTTTGTAATTAATTTGGTTCAAAATTAGTTTGTTCTAAAACGAATCAAATCAGTTCGGTTCGAAATTAGTTCGAATTCGAACTAAAACTGGGTTAAATTTGATTCGAAACTTTATTCTCAGTTCTAAACCCTTCTTCAATTTCAAACCAAGTTCGTTTCGAAATTGGTTTGAATCGATTTGAATCAAACTCGGAACTCTTTTTTCCCAGTTCGAAATCCAGATTCAAATCAAACTAGTTCGGTTTGAAATTGGTTCGAACTCGAACTCGAATTGGGTTAAGTTCGATTTGGTTTGATTCGTTTGCAGTCTTAGTTGTGACAAACATGTATTACAATTGAGGTGTATTATGTACTACATTTTTTTTATCATTTATTTAATCAGAACTTCAAATTGAACACATTTTCAGATGTTATAGAAAATAGAATGCCAACTTTATACTCAGTTCGGACGCATTACTAACTACGATGAGATTATAAATAATCTCAATTCGTACTCTTTTAACTCACCTCAAATTTCTTGGACTGACAAGTTTTAAAATGGTTACCCCTCAATCTATATTCTATACCAAATACTTGTTGATCATCTTCAACTCTGCCAACTAATGTTGTTAGTTATACTATGTGCTTTGATTGATGGGATGTTATTTCTGAAAATAAATCTGCCGGAATCCAGTGAACAATAATTTGAAAGTCCTGCAATCTTGAATCCAGTTGTAAAACATTTTTCGAGAACGCATCTCGAAACAGTTTGATGACTAATTAGTTTGAAATTATCAATAGTTGATTAATCTTTTGGATCTGCAAAATGCTCATTAATACAATAATGTAATGATTTGTCATTTTACCGATTCGCACAAGTCGACTGACGAATTGGCTTTCGTAGTCGTTTTTTACAACATCAATCTGTAATTTAATTAAAAGGGTATCAAGTTGCCTACGGGCTTGCACCAAAAAAAAAAAAAAGTATCAAGTTTGAAGTCGCCAACTTAACTAAAAACACAACAAAAATGGTGTCTGGTTTACGAAATACTGGGACAGATGGTGCATCTGCACTGAGAGAGAGGCTCTGGAAATCGCGTCATTGCTTTTAAGGTCCAAAAAGTGTGATATAAGCTATTCAAAACTCTGATAAAAGAAAAATGGCTGATTGTGTTATAATTTTTATTGTCCGAAAAAGTTATAACACAGCTATAGCTATATAGTTGTTTCTTGGACGTCGATTCATAGAAAAAATAATATATTTTTCAGAATAAACTAAATTTAACACTGATAACTTTATTAAATTGTTTTACATGCAAGATTTTTTTTTACATAAAAAAATATCTAGAGCATCTACTGCAAGGTCAAAAAGAAAAGAGAGGTAGATATTGTCATATTTTTTAACTCCTCATTTACCATTAAATTATTTATCTAATTCTCCATTATAGTTCAGACTGAATGTGCCGCCTTGCAATATTTTTTAAAACCAAATTTAAACTTTCTTCTGAATCCTTTGCCTTCAAGCAGTGTTAATAGAAAAGACCAATAAACCCTAACAAATTCTTTTTTGAAGTCTAGTTTAAAGATAACTCAATTTGCTATGGAAATTTTTATGTTGTGAAGAACTTCACGGGCACATACTACATTGTCCTTAACTTGTCTTCCTTCTATAGAAGCAGTATGTGAACTGTCAATAAAAGAATCCATTATTGTAACCGATTTCTTTTCGAAATGTTCAATAATTAGTTTAACACTACAGTTGATAAGACTAAAAGACTTAAAATTGGATATACAAATAACCTTTTTGTTTTTACCAATAAGATAAATAAATACCAAATTTTTGTTAAATATATTTAATTAGTTACTACAAAATAATTTTAAGGTTTTAATTAAATCATATTGAATGACATTAAAAAAGATTGGTAAAACAAGAAGCAAAAACTATTAGGACTAGTATTAATTTTGTTGGTTTTCTCCAACAGCTCTATCAGAATTTGATGTATTAGTTTGTTTCTCATCTTATAATAATTACTTATGTTTATAGTAACATAAAGCTACTTAATTTGCCAAGATAATTTTAAAGCTATGTACCGTTATATAGTACTTGAGATGTAGAAAACAGATGAAACAACTAACCCAAGCAAGGCTCTTCATACCTCATCATACAATTTCAGTGACTTTGCAAATATATACTTATTTCTGTATTCTCATATAAATGCTGTGACCATGCCATAATATATAATTTTAAATTGCTACGAATAATATCATGCATAAGATAAAAAATATAAATATATAGTGCTAACATCAGACAATTACGAACCAACATCAGGTTAAATAATTAGAATCTTTATAATTTATGCGCATTCTTTTTTTATGCTGACACGATTCTGATTCATACTAGTTAAATTTAAAACGAGGAGGGGTCCAATTATATCAGTTTATGTTATGGTCACACTATCTTAACGCCATATGTTTATAAATTATTTTTATTTTTTCAAAGTTCAAACAGTTGATCCGAACAGTTCAACATGGTTTCCATACTAAATGTGCTTGGAGATCAAATTTTACATTTTTTGAATATTTTTAGTATTTATTAAGATGTGTATAAAATTGTTGTTTTTAGATATTTTTGGACCATTGAAACACATTCATTTAAAAAAAAAAAAAAATATAAAACAATTTAAAAAAAAAATGTAAAATTTGGTCTCTAAGCACAGTTTAATATAGATATTATATTGAACGGTTCAGATTAACTGTTTGAATTTTTAAATCATAAAAATGACTTATAAATATATGGTGTCAAGATGTGTTACCATAAAATGGTATAATTGGATCCCTCCTCATTTAAAATAACAAATGAATTATATATAAGAAGAATGAATCTTAAAATTCTGATTAAATATCTGATCAAACTCAAATTAGTATGCTAAAATGAGAAAAACTGTCGTAAAATTTCTGATCGGAACCACAGAGCAAACATCGGTGGAGAAGAATCGACGTGTCAGTGACTGAGGGCGGAAAATCCCCCTGGAGGTAGAGAATTCGGTTCCTTATGTAAATTAAAGCAAATTTATGAACTGTTTCATTCTGAGTAAACAAATTCAATTTCATTCAATGAACTGTACTGAAGATATATTTTTGTCTATAGAAAATATTAAAAAAGATAGGGAAATAAAATAAGTATCATGTAATTATTTATGATTAGAAAAAACTGTAGGAGAAACTGATTAAAAAAAACCAATATACTCAGTTCTGTTTTTTGTTTTTTGTATATTTCAATAGAGAACATTCAAAACATAAAACGGAACTGAATTACGATCGGTTTATTCTCCACCAATCTTAACATTAGATTTTTTTTTTTAAATCAGTCCCTTACTGGTTTTTCTACTTATGAAAAATTACAGATTTTTTTTCTATTTCTCTCTCTTTTTTTGAATACTTTCTATAGACAAAAAAATTCTCTGCACTAAAACTACTATTGAATTGAATTTAGTTAAATTTTCATTCCGGGAAATAAATCTGCTGTAATTTCAAAGGATCGTAGGGTTCTGCAATTTCAATTTCAACTATTTATTTATTAAAATACACAAATTTGAAAAAAAATAATTTTTATGCATAATCTCGAAATACATGAACTATTGAGATCGGAATCGCAGGGTCCTGCGCAGCAGATTTATTTCCTTCATTCCGATCAAAAAGTGAAATCTAATCTGGACCGTCCGATATAAAGGAAACGCCGTTGTCCAACTTGTGTCTCTGTAAAGTGGGTCCCATTAGTCAGTCATGATCAGCCTCTACTGCAGGCGTCCAGTCCCGAACCAAACCAAATCATCTCCTCTGGTGTTGCTAGGTTTCCACAACTATACCCATCCGAGGAATCGAAGCTTGATCGGAAGCATACAGCAATGGCGTTCACGATGAGGGCAGTCAAGGTTCCGCCTCCCTCGGCGTCGCTGGAGGAGGCGAGGCACCGTGTCTTCGATCTCTTCAAGTCGGCGTGCCGCTCCCTTCCGACTGTCATGGAGATCTACACTCTCAACGACGTCGTCACCGTATCCCAGCTCCGATCCGCCATCTCCTCCGAGTTCCGTAAGAATGCTCATATCACCAATCCCAAGGTCTCTCTCTCTCTCGCTTGCGCTGGATGGATCCACTCTTAAATGGGAACAGTAGTTGATAGAATGGAATTGGACTTGTTGTTTATACTGTGTTTCAATCAGTGTTAGATGTCAAGAATTATACCATGGTTCAGTCATAGTGGCCTTCTTTGTCTTTGCATTTCTGTATGCTGTTGAGGTTTTTGTGCCAGTATGGTTAAATACAGCAATCAATTCTAAATGGTATAATTGTACCATTAAAATTTTGAAATGCCATACAAACCTGATGGTTGAATTGTTAGAAGCCTATTTGTATGTTAGGCTTGGCTCCTTTATGAGATGAATTTTATTGTTCATTTCTGAGGAGAATTTCTGTGTTAAGATTCTTAAGGATATTATCATGGGTTTTGTCCATTTTGGTTGTTTATTGATTTATGCACGTCTTGAGGGTTAATTGAAATAAAATTGGGTCAATTTGAGGTTAATTGGGGTTATTGCTAATTTTTTAGCTGGTACTCTACTGTTAAGGCTATATATTGCATGACACTTCCAATCATATTGCAATCAAGATATCTACTATATTTTTTCTGCCCTCTACCCACTAATGAACTTAAATCTGATCTAATAAGAATTCAAATTTGGGTTCAAACTGGCACTAGTCTGATTCTGGTCTGGTTCATACTGTACAATACGTTACGTGTAAGATTTGCATGATCCCCACCCCCCCCCCCAACTTGCTGAGCAGAAGGCCACCAGTTAGGTTTCCATTCTTATCAGCTTTTCTGTAGAAACTCCATTGTAAACTCAATAGTATCAGTATTGAACTGGATCACTACATTTAATAAAATTGATTTCTTTCTTTTTCCTTCGAAAACGAAAAGACTCCATTTTCCTTCTTTCCGGATGGGAAAGATTTCTCAGAACATGGATTTGATTCACAAATTGTGATTTTGTCAAACAGGTAATAGACATGCTGCTGATTAAGGGACAGGAGGAGCTGAGCAACGTAGTGGAGCACGCAAAGCAGCGCCATCACATCATTGGCCAATATGTTGTCGACCGCACTGGAATGCTCCATGGTGCGGGCGCCACCAAGGATCCCTCGACTTCTCAGTTCCTTGACAATTTCTATACCTCCAATTACTTCTGAATATTAAATAAAAAGACCCTAGAAACTTCCTCTTCCTGTTTCTCTCCTTAATTGTTTGCTCATTTTGCCCTTGTGGTGGTTTTATGAAAAGCTGCTCGCAGATGCAGTAGACTTTTAATAAGAAATATTTTGATACCGTCTGAAATGTAGCTTTCAGCATTTTTTGTGACAATTCAATTTGTTTTCATGTTATTTTCATTGAACAGTTCATATTATCTTTCTGAGAAACTTTCAGGCTCTGACGCTCTGTCAACCGTTGTTAGGTTCAGGTAATATCCTTTAATTTCTCTGATTTTTATATGATTTTTATATGATTTTTGACATTTAATTTTTTTTTTGGACAAAATGTATTGTGCCTTTTGTATACATGGTACTTTGGGGTACATTTAGCACTTCCATTAGTCAGTTCGAATGGCCTAATTAACAATATTATTGAATAACTAAAAGAGCAGATATAAATTTCCTACTTATAAAGAGCCTTAATAAAAGCACTGTAATAAATATCAAATTGAAATAGTTAGTACAAATTAGATCTGGGAAATATTATGTTCTATTTTTGTGAAGTTGTCATTTATTTCAACAGAAACAGGAATGTATTTCCCCAAATTATTACTGTCAACTGGCCAGTTAGTACTTGTTGATTTCTTTATATGATTTTTTTTTTTCATAAAAATATGTATTTATAACTTTTTTTTTTTATCAATGATACTCAAGCTGCACAATTTTTCATATAAGACAAGCATAATATGCCCAACATGAAACTTAGTTGTATTAGATATTGCCAACGTTCTCAAATTGTAAATAGTAAATGTGTACTTTTCCCTGAAATTTTTATTAATATCATTTAAAAGAAAAATCAAATTACCACTGAAATTGTAGAATTCTAAAAATACCATGCCAATTTAATCTGCAGCCCCCATTGAATTGGGAGTCTCTCAAAAACCTAAATATTAGTGTATTACAATAGAATTTTGGGTTTTGGGGGCTGCCAATTCAACCTGTGACTTCCCATTGGGGCTGCAGATTGAATTGTCGGTCCTGATATTTTTGGAATTATTCATAATTTGTGGTTTTCTAGTTTATTTTTTTTTATTATGGTATAAGTAAAAATTTCGGTACTTTTTCTTTATGCCATACAAATTGCAAATGTTTAATATTTTTTAGTTTAAATATTTTACTTGATTTACAGAATGCTGCCAAGGTTGTCAAATTTTGCAATCTTAGCGGACTCGTACACGTTTTTTATGACTCAACCTTTTCATACATTTTCGATGATAAGTTCCCTGTTTTGGTGGTTGCGAGGCTTCAATAGCATGAACTTTGAGCAACAAAAGTCTCGTGACATTATGCAAAGATGAAGAATTTATAATGTTATTTATGATAGAAAACAATTAATTGCTGGTGCAGGATGCAATATTAATTATATAATAATAAAAAAGTGTCAATTGAAAGGAATTGCAAAAGTTGCTTATTTAGATGTACATATTGAATTATTGAAGAAAACCAAAAACTAAAAATTGCAAAATGTGTGCTGATATATAAGTATAACTAAACTTATTTATGATTTAGTAGCTTAGGTTCTCTTGCTCGATTACTCTCAGTTTTCTCGCTCAATCATCTTTCTCTTGTTTGGGTGAGCTCTTTTCCTCTATCCGAGCTGAGTTGCCATATTGTTTTGTCAATAAACTATTTTCTTTGAGGGAATTCCTACTTATCGTCTTTCTCAATACTCTATAGCAAAAATATGACTGTGTAAAGAGTACTTTAAGTCTTTCTTCTGTTTTTTTCTCTTGACACGAGTTTCATGTTGTGGTATGTTTGACATGCACTAATGTTTTTATTTTTTGCTTTTTTGGGTGCTGCATTTTTAAGACGTTATACTGTTATTAATTATGAGTTTTTTTTTTACCTTGTGTGTGCTATATTATTCGATGTTAATTTCAAACAAAATCCGAAGTTGGTTTTGTCAAAGATTCTCAAAACCGAATGATCAAAGTAATAGAAGTCAATTAAGAAAGAGAGCATACGTGTGGAAACATTTTGATTAATTCAGAAATACAAAAACAGTATGCAAATATTGTTCTCGGAGTTAACTATCAGTCCTACTTTAGAGTATATAATTGAATAGACATATCAAAAATAGATGCGAAGAAATTCTTGAATTTCTTTTATGTTATAATTGTTTGTATGCGTTGTATTTTTTAAATGCTTTGTGCATTAAAAGCTTATAAATTTTGTACATTTGTCTAATTAAATACAAATTGTGGATTTTTTTAATTTTTAATTTTATTAGATTTTCAAATAAAACTGTTGTACTAAATATTGTTTTTTCAGTGTTATAAATGTAGTGTTATATATTTACTAAATTTTTGTTTCGTTGAAACAACTTTATCTTTTTATTTTCCACGATATTAATTGTAATAACAAAACAACTACAATTAGAATTACTTCAGTTTGAAAAATAAGTAAACAAGCAAGTAAACAGATAAATAAAAATAATATAAAATAATTAATATTTACTGTTGATGTAATAAAGAAAGAGTGATGCTTCGGTGCATACAAGGACCTATTTGTAAAATAAACATATTTTTATTTTCAAAGTTCAAACAGTCGATCCGAACCGTTCATCTTGTTCTCCATATTAATATGTGCTTGGATACCAAATTTTATATTTTTCTGAATTTTTTTACTATTTATTAAGATGGGTACAAAAAATATCAAATTCAGACCATTGAATTTTGTACCCATCTTAATAAATAGTAAAAAAATTCAGAAAAATGTAAAATTTGGTCTCTAAGCACATATTAATATGGAGAACAAGGTGAACGGTTCGGATCGACTGTTTGAACTTTGAAAATAAAAATATGTTTATTTTACAAATAGGTCCTTGTATGCACCAAAGAATTTGCCATATATATATATGAGTAGAACTAGGGTGCTCCTAAGTTCACCCAACCTCTTGTGAACTTGACTCTACAATATATCGAATCGACTTTAAACGATGAATCCAAACCATTGAAATCCTTCTACCTAATGATTGATGCGTCTACATGTGAAAATTTTAAAGTTTTGAATTAATTTAATATAGAGTCAAGTGGTCAAAGGAGTCCAAAAAATGAATGCAATAAAATTAATTTATAAACCTTAAACTTTTGACCACTTGACTCCATATTAAATTAATTCGAAACTTTAAAATTTTCACATGTAGACGCATCACTCATTAGGTAGAAGGGTTTCAACGGTTTGGATTCATCGTTTAAAGTCGATTCGATATATTTTAGAGTCAAGTTCACAAGAGGTTTGGTGAACTTAGGAGCACCCTAGTTCTACTCTATATATATATATATAATCCCCGTAGCCTTTGTTACAGTATATTCTACTCTACAGTTGGACTTACAATTGGGGCCCCGTTTTCAACGACACCTATTTCAACGGATCTCTCGCTGTATTTTTTTTCTTTACTTTTTCCCGCTTCCGGAAGGAAGGATCTACGCATCTCTATTTCTCTCTTCTGATCTTCTCCCTTCTGCTTCCAGCCTCGAGAGTTCCAAAGAGGCAAAGACGTAGCCTCTCTCCTCTCTCTCTTCTCCGTATCCCCTCCATTCAGACGCTTTCCCCCCCACACATTCTCCTCCGCTCGCTCACCTCTCTCCCAGTCTCGAGAATTTCAAAGGCCTAGCTCTCTCCTCCTCCGTCCTATCCATCTATGCAACTCAATTTGTATCTCAATTTAGTCTTGGGTCATATCAAGGAGCAGCCGCCCATACAATCGCCTCGATCTGACCATGCCACCTCGCGCCTCCTCACAACCGCCCTCAATTTCAAAAGATATTAAGTTAATTTTCCTATCTCTCACATTCCAATTAGTTGTAGATGTTCCTTCCTCTTCGTTTATCTACACCATTCAATAAATCTGGCCTTATGCTTTGCAAATGAAAAATTAATTGCACCTTAATGCCTAAATTGTCTTCTTTGGTGTGTGAGTTCTATACTGGTACTTGGTAGTTGCGAGAAGGAACTACGACATAGGCCATATGATAGCAAATAAGGTAGTAATTAGCAAGTTATGTTTTGAATCATTCATACTTACTATCAGATTGCAAGTACAATAGGACTAGCACTTAAGCCAGTTTCTTACCATTAATGTTTTGAATCTACCTCTGTGAGGTTCATAAGTTTTTTTTTTCCTACTGTACAAGCTGTAGACTGCCTGATATAAACTATTCATGCCTGAAGTATGAGGAAAAGTAAAAGAAATTGAACTATTAGTCTAACATCCAAATTATCTGATACTTTTGCATATGGCATATGCAATTTGCTACGAATTGAGTTGATAGATTCTTCTGGTAAGTCCCTGAGTTCTACAAAAAATTGAATACTTGAACAGGTAGTCTTAATTTTTGAGGAAAAACAGAATATGATGAATAATTAGTTTTTATTACTAATTTTTCTGATTCTACAAGCTATCTGTACATGAATATATAGGCTAATTCTACTAGCCGTTTGGGCTCTTTCCTAAATTACAAATGATGGATATTTTACCTAATTACAAGCTAGGTACCAAGTATGGCCGTGACAGCTGTACTATGGATGCTGGCCTTTATTTGCTGCCTTATTTACAGCCTATGATGATGATTCTGAGGTTTTTATTCTAATTTCTCAACACTCCCCCTCAAGTGGGGTTTGAATAAATTTATTGAATCCAACTTGCTGAGTATATTCAGATGGCTAGCCTTGTCTAGAGCCTTTGTAAAAATATCTGCCAGTTGCTCTTTGCTTCTGACAAATGGAGTTTCTATTTCCCCCGACTGCACTTTTTCTCTGACAAAGTGACAGTCTACTTCTATATGTTTTGTCCTCTCGTGGAAGACTGGATTGGATGCAATGTGTCGTACAGCTTGATTGTCACAATACATTTGCATGGTTCTTGTGTGCTCTATCTTCATGTCACTGAGTAACTGCTTAATCCAAATAAGCTCGCTTGCTGTAGATGCTATGGCTCGATATTCTGCTTCAGCACTTGATCTAGCCACTACATTCTGCTTCTTGCTTTTTCAAGTGACCAAGTTACCACCTACAAATGTACAGAATCCTGTGGTTGATTTTCTGTCACAGCTTCCGGCCCAATTTGCATCAGAAAAACCAACCACATCATTAGAATTATTTTTCTTCATCCAAATTCCTTGACCTGGAGTGCCTTTAAGATATCTTAACATCCTATCTATTGCACTCAAGTGACTGGTACGTGGAGCATGCATAAATTGGCTTATGACACTAACTGCAAAGGCAATATCAGGTCTGGTTACTGTAAGATAAATTAATTTGCCTACCATTCTTTGGTATTGTTCTATGTCAGATAGTGTTTCACATTCTTCAATTTCTAGTTTAATATTTGTTTCCATAGGTGTACTAGCTGGTTTAGCTCCCAATTTATCAGTTTTCTTTAACAGGTCAAGGACATATATTCTTTGAGATAGAAATAATCCTTTACTGGAGTGAGCTATTTCTATTCCAAGAAAATATGAAAGTTGTCCAAGGTCTTTGATATCAAATTCTCTCTTTAAATATTCTTTTACCATTTTAATTTTCTCATTATTATTTCCAGTGACAATAATATCATCTACATAAACAAGAATAATAGTAGTGATGTTTTGTGAGTGTTTTATGAACATAGAGGAATCTGCTGTACTTTCGACAAAGTTAATTTTTAAAAGAGAAAAACTTAGTTTGGCATACCATGCTCTTGGAGATTGCTTGAGGCCATAGATCGCCTTCTTTAATTTACACACCAGTGATGAATCTGACTCATTTTTGTGACCTGGAGGAAGAGTCATATACACTTCTTCTTCCAAGTTTCCTTGAAGGAATGCATTTTTGACATCCACTTGGGATAAATTTCATCTCAAATTGGTGGCTACTGATAGTAGAATTCTAACTGTATTCATCTTTGCTACTGGTGCAAAAGTCTCTTGGTAGTCGAAACCATAAGTTTGGGTAAACCCTTTTGCCACTAACCTAGTTTTGTACCGTTCAATAGTACCATCACAATTATATTTGATTTGTATACCCATTTACAACCTACGGGATTTTTTTTCTTTTGGTAAAGGAATTATATCCCATGTGTTATTTTTTTCTAAGGCTTGAAGTTCTTCTTTCATAGCCTTCTTCCAAATTGGACTTTGATTAGCTTCACTAAATGTGGTTGGTTCAATTTGATTTGTGATGTTACCTAAGTAGGCCCGGTATTCAGGAGATACCATATCATATGAAATAAAATTTTGGATGGGATACATAATCTCTTAATTTTATTGAAGGTTGAGTTTGTCTTGTAGATCTTCTCAAGACAATTTCTTTTTCAGTTGGTTCTTCTTGAGTTTGTTCTTCAATTGTCTCATTATCTCCCCCTGAAGAAATTGCACTTGTTTCGTTGTCTTGTTCTTTGACTGCATGCTCCACCTGTGCTTGATTAATTTTTTCAGGAAAAGTAAAATTATTTGGAGGTAATATGACTAGTGGACCTTGTGTATTTTCTTGTTCACTTGTTGTGTAATATGGTTCATTTTCAAAAAATGATACATCTCGTGAGATATAAAGTTTATGATTTTTTGGATCATAACATTTATATCTCTTTTTTTGGGAATGAGTATCCTAAGAATATGGCTTTAACTGCATTTTTATCTAGCTTGTCATGTCTTTTGATATATACAAAATATGTACACCCAAAAACTCTTATGTGATCAAGATCTATTTTTCTATTTTTAAGGATTTCTATGGGACTCATATTATTAAGCATAACACTAGGCAATCTGTTTATTAGGTAAGTTGCAGTTAACACAGCATCTGACCAATAAGATTTTGGAACGTTAGTTTGAAAGATAAGAGATCTAGTGACTTCAAGTAAATGTCGATTTTTTCTTTCTGAAACTCCGTTTTGCTCGGGAGTATTAATACAAGTGGTTTGGTGTAGAATTCCTTTTTGTTTAAAAAATTCTATGAAGTTTTTGTTTATGTATTCTATCCCATTATCTGATCTAAAAACTTTAATTTTTGCATTATATTGATTTTCAATAAAATTGTAAAATTCTTCAAAATATGAAAAAACTTCATTTTTTCCTTTCAAAAGGTAAATCCAAGTCGTACAAGAAAAATCATCAATAAACGTGACAAAATATTTAAAATGATTATAAGAGTCGACTGGGGCTGGACCCCAAACATCAGAATGAATTAAATCAAAACATTTTTCTGACTTATTGATAGATAAAGAAAATGGTAACCTAGTTTGTTTTGAAAGCTTACAAACATCACAATTTTTCGAATCTAAATTATAACAAAAAAGTTTATTCAAAATTTTATCGGATGGATGACCAAATCTCCAATGCAACAATTTGTCACGATCACCTAAATTTAATGCCACATGACAATTATTGGTGTTTTCATCAAGGTAATAAATGCCATTTTTCAAACATCCCTCACCAATCTTCTTCCCTGATTCTCGATCCTGAAAGGTCACTTTATTCGGTGAGAATATAACATTGCAATTTAATTCTTGTGTTATTTTACTAATTGATAATAAATTTGAATTGAAATCTGATAAATATAAAATATTTTTCACATCCTTTGTAAAATTTTTTTTTGTACCAAAACCATGAATTTGCTCCATGCAGTGTACAGACAATAGAACCAAAACAGTGTTGCATATGAATTGTGCGCTGTATGAAGTAAAATATGCTCTGTCAATATATTCACACTAGAAGTCAGAACATGTTGAGTATTTTTATTTTGTGTAACATTGGTTAATTTATTTTTGTCCCATGTCATATGATCGGTAGCACCGAAGTCAATTATCAATCTATCTGTATTTTGACATATATTCGCAATTTTAAAATTGTTGTGAACTTTGGATGAATTTAAATTAGATTTAGAATGTACAAAACCTGTAGTTTGCTGTTGCAACAAGCTGTTCAGTTGAGTCAGCAGTTGATTTAGTTGTATTGTATGAGCCACAGAAGATCCAGCACCATCAAAATTGTGACTTGGTTGAGTCGGTTCAGCCCTAGCCCCTTCAGATCCGATTCCTTCATCTTTCTCTACAGCACCCCCAAATTTCTTCTCTTTCTTTGGCTCCGCCCCATTTACCTCTGTCGCCCTTCTCTCTGACCGGTCGGAGGTGAGGATGGAGGAACCAGCAACCGTCGCGGTTGTGCCCTGATTTGACTTGCAGTGGTCACACTGCTCAGTGCTCGAAGCTCCCTTCCCTTTGGCCGTGTCCCTGAAACTGGGGTTTTGAGTGTTTTACCTGAAACGCCTTGTTCTCTTGATTTTCTGACTGCCGAGGGTTCATGAGGGCCCGCCTAGATTGTTCTTGCTCAATTCTTGCTACTACATCATCAAAACTCGGCATCTCAGCCGATGCCAAGACTTGAGACCTGATCGATTCGTAGCTTGGGTCGAGAGCCCCCAGGTATGTAAAAATAAGGTCTTGTTCGGATCTTTTTTGGGTTTCAATCGGGTCTGTTGTTGGTGGAAGGTAGACATTGAGTTCTTCCCATTTTGACATGATTTCGGTCACTAGTTCGTTATTACTTTGAGTACTTTGTTTAATTTGGGCAAGCTCCTGTTTAAGGCTAAAGATATGAGCAAAACTTTTCTGTTGGCCATACCTTCTTTTGGCTTTTTCCCAAACCACCTTTGATGTGTTGGAGTACATGAGTACATTTGAAATCTGAGGTTCCATCGTGCTGAGTAGCCATGTCATAATCATTTTGTCGGTGGTCTCCCATTCTTCTATCTTTGCGTTCTCTTCGGGAGTTGGCTCGTTTGGTTTTGCTGCTTTGGGTTTTTTCTTTAGTTCCAGTGACAAAGTTACTTCCCTTTGCCACCGAGACCAGTCATTACAGACCTGGACCAGGGAATGTAATTTCTGTTGCCATTGAGGATGATGTTTGTGAGTTTAGTGTTGTCGGATTGAGGCATGTTGATTTTTGGGTTGCTGGTATGAATTTAAGGAGATCACTGTTATGATTTTTGGGTTGGAATCTTTTCTGGTAGAGAGAAAGAACTGATAAGAACAGTTGCTGGCAGCTTGAATTTTTCTGAAAAATCTGACTGCAGTTCTTTGTTATTCTGCAGTTTCTGATGTTGTTGCGGAATTTTTGAGTCAGGATATATCCTGCTCTGATACCATCTTAATTTTTGAGGAAAAACAGAATATGATGAATAATTAGTTTTTATTACTAATTTTTCTGATTCTACAAGCTATCTGTACATGAATATATAGGCTAATTCTACTAGCCGTTTGGGCTCTTTCCTAAATTACAAATGATGGATATTTTACCTAATTACAAGCTAGGTACCAAGTATGGCCGTGACAGCTGTACTATGGATGCTGGCCTTTATTTGCTGCCTTATTTACAGCCTATGATGATGATTCTGAGGCTCGTATTCTAATTTCTCAACAGGTAGCTACAGTTTCTGAGATTCATTATGATGTAAAAAACTGTTCCACCATGCAATTGTTAGCAACACTGATGTAATTCCATATCTACTAAATTTACAATCTTTAGGCCATGAAGCAAGATGAGGCAGTGGGTCGGGAAGAAAGAGAAACTGAGAGGAGAAAAGGATAGGAGCGTATGAGAAAAAAAAAAGGAGAAGTTATGATGGTGGTTAAAAATGCTAAATGGTTAGTAAAACAGATACTTTTATGCTAAATGGTTGAAATGTTACAGTTTAGATCCTTTTATTCTTACAATAAATGCAAGGTCCACTGGAACAAGAGAATGCTTCAAACAATTCCAGATGGCCATGGAGTTGGCTCAGGATGCTCTCAGACCAGCTACACTGGTCTTTTGTGTACGGCGTGGTCTCGGCCTATGGAATCTGCCAGGGTTTGGGATGTGGTTTAACTGAAGTTGCAAGCAATTTCTATTGGAAGGATGTGCAAAAGCTGCAACCTTCTTAGGCACAGTTTTATGATGGTCTGACTTGGATTCCTTGGATAGTCAAACCCATTTGGGGCCTTTTGACTGATTGTGTACTGGTGTAAGGGTACCAGAGACGACCTTATTTCATCTTGGCAGGTACATTTGCTTCTAGAACTGTCAATATCAGATGCGAATGCTATAAAGTTTGTTGTGTATTTTGGGTTTCGGGTTGGTTTGTGAGTGCATTGGTATGAAACTGACAGTAGATGCTTGCATATACTGTAAAGCCATAGTTTACTAAGGTAAATTTGGTTAATTTGAGGAGTTATTGTGCAGTACGTAGAGAAAAGAACAAAATTAGAGACTTAAAGGAAAGGTTTGTCTAATTTCGGATTAATTCAGGACTCAAATGCGTTAAATTGAGGTCAAAAGGCATATATTTAGGTATAATTTGCCAATTTAATCAGATAAAACTAAACCTATCCTTCCATATATTGTCACAGGTGCAATGGGGATAATATCTACTCTAACTCTATCTCTAGACAGCACGTTTCTCATAACACTTGCTGCAGTGGAAATGACACTGCAAAGTGTGACCATTGATGCATTAGTGGCACAAAAGAGCATAACACATGCAGAGCATGTGCATCTTGTGTGAATCCATCGGAGGCCTTGTAGGTTACTCCATCAGTGGTGTTCTTGTTCATCAAATAGGATCTCAGGTTAGCAATTTGTTCAATTTGTTTGTTAATTGTTTGTTTCATTTTAATAGCTTTTCTATTTTGTACTTCTCATATAGTAGGGACCCTAGATAAGGGGTAAAGATAATGACATAGGAGTTTTTGCTTCATGCAGTGTACAGACAATAGAACCAAAACAGTGTTGTATATGAATTGTGCGCTACATGAAGCAAAATATGCTCTGTCAATGTCTTCACCCTAGATGAACCCTATTATGGTACCTAAGTTTGTGTATAATTCTCTTTATATAATACTAGATGATAATAAATCAAGTCTCAATTAAGCCAAGAAATGCCTGCAATGAAACAAAGAAGTCCAAAGAACTTTTATATTGGATAAAAAACTGGAACCATGCCAGCTTGTGCTACTGAGTTCTCTATTATAGTATTATATATTTTGCTTTTGTATTTTTAATAATACTAGATGTTTGTCTGAAAGGGGGTTCTTGGATTCTTAAGCATTCTTTCTGCACTTGTATTTTCAATTGGGATTGTACTGAAGGAGATCTGTATTCAAGATTTCTCTTATAATCAGGTTTGTTTGTATAAACTTGCATGCCAAATCTCAGCATATATGCAATTCTTAACCTATTTTTTTATGGGTCAATTTCTCCACTGGTTGCAAAAGATGGAGAAATTAATCTGGAGGGCAATTTGGGCATTTTGGTATGAACAATTTAAATTCTGAGATAATGGTGTAAACAAATTTAACATTCTCATATTTCATAGGTATTTTAAGACTACCTACCAGGGGTAAAAAAAAATATTTTTACTTTTTCCTTGTATCAATATCTTTTGTTCAATTAATAAAAGTATGTGGTCAGCATTGAAGTGTTCAGAAGTGTGGCGACCGTGTCTTTATATGTATCTCTCTCTTGCTTTGAGTCTGGATATCTCAGTTAGTATGTTTAACTGGTACAACAATCCTACAGCAGGGCCTGCTTTTTCTGAGGTACCAGAACTTTCCATTTTTTATCTGCGTCAAATTTGTAACTGTTAAAAGGTTAACTTGGAACTGTTTAGGTAAAGCTTTTAGAGTGAGGCTGTGTTACTTTGCAAAGTGCAAATCAGACCATACTGTGGATTCAAACAGTTGATCCGAATCGATCAACATGATCTCCATATGAAAATGTAGTTGGAGACGGACTTTTACTTTTATTAGAATTTTTTTACTATTTTTTACCTAGGTTGAAAATCACTACTTTTGGATGGTGAAGAATTTTTAAATCAGGTGATTTTCTACTTACTTTAAAAAATAGTTAAAAAATTCTAAAAATGTAAATTCGATCTCCAACTCCAAATACATTTTCATATGAAGATCATGTTGAACAGTTTGGATCGACTATTTGCAATTTGAAACAGATTTAATGATCCATAGTACGGACCAATCCGTGCTATGCATAGTACCATAGCCTCACTCAAAATATATACTCCACTTTATGCTATGATTGATAAGTTTGCAAGGATAAGGCCTCAGTCGAGGATAATTCTCTTTCAAGCTGGTAGCTATGCTAACCTCTATCTTGTTAGGTTTACATGATATAACAAAACTATTTTTTATTTCATTATAGAGTTTCATTGGACATATCTACTCAGTCGGATCAATAGGTTCTCTCCTCGGGGTATTGCTCTATCAAAGTAAACATAAAGATCACCCCTTTCGGAGCGTTTTCTTGTGGGCCCAGATACTCACTAGCAAGTCAGGCATGCTCAATTTGTTATTCCTACTCTGTCTAAACCTAAATCTTCATATACCCTATTATTTTTTCGGTGTAATAGACAGTGGTATCTCAGCATTTGTCGGGAACCTTAAGTGGATGCCGCTTTTGATTCTCAGCTACAAATTGTGTCCCCCAGGAGTCGCGGGGACGTTCTTTGCGCTTTTAATGTCTATTGACAATGCCGGTTTTTTTGACCTCGTCTTGGGTAGGTGGCCTTCTCCTTCATTTGCTCAAGGTTACCAGAGATGAATTCGGCAACTTGTGGATTGCTGTACTGATACGGAATTTTTCGAGATTGTTAATTGTTGCGGAAAAAGACGTAAATATTTTAGAAAAACAAAATGATATAGAACTAGAGGTGGTAGGAAAAGAAAGTGAGTTGGTCTCACTGATTGGGAAGAGTTGAGATTTTTTAGCAACTCTACGTCATATTTTTTTTTGTTTAGAAGAAAATGATATATTTATTTGTACTTCTTTCATGAATTATTTTGTTTCTATTTTATTTTTTATTTTTATACAATAAATAGGATGCAAAATGCAACTTGAATAAGAAAGTAATGAGGTAAATGATATTCGTTTGCTGGTTAGAATGGAGAAGAAACAATCCATTGAGATATTTGAAAAGATGAGGGATCACTTAACAATAATTTATTTTATTTCGACTATCTTTAAACATAAAGTTTATATATGAAATCTTACATTAGAGACATATTTTACATAATGAACATGTCTCGTATTTATGAAAGCTACAATCTTCATCACCAATTCTAAAATTTGTACCTTAATATAATAAATAAATAAATAACGAAATCAATTTGTGGTAAATTAATTGCAAAAGGAGATGCTGCACTCGGCATTCAGTTTTCTCATCTTCAATTCCCAAATGGTCTTCTCAGCAAGTAACACGAAGCCAGTACTAGTAGCATTAATGCCTTTGCGAGTTCCACCACATAAAACAAATTTAAAGCGAAATCCGAATTGGCCTTATTTATCTTTTCTATTTGGCCAAAATCCTGTGAATATAGCTGCATCCCAGAGAGAACAGTAGTAGTCAGGGCAGAGATGAGCTGAAACCAGTAGAAGAGCGCCGACTGGCGCATGCTACGATGATGAACACGAATGCCTTCAAAGAGCAATATCACGATGATGAACACAAAATCGTTCTTTTGCAGCATGAATGCAAATCCACCCTGTAGCACCGCCATCATCCCCACAATCTCCCTTTCCCGGGCCGCTAGCCATAGTCTCCAGCATGGTTGTTATTTTGACGAACATCGTCGGATCATTCTCCGGCACTTCTTCACCGGGGATGTTCGGTTGGTCACCGATGTCAATTGTTACATCCTCTATACTTGAAAGTTACATTTATATCATTTGAGTCAAATATTACATCTAACCGGAATTTGTTTTTCTTTGTATCAGTTTTGCCTCTAGTAAAGATTATACTAGACTTTTTGTATATTTTTTTAATGTTGTGCAACTAATTCACTATTAAATAAACAATTTTAGAATAATAAATTTTCTAATCATTTTCCCAGCAATTAATTCTTTTGAACAATTTGATTTGGATCAAACTTAAAATTGATAAATGGATCGCCAACACTTAAATTGATAAATGGTTGGCCCAAATTTGCTCCTGCCAAAACTAATCTCAGATCAGCTACAGATGGGCCCAATAGAAAAAGAATTAACAAAAGCCCAGATCTGCTATAATTTGTAATGCGTACAAATTTCGGTGTAAAAAAGAAAAGATGATCATTATTTTGACAATTATGATAACATATTTTCTAAAACAATTCAAATAAAATTGATAATTAATTTTATAGATTGCTTAAATATATGTTTTTTTTTTTCAATTAAAGTATTATTTTGATGGTACATCAAGAACTGTTGTCTTTTAATTTCAACTTTTAAATCACTTGAAATATATACTAAATCCCATCATATTTTTGTAGAAACGATATGTGAATAATATAGATCATATATATAATATTGTATTTCAAATTTAAGATTATTTAGATTGTCAAACTGAAAAATGTGTAGTTGTTCCCTCAATAGAAAAAAGGTATACTTTTTTTTTGCTTTTCAATATTTTTTAAAAGTGAATACATTTTTTTTTTTCACAAAAACTACACGGTCCGTATGATCAAGAATTTCAGGACAGAACTAGAAAATTGAGATTAGAAACTAAAACAACAATATAGTGCAATTTTATTTTATAAGAGAATATAAAATGTTCATGCATATAAAATTGCTAATTAACTCGAAAACAATATGAATGCATTAAAATTAATTTATAAACCTTTTACTTTTGACCGCTTGACTTAATACTAAATTAATTCGAAAGTTTAAATTTTTTGCATGTAAATGCATCACTCACAAGGTAGAAGAGCTTCAACGGTTCAGATTCGTCATTTAAAGTCAATCCGATAGATTTTAGAATTAAGATCACAAATAGACTTGGTGAACTTAAGAAACCTGCTAGTTCTAAGAATTATACTTATGGGGTTTTAAAATATATTAATTTCTTTGGCGCCATGCCAAACCGGACCAAAGACCAAAGACAAGTATAGACGCTGCATGTTCTATATATATATATATCATAAATCTGTTCCAAAAAATAAACTTTCGCTATTTGAAATAAGGTTTCTTTAGTAGGAACTTACGGATCATTCTGTGGGGACACGGCTGCAGTCTCGGACCCCGTCTCTGCTGCAGTTTGAATCCCAGACCCGGAATTGGAATTGCTGGCTTCAATATCATCAGTTGATGTCTTAATTGGTACCATATTGCACTGAGGTCTGCTCAAATGTGAGAGGTCTGTTCTGTCCAATTTATACTTAGAGGACTGAAGGGCTTAGAGGACTGTGGTTTTTTAGAGATGAACAGAACAGAATAAATTGAACAGAACTGAAGGGCTCAAATATATTTAGAGATGAACAGGACTGAAGGGCTCAAATTGACCCCACAAAAGTAAAAGGGCTCATAATACATATATTGCTTTTACATATATTGCTTTTACATATATTGCTTTTACATATATTCCGTAAATAGTACAGGACTGAAGGTCTCAAATCAGAACATTCAATCCTCTAAGAGTCTTCGTTTGCAATATAACTCTAAGGGACCCAATGTTCTTTAGTACAGGGACCCAGTCCTTTTAGAACATTTTAATTGTCCTTTTAGAACATTTTAGACTACCCTGTTCTGATTTGAGCATGCCTGACTTGCTAGTGAGTATCTGGGCCCACAAGAAAACGCTCCGAAAGGGGTGATCTTTATGTTTACTTTGATAGAGCAATACCCCGAGGAGAGAACCTATTGAACCTATTGAATGATCCGTAAGTTCCTACTAAAGAAACCTTATTTCAAATAGCGAAAGTTTATTTTTTGGAACAGATTTATGATATATATATATATAGAACATGCAGCGTCTATACTTGTGCTGGTGCTGGTCTGGTTTGGCATGGCGCCAAAGAAATTAATATATTTTAAAACCCCATAAGTATAATTCTTAGAACTAGCAGGTTTCTTAAGTTCACCAAGTCTATTTGTGATCTTAATTCTAAAATCTATCGGATTGACTTTAAATGACGAATCTGAACCGTTGAAGCTCTTCTACCTTGTGAGTGATGCATTTACATGCAAAAAATTTAAACTTTCGAATTAATTTAGTATTAAGTCAAGCGGTCAAAAGTAAAAGGTTTATAAATTAATTTTAATGCATTCATATTGTTTTCGAGTTAATTAGCAATTTTATATGCATGAACATTTTATATTCTCTTATAAAATAAAATTGCACTATATTGTTGTTTTAGTTTCTAATCTCAATTTTCTAGTTCCGTCCCGAAATTCTTGATCATACGGACCGTGTAGTTTTTGTGAAAAAAAAATGTATTCACTTTTAAAAAATATTGAAAAGCAAAAAAAAAGTATACCTTTTTTCTATTGAGGGAACAACTACACATTTTTCAGTTTGACAATCTAAATAATCTTAAATTTGAAATACAATATTATATATATGATCTATATTATTCACATATCGTTTCTACAAAAATATGATGGGATTTAGTATATATTTCAAGTGATTTAAAAGTTGAAATTAAAAGACAACAGTTCTTGATGTACCATCAAAATAATACTTTAATTGAAAAAAAAAAACATATATTTAAGCAATCTATAAAATTAATTATCAATTTTATTTGAATTGTTTTAGAAAATATGTTATCATAATTGTCAAAATAATGATCATCTTTTCTTTTTACACCGAAATTTGTACGCATTACAAATTATAGCAGATCTGGGCTTTTGTTAATTCTTTTTCTATTGGGCCCATCTGTAGCTGATCTGAGATTAGTTTTGGCAGGAGCAAATTTGGGCCAACCATTTATCAATTTAAGTGTTGGCGATCCATTTATCAATTTTAAGTTTGATCCAAATCAAATTGTTCAAAAGAATTAATTGCTGGGAAAATGATTAGAAAATTTATTATTCTAAAATTGTTTATTTAATAGTGAATTAGTTGCACAACATTAAAAAAATATACAAAAAGTCTAGTATAATCTTTACTAGAGGCAAAACTGATACAAAGAAAAACAAATTCCGGTTAGATGTAATATTTGACTCAAATGATATAAATGTAACTTTCAGTATAGAGGATGTAACAATTGACATCGGTGACCAACCGAACATCCCTGGTGAAGAAGTGCCGGAGAATGATCTGACGATGTTCGTCAAAATAACAACCATGCTGGAGACTATGGCTAGCGGCCTGGGAAAGCTGGAGATTGTGGGGATGATGGCGGTGCTACAGGGTGGATTTGCATTCATGCTGCAAAAGAACGATTTTGTGTTCATCATCGTGATATTGCTCTTTGAAGGCATTCGTGTTCATCATCGTAGCATGCGCCAGTCGGCGCTCTTCTACTGGTTTCAGCTCATCTCTGCCCTGACTACTACTGTTCTCTCTGGGATGCAGCTATATTCACAGGATTTTGGCCAAATAGAAAAGATAAATAAGGCCAATTCGGATTTCGCTTTAAATTTGTTTTATGTGGTGGAACTCGCAAAGGCATTAATGCTACTAGTACTGGCTTCGTGTTACTTGCTGAGAAGACCATTTGGGAATTGAAGATGAGAAAACTGAATGCCGAGTGCAGCATCTCCTTTTGCAATTAATTTACCACAAATTGATTTCGTTATTTATTTATTTATTATATTAAGGTACAAATTTTAGAATTGGTGATGAAGATTGTAGCTTTCATAAATACGAGACATGTTCATTATGTAAAATATGTCTCTAATGTAAGATTTCATATATAAACTTTATGTTTAAAGATAGTCGAAATAAAATAAATTATTGTTAAGTGATCCCTCATCTTTTCAAATATCTCAATGGATTGTTTCTTCTCCATTCTAACCAGCAAACGAATATCATTTACCTCATTACTTTCTTATTCAAGTTTTTTTTTTTTTTGATGGTTAACCGCCGACAATATATTGATAAGAAAATGTTTAATTACAAGGGTTAATTACTCAAGTCAGTAATTCACCCACAATCACAGTACAATAAATAATTACATCAACTCGCAAAAATAGCCGCCAGAAGGGCGCAATACAACGCCTCTTGACTTGCCCCTTTCTCACCCATAACGTACCCACAGGTCAAAATAGGCGCGGTGTGATGCTTTTCTGCCCAAGATGTCTCTGAAATAACTGTGGGGTAATATTGGCAACTGACCTTGTGACCGCTGGGGCAAGTCTTTCTTATTCAAGTTGCATTTTGCCTCCTATTTATCGTCAGAAAAAGTAAAAAAACAAAACAAAAACAAAAACAAAAGAATTCATGTAAGAAGTACAAAGAAATATATCATTTTCTTCTAAACAAAAGAGAAATATGACATGTAGAGTTGCTAAAAAAATCTTAACTCTTCCTAATCAGTGAGACCAACTCACTTTCTTCTCCTACCACCTCTAGTTCTATGTCATTTTGTGTTTCTAAAATATTTACGTTTTGTTCTGCAACAATGTCATTGTCAGAATGAATCAGTGCTAAATTCTGATCACTCGTCGGTATCAAAAACAAAAACCAAAGGGTAACAATCTTGAAAAATTTCGTATCAGTACAACAATCCACAAGTTGCCGAATTCATCTTTGGTAACCTTGAGCAAATGAAGGAGAAGGCCACCGACCCCGAAAAATTCCGTATCAGTACAGCAATCCACAAGTTGCCGAATTCATCTCTGGTAACCTTTAGCAAATGAAGGAGAAGGCCACCGACCCAAGACGAGGTCAAAAAACCGGCATTGTCAATAGACATTAAAAGCGCAAAGAACGTGCCCTCGACTCCTGGGGGACACAATTTGTAGCTGAGAATCAAAAGCGGCATCCACTTAAGGTTTCCGACAAATGCCGAGATACCACTGTCTATTACACCGGAAAAATGATCGGGTATGTATAGATTTAGGTTTAGACGGAGTAGGAATAACAAATTGAGCATGCCTGACCTGCTAGCGAGTATCTGGGCCCACAAGAAAAAGCTCCGAAAGGAGTGATCTTTGAGTTTACTTTGATAGAGCAATACCCCGAGGAGGGACCCTATTGATCCGACTGAGTAGATATGTCCAATGAAACTCTATAATGAAATAAACAATAGTTTTGTTATATCATGTAAACCTAACAAGATAGAGGTTAGCATATCTACCAGCTTGAAAGAGAATTATCCTCAACTGAGGCTTTATGCTTGCAAACTTATCAATCATAGCATAAAGTGGAGTATATTTTACGAGTGAGGCTATGGTACTATACATAGCACGGATTGGTCCGTACTATGGATCATTAAATCTATTTCAAATTCCAAATAGTCAATCCAAACCGTTCAACATGATCTTCATATGAAAATGCACTTGGGGTTGGAGATCAAATTTACATTTTTAGAATTTTTTTAACTATTTTTTAAAATAAGTAGAAAATCACCGGATTTAAAAATTCTTGACCATCCAAAAGTAGTGTTTTTCAACCTATGTAAAAATAGTAAAAAGATTCTAATAAAAGTAAAAGCCCGTCTCCAACTACATTTTCATATGGAGATCATGTTTACCGGTTCAGATCAACTGTTTGAATCCATAGGATGGGCTGATTTGCACTTTATAAAGTAACATGGCCTCACTCTAATAGCTTTACCTAAACAATTCCAAGTTAACCTTTTAACAATTACAAATTTGACGCAGATAAAAAATGGAAAGTTACCTCAGAAAAAGCAGGCCCTACTGTAGGATTGCTGTACCAGCTAAACATACCAACTGAGATATCCAGACTAAAAGCAAGAGAGATATACACATAAAGACACGGTCGCCACACTTCTGGACACTTCAATGCTGACCACATACTTTTATTAGCTTGTAGAAATTTCTTTATACCAAAATGCCCAAATTCCCTCCAGATTAATTTCTACATCTTTTGCAACAAGTGGAGAAATTGACTCATAAAAAATCAGGTTAAGAATTTCATATATGCTGAGATTTGGCATGAAAGTTTATACAAACAAACCTGATTATAAGAGAAATCTTGAATGCGCCTCCTTCAGTACAATCCCAATTGAAAATACAAGTGCAGAAAGAATGCTTAAGAATCCAAGAACCCCCTTTCAGACAAACATCTAGTATTATTAAAAATACAAAAGCAAAATATATAATACTATAATAGAGAACTCAGTAGCACAAGCTGGCACGGTTCCAGTTTTTTATCCAATATAAAAGTTCTTTGGACTTCTTTGTTTCATTGCAGGCATTTAATTCTTGGCTTAATTGAGACTTGATTTATTATCATCTAGTATTATATAAAAAGAATTATACACAAACTCAGGTACCATAATAGTCCCTATCTAGGGTGAAGATATTGACAGAGCATATTTTGCGTCATGCAGCGAACAATTCATATACAACACTGTTTTGGTTCTATTGTCTGTACACTGCATGAAGCAAAAAATCCTCTTTCATTACCTTTACCCCTTATCTAGGGTCCCTACTACATGAGAAGTACAAAATAGAAAAGTTATTAAAATGAAACAAACAATTAACAAACAAATTAAACAAATTGCTAACCTGAGATCCTATTTGATGAACACCACTGATGGAGTAACCGACAAGGCCTCCAATGGATTCGCACAAGATGCACATGCACTGCATGCATGTGAGAGGTGAGAGATGGATGTGTTATGCTCTTTTGTGCCACTTATACATCAATGATAACATCAGATATTTCCGCATCGGCACTTTGCCGTGTCATTTCCACTGCAGCAAGTGTTATGAGATGTGTGCTGTCTAGAGATATAGTTACAGTAGATATTATCCCCATTGCACCTGTGACAATATATGGAAGGATAGGTTCAGTTTTATCTGATTAAAAATTATAACTAAATATATGCCTTTTGACCTCAATTTAACTCATTTGAGTCCCGAATTAATCCGAATTAGACAAACCTTTCCTTTAAGTCTCTAATTTTGTTCTTTAAATTAACCAAATTTACCTTACTTTGTTAACTATGGCTTTACAGTATATGCAAGCATCTACTGTCAGTTGCGTACCAATGCAAACCATCCCGAAACCCGAAATCCAAAATACACAACAAACTTTATAGCATTCACATCTGATATTGACCGTTCTACAAGCAAATGTACCTGCCAAGATGAAATAAGGTCGTCTCCGGTACCCTTATCCTGGTACACAATCAGTCAAAAGGCCCCAAATGGTTTTGACCATCCAAGGAATCCAAGTCAAACCATCATAAAATTGTGCCTGAGAAGGTTGCAGCTTTTGCACATCCTTCCAATTGAAATTGCTTGCAACTTCAGTTACACCACATCCCCAAACCCTGGCAGATTCCATAGGCCGAGACCATGTCGTACACAAAAGACCAGTGTAACTTGTCTGAGAGCATCCCGAGCAAACTCCATGGCCATTTGGAATTGTTTGAACTTTGAAGCATTCTCTTGTTCCAGTGGACCTTGCATTTATTATAAGAATAAAAGGATTTAAACTGTAAGATATCCATTTCTATAACTTTTTTAAGTTTTGTGAAGAGGAGTTTTTGCTCGAACAAGATTTCTATTTCTGTAAAGATGTTTTTGGGTAGAAATACAAACGAGAAGAAGAAAGGGTGTTGACCAAATATTATTTTGTATTATTGGTTGACCGTATAATGTATAAGATCTCCACTGTTTTACCATTAATTGCTAGTGCAAGCAATTAAGCAATAGTTTGTTATCCTTAATGGAACAAAGTCAATTAGTGTGGGCCCGAAATCATGTGAGTACAGTTGCATCTAGGGTGGAAAAAAAAAAAAGCTTGTAGCTCGATCATGACTTGCATCTGACTCACTTGCCAACAGTTCGTTCGTTACTGGATTAAGTTGTTAATTAACGAGCCAGCTTGCTACTAACTCGGTTCAGAATTAACGAGTTCAAGCTCAGTCCAGTTCACTGCTAGCTAGCTCGGCTAGGCATTAATTTGTGAATATGTATAAATTTGTGTGTATTTTATACTGTCAAGCTTAGTCTAGTTCAGTTTAGCTCGGTCCAACTTGGTCTAAAAAGTTTGTAGAATTTATTTTCTTCATAAAACAAGGTCCAACCAAACCTAATGAGCCAGCTCATCAGCTTGCAAGCTAGCTTGGGCTGGCTCGTCACAATTTTGAGCTAAGGTTTTAGCTCGGAAGTTCTAGGTCCAGCTCGCTTGGCTGTAGCTCGGTCTATAATTAACAAGCTGAGCCAAGACCTAGCTCGGACTGAGCCAGCTCGTTGACACCTCTAGCTACATCATATAGAGTCTAGGGAACATGTTGAACGGTTTGAATCGGTTGTTTGAATTTTTAAAATAAAAATATAGTGCCACAGAGTAAAAAATTGGTTTAAAAGTTCATCTATTTGCAAATATATATATATTGTGTGTGACTCCTCATAAACGTTCATCTATTTGCAAATATATATATATATATATATATATATATATATATATATATATATATATATATATATATATATATATATATATATATATATATATTCTTATTTTTGTATTTCCATAAATGTTTTGTGAGTACTGAATGATATATAATATATTTTAAAAGTGTATGCATTACTCATGGAATATATGGATTTTAACGGTTTGAATTCATCGTTTGAAGCCAATCCGATATATTTTTGAAATTGTGCTCACCTAACTCTCTTGGTGAGCACATTGCACTCTAACTTTGCTCATTAAATTATACATGATAGAGTAGAACATGTTTAGAATTGAATTTTTGTGATCAAATCATCTAATCACATAAGTGAAATTCATTTATTATACAGGATAAACCACAAGAGTCTACTAAACTTTTACAAATGTCATTCAACAGGCTTGTCACAAAGATGATTTTGATTAGCAAACTTAATTTCTCATAAAAATTTCAAGGTTTTAAATAGCGCGCTATAGCGTTTTCGGACCATAAAAGCTATGACGCTATCAGCGCTATAGTGACGCTATTTGCGCATGGCATTGTTTTTTTAACCATTCCGCTATGACGCAATAAACGCTAGTTAAACCTTTGAAAAATTATTTATATATCCATTAATTGGAAAAAAAAATTAAAATCAATATGTTCCCTTCAAAGTATTGATTTTTTTTATATTCCTCCAAACACAAATATTTTTTTGTGTTCAGTTAAAAGATTCTTTTTTACAAATCACCACTTGAAGAGAAATGTAATTGCAGTCCAAAAGTTTAATACATAATTTGTTTGTCGCAATATATATACAGTGTGGCTAAGTTCAAAACGTTTGTTCTTAGCTTTTAGAACAAACAATTCGGTTTTTCAATTTTCAAAGTTCAAATCGTCAGATTTTCAATCTATATTAAAATGTGTTTGGAAACAAAATTTACATTTTTTGAAATTTTTTTACTATTTATTAAGATGGTTTGAAAGTCGTTGTTTTTCAATGGTGCAGAAGTTTAAAATAATCAGCGATTTTCAATCCATCTTAATAAATAGTAAAAAAATTCTAAAAAATGTAAATTTTGGTCTCCTATCACATTTTAATGTAGATTGAACATCTGACAGTTTGGATCGACTTTTTGGACTTTGAAAATCGGAGAACCGAATCGTTTATTCCGAAGGCTAGGAACAAACGTTTTGAGCTTAGCCCCTCTCTCTCAAAACGTTTGGACACCAAATTTTATATTTTATATATATATATATATTTTAGTATTTATAAAGATGTGTACAAAATTGTGGTTTTTAGATATTATTGAACCATTGAAACACAACCATATTAAAAAATAAGAAACAATTTAAAAAATATGTAAAATTTGGTCTCCAAGCACAGTTTAATATACATATCATGTTGAACGGTTCGGATTGACTGTTTGAATTTTTAAATCACAAAAATGACTTATTATAAATGAGGAGAATTCAAATGCATCATCTTTTTTGTGCTCCAATATACTCCATATCATTTATCTCCATTTTAAAAGTCCGAATAATCGATTCAAGCGCTCAACACAATCTTCACAATAAAATATGCTTGCCGACCAAATTTTATATTTTTATAGGAGATTCTGGACCATTGGATAAAGTGATTCTGTACCAATGAAAAAAATAGTAAAAAATATAAAAATTAAGCCTCCAAGCATATTTTATTATGAAAATCCTATCGAGAGGTTCGAATCGACTGTTCGAACTTTGAAAATAGAGATAAAAAATGTAAAGCATATTGGAGCACAAAATAATAGTACACAGAATAATAGTGTCACCATAAAAGAGTGTAATATATAATTGAATCTCTCATTTAAAATAACAAATGAATTGTCAGATATAAGAAGAATGAATCTTAAAATTCTGATTAAATATCTTATCAAACTCAAATTATTATGCTAAAATGAGAAAAACTTAAATTTCTGATGGAACGACGGAGCAAACATCGGTGGAGAAGAATCGACGGGATTTGAGTGTGATGAAATTTCACGGTGAAATTGCACAAAAAGGCAAAGTAATTTGACGAGAATTCAATCAATTGGATTTGGTGCGTCTCTTAGGCTGTACTTCGTAATTGGAGGTGAAATCCTCATTAATCGGAAATTTTATTTGTACTATATTAAAAAAAAAAAAAATATTTTTTTCTTTGAGAAATTCAAAATCTACCACATCCTCTAAATAAACGGCGGATCTAATCCGCCTAAAATGACGTGCCTGCCATTTTATTCAACAGACCTACTCTTTTTTTCTCTCTTCATTAATAGCGCATTGTTCCACGTTGCAAAAAATGGGTCTTGCTGTCTTCTTGCTTTTTGTTATTATTCTCACAGTTGCTCCATGTGTTAGCTTTAACAACAACAAAAAAAGGAGTCAAATTAAATGGCGGACCTTCTCTTTTGTGTCTGCCATTTCATTTGGCACATGTAGCAGATTTCGAATTTATCAGAAAAAGTGGTTATTTGGTTTTTTTTTTTTTAGTATGGTATAAATAAAAATTTCAACTCATTAATGAAAGAGGAAGGGAAGTGATCGAGAGTGAAGCTCACCTCCAAACAATAATCTTACACCCTAATTTGGGACGAAGATTGTCGCCAAAAATCAATGTATGCTAACAATCGTTCCCTTCCGCACAATATGCGTTCACCTCCACTTCCTCCTCGCTTCTTTTCTTCTAAAGCAGGTGAAATCATCAGACAATTGCAGTCTAAGGCAAGGTTCCCCTCCGCACAGTGTTTCTGCCTTTCTCTTCCTCCGCGTACCCCCAATTGAAACACAACCTTAATCTCTTCTTTGTCACAGTTTGCTCTCTCATTTTCAGTGATATATTGAGTAAATTAAAGCAAATCTAGGAACTGCTTTCGTTATGATAAAGAAATTCGAGTAGAACTAGGGGGCTCTTAAGTTCACCAAGCCTCTTTGTGAACTCAACTCTAAAACCTATCGAATTGATTTCAAATCACGAATTCGAATGTTGAATCACTTCTACCTTATAAGTGATGCATTTACATGTAAAAAATTTAAACTTTCAATATATTTTCCGAATTGGGGTCATACGTGTCAATCCGACTTTCCTAGCCAAAGTTATGGCCGTTTAAAGTTTTAGAAATTTTTAAAATCATTTTAATGCAATTTTTTTAAGTAATTAATAATATATATTTTTTAAATGATATTATTAATATTATTATGCACTAGAAAATATTTTAAATGATGTTTCTTAAATGATGTTATTAAATCATTTAAAAAAAAAATTGACACTTCTACGAAAGTTTTCTTTTTTCTAATAACACACAATGAAATATTTTAATTTTTGTTTCAGTCCTTCTAATAAACTAAATTATATATTTTTCTATCTAATTTCAAAGAATATATTTGTGTTTTCATTTTTAGTGAAGGATGGCCGTGTTGAGATCACAGTGGATAAGAATGGGCACCATTTTGTTTATTTGTTTGTTAAGAATGCCCATTATTTATTTATTTGTATGAAATTTATTTTCAATCCATTGTGTAATTGTTTAATTTGAAATACAAAAAAAAACAGTACATCATGTATTGTTCATACTCAGAATATTGATTGCTACAAAATACATAAACTGAAATTCACCAAAAGAGAGGTTCAAAATTAATTAATTAATTAATTCCTTTGTTCAGTGTCAATCATTAGCTAGGTTTCTTTATTGTTGAAAGAATTCCAGTGTACTTATCGTCTTTCTCATTAATACTCTATAGCAAAAATATGGCTATGTAAAGAGTAGTCCAAGTCTTTCTTCTATTTTCTCTCTATTGACAGGAGTTTCTTGTTGTGGTATGTTTGTACTCTAGGGACAAAATCAAACTTTCAAATTATGAGGATAAAAAATTTATAAAAAATTTATGAGGGTTACTCATATACAATTTTTCTACATAAAATAGAGATCAATTTTACAATATTATAATATTTTACTTTAAATTATATAGAAAATTTTATAAAAATATAAACAATTTAAAAAATATGGAGGTCAATCCACCGATCACCATAGTTTTCTTCTTCCATTCGCCACTGACTTCAGTAAATAATGCAATACTTAGTTTAGTAACTATGTGTCTACTGATATGTTTTTTTGTTTTTGTTTTTTTGGATGCTTCTTTTTTAAGACATAGCACTGTTATTAATCATGAGTTATTTTGGTTTTGACTTTGTGTGCTTATTTTATCTAAAACTAATCAAAAGATGAAACTTTTTTCTTGTACAGTTATTGTTTCAATCTTAATATCAGACAAAACTCGAAGTTGGTTTCGTCGAAGATTCTCAAAGCGAAATAATTAAAAATAGAGGACAATCAAGAAAAAGAGCATATGTGTAGAAACATTTAGATTAATTAGGAAATTAAAAAGCAGTGTGCAAATATTGTTTTCGAGAGTTAACTGTTGGTCCTACTTTAGAAACTATATAACTAAATAAACATATAAAAAATTAATGCGAATAAACTCTTTAAATTTTTTTCCTGTTATTCTTATTTATATGTGTTGTATTTTTTAAATGCTTTGCGCATTAAAAATTTGTAAATTTTGTATTTTTCTAATGAAAATACAAATTATGGTTTTTTGAATTTTAGTGGATTTTCAAATAAAACTGTTGTACTAAATATTGATTTTTCAATGTTATAAATGTAGTGTTATATATTTACTAAATTTTTGTTTTGTTGAAATAACTTTATCTATTTATTACCCACAATATTAATTGTAATAACAAAACAGCTACTAATAGAATTACTTCAGTTTGAAAAATAAGTAAACAAACAAGCAAACAGATAAATAAAAATAATATAAAATAATTAATATTATTTACTGTTGATGCAATACATTAATATTTATATCTCATTAAGAGAGTAGAGAGAAAACGATCGGATACAAATCAAATAGTGGTCAAACTGTATCCTTATCCGTTATATTTTTTGAATACATATACAAATACAGATAGTCTCCGATATGGATACAGATCGGATATTAAATGGATATCGATACAGATTGGATATCGGACGGATACAAATACGGATACGAAGATAATTCGGATAATTAAAAATAAATTACTAATGTTTTCATTCATTAATTAGATCTTATTTTTCATAATAAGTTTGTTGGACATCGGATGGATACGAATAACATCTCAGAATAATTTTTTCGTTCATTAATTAGATCTAATATTTTTCATAATAAGTTTGTTGGTTACAAAATATATATCATATTATAAAAAAATTAGTTACTAATCATGTCGTAGTGTTATATTGTTCATCAGAATATATATGTATATAAAGTTTAATAAATCATTGGTATGTATATGCAATTTAATAAATTAATTTAAGAACAAAAGTACATTTGTTGTAGTTTAATTAAGGATGTAAACAATCAAATATAGATTGTTCCGGATAGTACCGTATCCTTATCCGTTATAATTTTTCGGATACATATCAAGATAATTTTAGTAATTTTCTGGATACGGATCCAGACGAAATCAGATAATATCCTAATACAAACCTAAGAGAGAGAGAATTCAAATCCTCTGAGATATCTCAAACTTTGAGTGTTTTTATGGAAAATCTTGACCGTTCAAATACGCACTGCACAAATATTAAAACATAAATAACACTGTTCACTGCGCTTTCCCCGAATAGGCACCGTACACGTCGGTCACGCAAAAATTGAGATATCTCAGAGGATACACACTCTGAACGTGTTCGGCTGTCAAGTGGGAACGGGAATGAATTTGAATTCGGGAAACTGTTTCCGTGGAAAAAAAACTTCACTTTGAGGCAATTTTTTTTTTCCAGGGACAGTAGTAACAGCCGAATACGCTCTCAGAGAGACGTAGGTAGGCTAGCGAATCTATTATATATATATTCCCCGTAGCCTTTGCTACAGTATATTCTATAGTTGGACTTACAATTGGGGCCCCTTTTTCAGCGACACCTATTTCTTTTTTTTTGAAGGTTCAGCGACACCTATTTCAACGGATCTGTATTTTTTTCTTTACCTTTTCCCGCTTCCGGGAGGAAGGATCTACGCATCTCTCTTTCTCTCTTCTGATCTTCTCCCTTCGCTTCCAGCCTCGAGAGTTCCAAAGAGGTAAAGATCTACCTCTTTCCTCTCTCTCTTTTCTATTCATCTATGCAACTCAATTTGTATCTCAATTTAGTCTTGGGTCATATCAAGGAGCAGCTGCCCATACAATCGCCTTTTCTCCGCCTCGATCTGACCATGTCGCTTCGCGCCTCCTCACAACCACCCTCGATTTCAAAAGATATTAAGTTAATTTCCCTATCTTTCATATTCCAATCGGTCATAGATGTTCCTTCCTCTTCATTTATCTACACCATTCAATAAACCTGGCCTTATGCTTTACAAATGAAAAATTGCACCTTAATGCCTAAATCGTCTTCTTTGGTGTGTGAGTTCTATACTGGTACTTGGTATATAGTTGCGAAAAGGAACTACGACATAGGCCATATGATGGCAAATAAGGTAGTAACTCGCAAGTTCTGTTTTGAATCATTCATTGCTTACTGTCAGATTGCAAGTACAATAGGACTAGCACTTAAGCCAGTTTCTTACCATTAATGTTTTGAATCTACCTCTGTGAGGTTCATAAGTTTGTTTTTTTCCTACTGTACAAGCTGTAGACTGCGTGATATAAACTATTCATGCCTGAAGTATGAGGAAAAGTAAAAGAAATTGAACTATTAGTCTAACATCCAAATTATCTGATACTTTTGCATATGGCATATGCAATTTGCTACGAATTGAGTTGATAGATTCTTCTGGTAAGTCCCTGAGTTCTACAAAAAATTGAATACTTGAATAGGTAGTCTTAATTTTTGAGGAAAAACAGAATATGATGAATAATTAGTTTTTATTACTAATTTTTCTGATTCTACAAGCTATCTGTACATGAATATATAGGCTAATTCTACTAGCCGTTTGGGCTCTTTCCTAAATTACAAATGATGGATATTTTACCTAATTACAAGCTAGGTACCAAGTATGGCCGTGACAGTTGTACTATGGATGCTGGCCTTTATTTGCTGCCTTATTTACAGCCTATGATGATGATTTTGAGGCTCTTATTCTAATTTCTCCCCCTCAAGTGGGGTTCGAATAAATTTATTGAATCCAACTTGCCGAGTATATTCAGATGGCTAGCCTTGTCTAGAGCCTTTGTAAAAATATCTGCCAGTTGCTCTTTGCTTCTGACAAATGGAGTTTTTATTTCCCCCGACTGCACTTTTTCTCTGACAAAGTGACAGTCTACTTCTATATGTTTTGTCCTCTCGTGGAAGACTGGATTGGATGCAATGTGTCGTGCAGCTTGATTGTCACAATACATTTGCATGGTTCTTGTGTGCTCTATCTTCATGTCACTGAGTAACTGCTTAATCCAAATAAGCTCGCTTGCTGTAGATGCCATGGCTCGATATTCTGCTTCAGCACTTGATCTAGCCACCACATTCTGCTTCTTGCTTTTTCAAGTGACTAAGTTACCACCTACAAATGTACAGAACCCTGTGGTTGATTTTCTGTCACAGCTTCCAGCCCAATCTGAATCAGAAAAACCAACCACATCATTAGAATTATTTTTCTTCATCCAAATTCCTTGACCTGGAGTGCCTTTAAGATATCTTAACATCCTATCTATTGCACTCAAGTGACTGGTACGTGGAGCATGCATAAATTGGCTTATGACACTAACTGCAAAGGCAATATCAGGTCTGGTTACTGTAAGATAAATTAATTTGCCTACTATTCTTTGGTATTGTTCTATGTCAGATAGTGTTTCACCTTCTTCAATTCCTAGTTTAATATTTGTTTCCATAGGTGTACTAGCTGGTTCAGCTCCCAATTTACCAGTTTTCTTTAACAGGTCAAGGACATATTTTCTTTGAGATAGAAATAATCCTTTACTGGAGTGAGCTATTTCTATTCCAAGAAAATATGAAAGTTGTCCAAGGTCTTTGATATCAAATTCTCTCTTTAAATATTGTTTTACCATTTTAATTTCCTCATTATTATTTCCAGTGACAATAATATCATCTACATAAACAAGAATAATAGTAGTGATGTTTTGTGAGTGTTTTATGAACATGGAGGAATCTGCTGTACTTTTGACAAAGTTAATTTTTAAAAGAGAAAAGCTTAGTTTGGCATACCATGCTCTTGGAGATTGCTTGAGGCCATAGATCGCCTTCTTTAATTTACACACCAGTGATGAATCTGACTCATTTTTGTGCCCTGGAGGAAGAGTCATATAGACTTCTTCTTCCAAGTTTCCTTGAAGGAATGCATTTTTGACATCCACTTGGGATAAATTTCATCTCAAATTGGTGGCTACTGATAGTAGAATTCTAATTGTATTCATCTTTGCTACTGGTGCAAAAGTCTTTTGGTAGTCGAAACCATAAATTTGGGTAAACCCTTTTGCCACTAACCTAGTTTTGTACCGTACAATAGTACCATCACAATTATATTTGATTTGTATACCCATTTACAACCTACAGGATTTTTTTCTTTTGGTAAAGGAATTATATCCCATGTGTTATTTTTTTCTAAGGCTTGAAGTTCTTCTTTCATAACCTTCTTCCAAATTGGACTTTGATTAGCTTCACTAAATGTGGTTGGTTCAATTTGATTTGTGATGTTACCTAAGTAGGCCCGGTATTCAGGAGATACCATATCATATGAAATAAAATTTTGGATGGGATACATAATCTCTTAATTTTATTGAAGGTTGAGTTTGTCTTGTAGATCTTCTCAAAACAATTTCTTTTTCAGTTGGTTCTTCTTGAGTTTGTTCTTCAATTGTCTCATTATCTCCCCCTGAAGAAATTGCACTTGTTTCGTTGTCTTGTTCTTGGACTGCATGCTCCACCTGTGCTTGATTAATTTCTTCAGGAAAAGTAAAATTATTTGGAGGTAATATGACTAGTGGACCTTGTGTATTTTCTTGTTCACTTGTTGTGTAATATGGTTCATTTTCAAAAAATGATACATCTCGTGAGATATAAAGTTTATGATTTTTTGGATCATAACATTTATATCTCTTTTTTTGGGGATGAGTATCCTAAGAATATGGCTTTAATTGTATTTTTATCTAGCTTGTCATGTCTTTTGATATGTACAAAATATGTACACCCAAAAACTCTTATGTGATCAAGATCTATTTTTCTATTTTTAAGGATTTCTATGGGACTCATATTATTAAGCATAACACTAGGCAATCTGTTTATTAGGTAAGTTGCAGTTAACACAGCATTTGACCAATAAGATTTTGGAACGTTAGTTTGAAAGAGAAGAGATCTAGTGACTTCAAGTAAATGTCGATTTTTTCTTTCTGAAACTCCGTTTTGCTCGGGAGTATTAATACAAGTGGTTTGGTGTAGAATTCCTTTTTGTTTAAAAAATTCTATGAAGTTTTTGTTTATGTATTCTATCCCATTATCTGATCTAAAAACTTTAATTTTTGCATTATATTGATTTTCAATAAAATTGTAAAATTCTTCAAAATATGAAAAAACTTCATTTTTTCCTTTCAAAAGGTAAATCCAAGTGGTACGAGAAAAATCATCAATAAACGTGACAAAATATTTAAACATCAGAATGAATTAAATCAAAATATTTTTCTGACTTATTGATAGATAAAGAAAATGGTAACCTAGTTTGTTTTGAAAGCTTACAAACATCACAATTTTTCGAATCTAAATTATAACAAAAAAATTTATTCAAAATTTTATCAGATGGATGACCAAATCTCCAATGCAACAATTTGTCACGATCACCTAAATTTAATGCCACATGACAATTATTGGTGTTTTCATCAAGGTAATAAATTCCATTTTTCAAACATCCCTCACCAATCTTCTTCCCTGATTCTCGATCCTGAAAGGTCACTTTATTCGGTGAGAATATAACATTGCAATTTAATTCTTGTGTTATTTTACTAATTGATAATAAATCTGAATTGAAATCTGGTAAATATAAAATATTTTTCACATCCTTTGTAAAATTTTTTTTTGTACCAAAACCATGAATTTGGATCCGATTCCTTCATCTTTCTCTACAGCACCCCCAAATTTCTTCTCTTTCTTTGGCTCCGCCCCATTTACCTCTGTCTCCCTTCTCTCTGACCGGTCGGAGGTGAGGATGGAGGAACCAGCAACCGTCGCGGTTGTGCCCTGATTTCTTGCAGTGGTCACACTGCTCAGTGCTCGAAGCTCCCTTCCCTTTGGCCGTGTCCCTGAAACTGGGGTTTGAGTGTTTTACCTGAAACGCCTTGTTCTCTTGATTTTCTGACTGCCGAGGGTTCATGAGGGCCCGCCTAGATTGTTCTTGCTCAATTCTTGCTACTACATCATCAAAACTCGGCATCTCAGCCGATGCCAAGACTTGAGACCTGATCGATTCGTAGCTTGGGTCGAGAGCCCCCAGGTATGTAAAAATAAGGTCTTGTTCGGATCTTTTTTGGGTTTCAATCGGGTCTGTTGTTGGTGGAAGGTAGACATTGAGTTCTTCCCATTTTGACATGATTTCGGTCACTAGTTCGTTATTACTTTGAGTACTTTGTTTAATTTGGGCAAGCTCCTGTTTAAGGCTAAAGATATGAGCAAAACTTTTCTGTTGGCCATACCTTCTTTTGGCTTTTTCCCAAACCGCCTTTGATGTGTTGGAGTACATGAGTACATTTGAAATCTGAGGTTCCATCGTGCTGAGTAGCCGTGTCATAATCATTTTGTCGGTGGTCTCCCATTCTTCTATCTTTGCGTTCTCTTCGGGAGTTGGCTCGTTTGGTTTTGCTGCTTTGGGTTTTTTCTTTAGTTCCAGTGACAAAGTTTAACTTCCCTTTGCCACCGAGACCAATCGTTACAGACCTGGACCAGGGAATGTAATTTCTGTTGCCATTGAGGATGATGTTTGTGAGTTTAGTGTTGTCGGATTGAGGCATGTTGATTTTTGGGTTGCTGGTATGAATTTAAGGAGATCACTGTTATGATTTTTGGGTTGGAATCTTTTCTGGTAGAGAGAAAGAACTGATAAGAACAGTTGCTGGCAGCTTGAATTTTTCTGAAAAATCTGACTGCAGTTCTTTGTTATTCTGCAGTTTCTGATGTTGTTGCGAAATTTTTGAGTCAGGATATATCCTGCTCTGATACCATCTTAATTTTTGAGGCAAAACAGAATATGATGAATAATTAGTTTTTATTACTAATTTTTCTGATTCTACAAGCTATATGTACATGAATATATAGGCTAATTCTACTAGCCGTTTGGGCTCTTTCCTAAATTACAAATGATGGATATTTTACCTAATTACAAGCTAGGTACCAAGTATGGCCGTGACAGCTGTACTATGGATGCTGGCCTTTATTTGCTGTCTTATTTACAGCCTATGATGATGATTCTGAGGTTCTTATTCTAATTTCTCAACAGGTAGCTACAGTTTCTGAGATTCATTATGATGTAAAAAACTGTTCCACCATGCAATTGTTAGCAACACTGATGTAATTCCATATCTACTAAATTTACAATCTTTAGGCCATGAGGCAAGATGAGGCAGTGGGTCGGGAAGAAAGAGAAACTGAGAGGAGAAAAGGATAGGAGCGTATGTGAAAAAAAAAAGGAGAAGATATAATGGTGGTTAAAAATGCTAAATGGTTAGTAAAACAGATAGTAAAACAGATACTTTTATGCTAAATGGTTGAAATGTTACAGTTTAGATCCTTTTATTCTTACAATAAATGCAAGGTCCACTGGAACAAGAGAATGCTTCAAACAATTCCAAATGGCCATGGAGTTGGCTCAGGATGCTCTCAGACCAGCTACACTGGTCTTTTGTGTACGGCGTGGTCTCGGCCTATGGAATCTGCCAGGGTTTGGGGTGTGGTGTAACTGAAGTTGCAAGCAATTTCTATTGGAAGGATGTGCAAAAGCTGCAACCTTCTTAGGCACAGTTTTATGATGGTCTGACTTGGATTCCTTGGATAGTCAAACCCATTTGGGGCCTTTTGACTGATTGTGTACTGGTGTAAGGGTACCAGAGACGACCTTATTTCATCTTGGCATTACATTTGCTTCTAGAACTGTCAATATCAGATGCGAATGCTATAAAGTTTGTTGTGTATTTTGGGTTCGGGTTGGTTTGTTAGTGCATTGGTATGAAACTGACAGTAGATGCTTGCATATACTGTAAAGCCATAGTTAACTAAGTAAGGTAAATTTGGTTAATTTGAGGAGTTATTGTGCAGTACGTAGAGAAAAGAACAAAATTAGAGACTTAAAGGAAAGGTTTGTCTAATTTCGGATTAATTCGGGACTCAAATGCGTTAAATTGAGGTCAAAAGGCATATTTTTAGGTATAATTTGCCAATTTAATCAGATAAAACTAAACCTATCCTTCCATATATTGTCACAGGTGCAATGGGGATAATATCTACTCTAACTCTATCTCTAGACAGCACGCTTCTCATAACACTTGCTGCAGTGGAAATGACACTGCAAAGTGTGACCATTGATGCATTAGTGGCACAAAAGAGCATAACACATCCATCTCTCACCTCTCACATGCAGAGCATGTGCATCTTGTGCGAATCCATCGGAGGCCTTGTAGGTTACTCCATCAGTGGTGTTCTTGTTCATCAAATAGGATCTTAGGTTAGCAATTTGTTCAATTTGTTTGTTAATTGTTTGTTTCATTTTAATAGCTTTTCTATTTTGTACTTCTCGTATAGCAGGGACCCTAGATAAGGGGTAAAGATAATGACATAGGAGTTTTTGCTTCATGCAGTGTACAGACAATAGAACCAAAACAGTGTTGTATATGAATTGTGCGCTACATAAGCAAAATATGCTCTGTCAATGTCTTCACCCTAGATGAACCCTATTATGGTACCTAAGTTTGTGTATAATTCTCTTTATATAATACTAGATGATAATAAATCAAGTCTCAATTAAGCCAAGAAATGCCTGCAATGAAACAAAGAAGTCAAAAGAACTTTTAGATTGGACAAAAGAACTTTTAGATTGAGTTCTCTGTATTTTTATATTTTGCTTTTGTATTTTTAATAATACTAGATGTTTGTCTGATAGGGGGTTCTTGGATTGTTAAGCATTCCCTCTGCTCTTGTATTTTCAATTGGGATTGTACTGAAGGAGGCGCATTCAAGATTTCTCTTATAATCAGGTTTGTTTGTATAAACTCGCCTACCAAATCTCAGCATATATGCAATTCTTAACCTATTTTTTTATGGGTCAATTTCTCCACTTGTTGCAAAAGATGGAGAAATTAATCTGGAGGGCAATTTGGGCATTTTGGTATAAAGAATTTAAATTCTGAGATAATGGTGGAAACAAATTTAACATTCTCATATTTCATAGGTATTTTAAGACTACCTACCAGGGGTAAAAAAAAATATTTTTACTTTTTCCTTGTATCAATATCTTTTGTTCAATTAATTAGGTTCATGAGAAATTTCTACAAGCTAATAAAAGTATGTGGTCAGCATTGAAGTGTTCAGAAGTGTGGCGACCGTGTCTTTATATGTATCTCTCTCTTGCTTTGAGTCTGGATATCTCAGTTAGTATGTTTAACTGGTACAACAATCCTACAGCTGGGCCTGCTTTTTCTGAGGTACCAGAACTTTCCATTTTTTATCTGCGTCAAATTTGTAACTGTTAAAAGGTTAACTTGGAACTGTTTAGGTAAAACTATTAGAGTGAGGCCGTGTTACTTTGCAAAGTGCAAATCAGACCATACTATGGATTCAAACAGTTGATCTGAACCGATCAACATGATCTCTATATGAAAATGTAGTTGGAGACGGGCTTTTACTTTTATTAGAATCTTTTTACTATTTTTTTACATAGGTTGAAAAACACTACTTTTGGATGGTCAAGAATTTTTAAATCAGGTGATTTTCTACTTATTTTAAAAAAGATCTCCAACTCCAAGTACATTTTCATATGAAGATCATGTTGAATGGTTTGGATCGACCATTTGAAATTTGAAACAGATTTAATGATCGATAGTACGGACCAATCCGTGCTATGCATAGTACCATAGCCTCACTCACAAAATATACTCCACTTGATGCTATGATTGATAAGTTTGCAAGGATAAAGCCTCAGTTGAGGATAATTCTCTTTCAAGCTGGTCGCTATGCTAACCTCTATCCTGTTAGTGGCCTTCTCCTCCATTTGCTCAAGGTCACCAGGGGTGAATTCGGCAACTTGTGGATTGCTGTACTGATACGGAATTTTTCAAGATTGTTACCACTTGGGTTTTTTATTTTGATACCAACGAGTGATCAGAATTTAAAAATGATTCATTCTGACATTGACATTGTTGCGGAAAAAGACGTGAATATTTTAGAAAAACAAAATGACATAGAACTAGAGGTCGTAGGAGAAGAAAGTGAGTTGGTCTCAATGATTGAGAAGAGTTGAGATTTTTTAGCAACTCTACATGTCATATTTCTCTTTTTTTTAGAAGAAATGATATATTTCTTTGTACTTCTTTCATTAATTCTTTTGTTTCTTTTTTTTTCCTTTAACTTTTTATGACAATAAATAGGATGCAAAATGCAACTTGAATAAGAAAGTAATGAGGTAAATGATATTCCTTTGTTGGTTACAATGGAGAAAAAACAATCCATTGAGATACTTGAAAAGATGAGCGATCACATAACAATAATTTATTTTATTTTGACTATCTTTAAACATAAAGTTTATATATGAAATCTAATACTAGAGACATGTTTTACATAATGAACACATCTCGTATTTATGAAAGCTACAATCTTCATCACCAATTCCAAAATTTGTACACTAATAAAATAAATAAATAACGAAATCAATTTGTGGTAAATTAATTGTTTTGGTACTATCAAATCCAATATTAACATAATTACAAAAGGAGATGCTGCACTCGGCATTCACTTTTCTCATCTTCAATTCCCAAATGGCCTTCTCAACAAGTAACACCAAGCCAGTAGCATTAATGCCTCTGCAAGTGCCACGACATAAAACAAATTTAAAGCGAAATCCCAATTGGCCTTAAATGTCTTTTCTGTATGGCCGAAATCCTGTGAATATAGCTGCATACCAGAGAGAACACCAGTAGTCATGGCAGAGACGAGCTGGAACAAGTAGAAGAGCGCCGACTGGCGCATGTTATGTTTGGGACTGCCACAGAAGATACGAATGCCTTCAAAGAGCAATGTCACCGTGATGAAAACAAAATCTTTCATTTGCAGGGTGAATGCAAATCCACCCTGTAGCACCGCCATCATCCACACAATCTCCAGCTTTCCCAGGCCGCTAGCCGTGGTCTCCAGCATGGCTATTATTCTGACGAACATCGTCAGATCATTCTCCGGCACTTCTTCACCAGGAATGTTCGGTTGGTCACCATTGTCAATTGTTATGTCCTCTATACTGAAAGTTACATTTATATCATCTGAGTCAAATATTACATCTAACCGGAATTTGTTTTTCCTTGTATGATCAGTTTTGCCTCTAGTAAAGATTATACTATATTTTTTGTATATTTTTTTTAATGTTGTGCAACTAATTCACTATTAAATAAACAATGATAGAATAATAAATTTTCTAATCATTTTCCCAGCAACTAATTCATCTGAACAATTTGATTCGGCTCAAACTTAATTTCCGTCTCAGCCTCTCTCTATAACAAAAATGTAGTAAAGAGTTAAATTGATAAATGGATCGCCAATACGTAAATTGATAAATGGTTCGCCCAAATTTGCTCCTGCCAAAACTAATCTCAGATCAGCTACAGATGGGCCCAATAGAAAAAGAATTAACAAAAGCCCAGATCTGCTATAATTTGTAATGCGTACAAATTTCGGTGTAAAAAGAAAAGATGATCATTATTTTGACAATTATGATAACATATTTTCTAAAACAATTCAAATAAAATTGATAATTAATTTTATAGATTGCTTAAATATATGTTTTTTTTTCAATTAAAGTATTATTTTGATGGTACATCAAGAACTGTTGTCTTTTAATTTCAACTTTTAAATCACTTGAAATATATACTAAATCCCATCATATTTTTGTAGAAACGATATGTGAATAATATAGATCATATATATAATATTGTATTTCAAATTTAAGATTATTTAGATTGTCAAACTGAAAAATGTGTAGTTGTTCTCTCAATAGAAAAAAGGTATACATTTTTTTTTGCTTTTCAATATTTTTTAGAAGTGAATACATTTTTTTTTTCACAGCAACTACACGGTCCGTACAAGAATTTCAGGACAGAATTAGAAAATTGAGATTAGAAACTAAAACAACAATATAGTGTAATTTTATTTTACAAGAGAATAAAAAATGTTCATGCATATAAAAGTTACAAATTTTAATTTATTGGAAACTTAGCAACATTTACCATATCCGCCACTGCAGGCAGTCGATAACAATTATAATTATGGGGTTTTAAAATAGAGTAAAACTAGGGTGCTCTTAAGTTCACCAATCCTTTTTGTGAACTTAACTCTAAAATCTATCGGATTGATTTCAAATGACGAATCCAAACCGTTGAAACCCTTATACCTACGAGTGATGCGTCTACATGCCAAAAATTTAAAATTTTGAATTAATTATGTAAAGAGTGAAGTGGTCAAAATTTATTCAAAAATATGAATGCATTAAAATTAATTTATAAACCTTTTACTTTTGACTGCTTGACTTAATACTAAATTAATTCGAAAGTTTAAATATTTTGCATGTAAATGCATCACTCAAAAGGTAGAAGAGTTTCAACGGTTCAGATTCGTCATTTAAAGTCAATCCAATAGATTTTAGAATTAAGATCACAAATAGACTTGGTGAACTTAAGAAACCTGCTAGTTCTAAGAATTATACTTATGGGGTTTTAAAATATATTAATTTCTTTGGCGCCATACCAAACCGCACTGCAGACCAAAGACAAGCATAGACGCTGCATGTTCTATATATATATATCATAAATTTGTTCCAAAAAATAAACTTTCGCTATTTGAAATAAGGTTCCTTTAGTAGGAACTTACTGATCATTCTCGTGGGGACCCTATTGCAGTCTCGGACCCCGTCTCTCGCTGCAGTTTGAATCCCAGACCCGGAATTGGAATTGCTGGCTTCAATATCATCAGTTGATGTCTTAATTGGTACCATATTGCACTGAGGTCTGCTCAAATGTGAGAGGTCTGTTCTGTTCAATTTATATTACTTAAGAGGATTCACAAAAGTTATATAAATTTTGTGAATAAAGTTATATAATTAAAGAATAAAGCCATTCAATGCTAGAGCCGCTGTTGCAAAGTCCTGGTCCATGCAATATTTAGGTCATGATGAACCCTTATCCTAAGAGCTAATTACAATAATACCACAAAAAAGTGCAAAAGGTCACCTTTTCACGAGCTCTTTAAGTATAAAGAATAAATATTAATATTTATTCTTTATTCTTTAAGTATAAAGAATAAATATTAATTGACCCCATTCAATCCTCTAAGTATAAATTGCATCAGAACATTCTGTATAAATTGCATCAGAACAGTCAATTTATACAAAAGTTATAAATTTATATGGGGTCAATTTATTCTTTCATGATATATATATTTTTTTTTGTTTAGAAGAAAATGATATATTTATTTGTACTTCTTTCATGAATTATTTTGTTTCTATTTTATTTTTTTATTTTTATACAATAAATAGGATGCAAAATGCAACTTGAATAAGAAAGTAATGTGGTAAATGATATTCCTTTGCTGGTTACAACGAATGGCTTTGTTGACCCCACAACGAATGGCTTTGTTGACCCCACAACGAATGGAATATGGTTGGTCTATATCACGTGATATAGTTGGTCTATATCACGTGATATATGATGTGTTGGCGATCTGATAGAAAAAATGATATCTCGAAAGTTTATTTTAGTACAGGGACCCAGTCCTTTTAGAACATTTTAATTGTCCTTTTAGAACATTTTAGACTACCCTGTTCTGATTTGAGCATGCCTGACTTGCTAGTGAGTATCTGGGCCCACAAGAAAACGCTCCGAAAGGGGTGATCTTTATGTTTACTTTGATAGAGCAATACCCCGAGGAGAGAACCTATTGAACCTATTGAATGATCCGTAAGTTCCTACTAAAGAAACCTTATTTCAAATAGCGAAAGTTTATTTTTTGGAACAGATTTATGATATATATATATATATAGAACATGCAGCGTCTATACTTGTGCTGGTGCTGGTCTGGTTTGGCATGGCGCCAAAGAAATTAATATATTTTAAAACCCCATAAGTATAATTCTTAGAACTAGCAGGTTTCTTAAGTTCACCAAGTCTATTTGTGATCTTAATTCTAAAATCTATCGGATTGACTTTAAATGACGAATCTGAACCGTTGAAGCTTTTCTACCTTGTGAGTGATGCATTTACATGCAAAAAATTTAAACTTTCGAATTAATTTAGTATTAAGTCAAGCGGTCAAAAGTAAAAGCTTTATAAATTAATTTTAATGCATTCATATTGTTTTCGAGTTAATTAGCAATTTTATATGCATGAACATTTTATATTCTCTTATAAAATAAAATTGCACTATATTGTTGTTTTAGTTTCTAATCTCAATTTTCTAGTTCTGTCCTGAAATTCTTGATCATACGGACCGTGTAGTTTTTGTGAAAAAAAAAATGTATTCACTTTTAAAAAATATTGAAAAGCAAAAAAAAAGTATACCTTTTTTCTATTGAGGGAACAACTACACATTTTTCAGTTTGACAATCTAAATAATCTTAAATTTGAAATACAATATTATATATATGATCTATATTATTCACATATCGTTTCTACAAAAATATGATGGGATTTAGTATATATTTCAAGTGATTTAAAAGTTGAAATTAAAAGACAACAGTTCTTGATGTACCATCAAAATAATACTTTAATTGAAAAAAAAAAAACATATATTTAAGCAATCTATAAAATTAATTATCAATTTTATTTGAATTGTTTTAGAAAATATGTTATCATAATTGTCAAAATAATGATCATCTTTTCTTTTTACACCGAAATTTGTACGCATTACAAATTATAGCAGATCTGGGCTTTTGTTAATTCTTTTTCTATTGGGCCCATCTGTAGCTGATCTGAGATTAGTTTTGGCAGGAGCAAATTTGGGCCAACCATTTATCAATTTAAGTGTTGGCGATCCATTTATCAATTTTAAGTTTGATCCAAATCAAATTGTTCAAAAGAATTAATTGCTGGGAAAATGATTAGAAAATTTATTATTCTAAAATTGTTTATTTAATAGTGAATTAGTTGCACAACATTAAAAAAATATACAAAAAATCTAGTATAATCTTTACTAGAGGCAAAACTGATACAAAGAAAAACAAATTCCGGTTAGATGTAATATTTGACTCAAATGATATAAATGTAACTTTCAGTATAGAGGATGTAACAATTGACATCAGTGACCAACCGAACATCCCTGGTGAAGAAGTGCCGGAGAATGATCTGACGATGTTCGTCAAAATAACAACCATGCTGGAGACTATGGCTAGCGGCCCGGGAAAGCTGGAGATTGTGGGGATGATGGCGGTGCTACAGGGTGGATTTGCATTCATGCTGCAAAAGAACGATTTTGTGTTCATCATCGTGATATTGCTCTTTGAAGGCATTCGTGTTCATCATCGTAGCATGCGCCAGTCGGCGCTCTTCTACTGGTTTCAGCTCATCTCTGCCCTGACTACTACTGTTCTCTCTGGGATGCAGCTATATTCACAGGATTTTGGCCAAATAGAAAAGATAAATAAGGCCAATTCGGATTTCGCTTTAAATTTGTTTTATGTGGTGGAACTCGCAAAGGCATTAATGCTACTAGTACTGGCTTCGTGTTACTTGCTGAGAAGACCATTTGGGAATTGAAGATGAGAAAACTGAATGCCGAGTGCAGCATCTCCTTTTGCAATTAATTTACCACAAATTGATTTCGTTATTTATTTATTTATTATATTAAGGTACAAATTTTGGAATTGGTGATGAAGATTGTAGCTTTCATAAATACGAGACATGTTCATTATGTAAAATATGTCTCCAATGTAAGATTTCATATATAAACTTTATGTTTAAAGATAGTCGAAATAAAATAAATTATTGTTAAGTGATCCCTCATCTTTTCAAATATCTCAATGGATTGTTTCTTCTCCATTGTAACCAGCAAACGAATATCATTTACCTCATTACTTTCTTATTCAAGTTTTTTTTTTTTTTTTGATGGTTAACCGCCAACAATATATTGATAAGAAAATGTTTAATTATAAGGGTTAATTACTCAAGTCAGTAATTCACCCACAATCACAGTACAATAAATAATTACATCAACTCGCAAAAATCTGCAACCTTCTTAGGCACAGTTTTATGATGGTTTCACTTGGATTCCTTGGATAGTCAAACCCATTTGGGGCCTTTTGACTGATTGTGTACCGGTGTAAGGGTACCAGAGACGACCTTATTTCATCTTGGCAGGTACATTTGCTTCTAGAACTGTCAATATCAGATGTGAATGCTATAAAGTTTGTTGTGTATTTTGGGTTTCGGGTTGGTTTGTGGGTGCATTGGTATGAAACTGACAGTAGATGCTTGCATATACTGTAAAGCCATAGTTAACTAAGGTAAATTTGGTTAATTTGAGGAGTTATTTTGCAGTGCGTAGAGAAAAAAACAAAATTAGAGACTTAAAGCAAAGGTTTGTCTAATTTCGGATTAATTCGGGACTCAAATGCGTTATATTGAGGACAAAAGGCATATATTTAGGTATAATTTGCCAATTTAATCAGATAAAATTGAACCTATCCTTTAATATATTGTCACAGGTGCAATGGGGATATATCTACTCTAACTCTATCTCTAGACAACGCTTCTCATAACACTTGCTGCAGTGGAAATGACACTGCAAAGTGCCGGTGCGGCAATATCTGACGTGACCATTGACGCATTAGTGGCACAAAAGAGCATAACTCATCCATTTCTCACCTCTCACATGCAGAGCATGTGTATCTTGTGCGAATCCATCGGAGGCCTTGTAGGTTACTCCATCAGTGGTGTTCTTGTTCATCAAATAGGATCTCAGGTTAGCAATTTGTTTAATTTGTTTGTTAATTGTTTATTTCATTTTAATAACTTTTCTAATGTGTACTTCTCATATAGTAGGGACCCTAGAAAGGGGTAAAGATAATGACAGAGGAGTTTTTGCTCCATGCAGTGAACAGACAATAGAACCAAAACAGTGATGTATACGAATTGTGCGCTGCATGAAGCAAACAATGCTATGTCAATATCTTCACCCTAGATAAGGACTATTATGGTATCTAAGTTTGTGTATAACTCTCTTTATATAATACTAGATGATAATAAATCAAGTCTCAATTAAGCCAAGAAATGCCTGCAATGAAACAAAGAAGTCAAAAGGACTTTTAGATTGGATAAAAAACTGGATACATGCCAGCTTGTGCTACTGAGTTATCTGTTATAGTATTATATATTTTGCTTTTGTATTTTTAATAATACTAGATGTTTGTCTGAAAGGGGTTTTTTGGATTGTTAAGCATTCCCTCTGCACTTGTATTTTCAATTGGGATTGTACTGAAGGAGGCGCATTCAAGATTTCTCTTATAATCAGGTTTGTTTGTATAAACTCGCCTACCAAATCTCAGCATATATGCAATTCTTAACCTATTTTTTTATGGGTCAATTTCTCCACTTGTTGCAAAAGATGGAGAAATTAATCTGGAGGGCAATTTGGGCATTTTGGTATAAAGAATGTTAAATTCTGAGATAATGGTGTAAACAAATTTAACATTCTTATATTTCATAGGTATTTTAAGACTACCTACCAGGGGTAAAAAAAATATTTTACTTTTTCCTTATATCAATATCTCGTATTTATGAAAGCTACACTCTTCATCACCAATTCCAAAATATTTGTACCCTAATAAAATAAATAAATGACAAAATCAATTTGTGGTAAATTAATTGTTTTGGTACTATCAAATCCAATATTAATATAATTACCAAAGCAGATGCTGCACTCGGCATTCACTTTTCTCATCTTCAATTCCCAAATGGCCTTCTCAGCAAGTAACACCAAGCCAGTATCATTAATGCCTCTCCGAATGCCACGACATAAAACAAATTTAAAGTGAAATCCAAATTAGCCTTAAATGTCTTTTCTGTTTGGCCGAAATCCTGTGAATATAGCTGCATCCCAGAGAGAACACCAGTAGTCATGGCAGAGACGAGCTGGAACAAGTAGAAGAGCGCCGACTGGCGCATGTTATGTTCGGGACTGCCACAGACGATACGAATGCCTTCAAAGAGCAATGTCACGGTGACGAACACAAAATCTTTCATTTTCAGGGTGAATGCAAATCCACCCTGCAGCACCGCCATCATCCACACAATCTTCAGCTTTCCCAGGCCGCTAGCTGTGGTCTCCAAAGATGGTCGTTATTCTGACGAACATCGTCAGATCATTCTCCGGCACTTCTTCACCAGGGATGTTCGGTTGGTCACCGATGTCAATTGTTTCATCCTCTATACTGAAAGTTACATTTATATCATTTGAGTCAAATATTACATCTAACCGGAATTTGTTTTTCCTCGTATCATCAGTTTTGCCTCTAGTAAAGATTATACTAATCTCAGATAAATGGTTGGCCCAAATTTGTTTTGATAAATGGTTGGCCCAAATTTGCTCCTGCCAAAACTAATCTCAGATCTGCTACAATTGGGCCCAATAGAAAAACAATTCACGAAAGCCCAGATCTGCTATAATTGTAATGCGTATAGATTTAGATGTAAAAAAAAAGGATGATCATTATTTTGACAATTATGATAATATATTTTCTAAAAAAATTCAAATAAAATTGATAATTAACTTTATAGATTGCTTAACTATCATTTTTTTTTCAGTTAAAGTATTATTTTGATGGTACATCAAGAACTGTTGTCTTTTAATTTCAACTTTTAAATCACTTGAAATATATACTAAATCCCATCATATTTTTGTAGAAATGTTATGCGAATAATATAGATCATATATATTATATTGTATTTAAAATTTAAGATTATTTAGATTGTCAAACTGAAAAAAATGTGTAGTTGTTCCCTCAATAGAAAAAAGGTATACTTTTTTTTTTTTTTCTTTTCAATATTTTTTAAAAGTGAATACATTTTTTTTTTCACAACAACTACATGATCCGTATGATCAAGCATTTTAGGACAGAACTAGAAAATTGAGATCAGAAACTAAAACATCAGTATATTGTAATTTTATTTTTTAAGAGAATAGAAAATGTTCGTGCATATAAAAATTTCAAAATTTTTAATTTATAGAAAACTTAGCAACATTTACCAAAATTACTTCTTTGCCTTTGCAATTTTGTGATTGTGATTTTCTACTAGTAATTTTGTGATTGTGATTTGTGATATGTGACATGATTTCTACTTTGCCTTTGCAAAATTACTAGTAGAAAAGTAAATATCAAGCATTTGATTTCTACTTTGCCTTTGCAATATCAAGCATTTTCTGTGACATGACTTCTATTGCTCTCTCTCTGGACTTTTATGTTTTGCAAAGTCATGTCACAGAAAATCCGACTAGTAATTTTGCGAAAGTAAATAACTTTTCTACTTTTCTACTAGTAATTTTGCGAAAGAAAATTACTAGTAGAAAAGTAGAAAAGTTATTTAACTTATTTCAATGTTACTAGTAGGAAAAGTAACTGATTTCTACTAGTAGAAAAGTAAAAAACATTATGAATGTTATAAACCATTATCATTGAATAAAGTGAATAGCCATTAAACTTTATTCAAATGTGTGAGGTTTGATTTTATTCTTCTAATAGACATCTAAAAAGGTATAAAGTGAATAAAGCCGCCATTCAATCCTCTAATAGTCTTCTAAAAAGGTATAAAGTATAAATTGAACAGAACAGACCTCTCACATTTGAGCAGACCTCAGTGCAATATGGTACCAATTAACACATCAACTGATGATATTGAAGCCAGCAATTCCAATTCCGGGTCTGGGATTCAAACTGCAGCAGAGACGGGGTCTGAGACTGCAGCCGTGTCCCCACAGAATGATCCGTAAGTTCCTACTAAAGAAACCTTATTTCAAATAGCGAAAGTTTATCTTTTGGAACAGATTTATGATATATATATATATATATAGAACATGCAGCGTCTATGCTGGTGCTGGTCTGGTTTGGCATGGCGCCAAAGAAATTAATATATTTTAAAACCCCATAAGTATAATTCTTAGAACTAGCAGGTTTCTTAAGTTCACCAAGCCTATTTGTGATCTTAATTCTAAAATCTATCGGATTGACTTTAAATGACGAATCTGAACCGTTGAAGCTCTTCTACCTTGTGAGTGATACATTTACATGCAAAAAATTTAAACTTTCGAATTAATTTAGTATTAAGTCAAGCGGTCAAAAGTAAAAGGTTTATAAATTAATTTTAATGCATTCATATTTTTGAATAACTTTTGACCACTTCACTCTTTACATAATTAATTCAAAAATATAAATTTTTGGCATGTAGACGCATCACTCGTAAGGTATAAGGGTTTCAACGGTTTGGATTCGTCATTTGAAATCAATCCGATAGATTTTAGAGTAAAGTTCACAAAGAGTCTTGGTGAACTTAAGAGCACCCTAGTTTTACTCTATTTTAAAACCCCATAATTATAATTGTTATCGACTGCCTGCAGTGGCGGATATGGTAAATGTTGCTAAGTTTTCTATAAATTAAAATTTGTAATTTTTATATGAATGAACATTTTATATTCTCTTGTAAAATAAAATGTATACCTTTTTCTATTGACGGAGCAACTACACATTTTTTCAGTTTGACAATCTAAATAATCTTAGATTTGAAATACAATATTATATATATGATCAATATTATTCACATATCATTTCTACAAAAATATGATGGGATTTAGTATATATTTCAAGTGATTTAAAAGTTGAAATTAAAAGACAACAGTTCTTGATGTACCATCAAAATAATACTTTAATTGAAAAAAAAAAACATATATTTAAGCAATCTATAAAATTAATTATCAATTTTATTTGAATTGTTTTAGAAAATATGTTATCATAATTGTCAAAATAATGATCATCTTTTCTTTTTACACCGAAATTTGTACGCATTACAAATTATAGCAGATCTGGGCTTTTGTTAATTCTTTTTCTATTGGGCCCATCTGTAGCTGATCTGAGATTAGTTTTGGCAGGAGCAAATTTGGGCCAACCATTTATCAATTTAAGTGTTGGCGATCCATTTATCAATTTTAAGTTTGATCCAAATCAAATTGTTCAAAAGAATTAATTGCTGGGAAAATGATTAGAAAATTTATTATTCTAAAATTGTTTATTTAATAGTGAATTAGTTGCACAACATTAAAAAAATATACAAAAAATCTAGTATAATCTTTACTAGAGGCAAAACTGATACAAGGAAAAACAAATTCCGGTTAGATGTAATATTTGACTCAAATGATATAAATGTAAGTTACAGTATAGAGGATGAAACAATTGACATCGGTGACCAACCGAACATCCCTGGTGAAGAAGTGCCGGAGAATGATCTGACGATGTTCGTCAGAATAACACCCATGCTGGAGACCACAGCTAGCGGCCTGGGAAAGCTGAAGATTGTGTGGATGATGGCGGTGCTGCAGGGTGGATTTGCATTCACCCTGAAAATGAAAGATTTTGTGTTCGTCACCGTGACATTGCTCTTTGAAGGCATTCGTATCGTCTGTGGCAGTCCCGAACATAACATGCACCAGTCGGCGCTCTTCTACTTGTTCCAGCTCGTCTCTGCCATGACTACTGGTGTTCTCTCTGGGATGCAGCTATATTCACAGGATTTCGGCCAAACAGAAAAGACATTTAAGGCTAATTTGGATTTCACTTTAAATTTGTTTTATGTCGTGGCACTCGTAGAGGCATTAATGATACTGGCTTGGTGTTACTTGCTGAGAAGGCCATTTGGGAATTGAAGATGAGAAAACTGAAAGCATCTACTTTTGTAATTATGTTAATATTGGATTTGATAGTACCAAAACAATTAATTTACCACAAATTGATTTCGTCATTTATTTATTTTATTAGTGTACAAAGTTTGGAATTGGTGATAAGATTGTAGCTTTCATAAACACGAGATATGTTCATTAGGTAAAACATGTCTCTAATGTAAGATTTCATATATAAACTTGTAAAGTTGTTTTTGTAAAGTTGTAAAGTTGTTTTTGTAAAGTTGCTCGAACAAGATTTCTATTTTTGTAAAGTTGTTTTTGGGTAGAAATGCAAACGAGAAGAGGAAAGGGTATTGACCAAATATTATTTTGTATTATTGGTTGACCGTATAATGTATAAGATCTCCACTGTTTTACCTAAAGGCAATAATTGCTTTTGGAGGATAATTATTGCTTAATTGCTGGTGCAAGCAATTAAGCAATAATTTGTTATCCTTAATTGAACAAATTCAATTAGTGTGGCAGAGACGAGGAGAGCAGTTTGGGTCCGATGGGTTTCTCGATTCGCTTTAAGCTCCGTGCGCACAATTATTAAAGCAAATACGCACGTCTCTTAAAGCAACACGCACATATTTTAAAGTTGACCGGATGGTTATGGAACTCATCGAACTCAGTTTGGATCCGATGCCCATCGGACTTAAATTTGGATCCGATAGGCTTCATAATTGTCCGACTCGCTTTAAGACGAGTTGTGTTTACCCAAAATCCTGTGAGTGTAGCTGCATTGTATACAGTCCAGAGAACACCAGTAGTCATGCCCGGGTTGCCACAGAAGATACGCAGCATCTGCCAAGAGCAATTCACAAAACTAAGCCCAGATATGCTACAGTTGGGCCCAACAGACAAAAGCAATTCACAAAAGCCCAGATCTGCTATAATGGTTATGCGCATAGATTTAGGTGTAAAAAGAAAAGAAGATTCTTATTTTGACAATCTTAATAATATGTTTTTTTTATTAAATCAAATAAAATTAAAATTGAAAATTAACTTTATAGATTTCTTAACTATCAATTTCTTTTACAATTAAAGTATCTTTGATGATACATCAAGGATCATTAGTTTCAACTTTCAATTACTTGAAATATATATTCAATCTCATCGTATCTGTTCAGGCTCTAGTCCGGATGCAACGTTGCCACTATCGAATGTGGTATAGACTTACCTGCATGTGACTACGCATGCGGCATTGTCACTACCCGCAGGACACTATGGTGTTCTCTTACTTGTTTTGTAAGGTTTTCCAAAAGATAAAAATAATATCGATAAGGAAGTATGTTTTCGTGAAATTTTGAAAGATAAGAAAAACGTAATGATTTATAACATTCATAATGTTTTTTTATATTTCAAATTTCCATGAAATCTTACTAGGGGTGTAAACGGAACGGATTCGGAGCGGATAATGCTAATACTGTGTCTGCATCCGTTTTTCGACGAACGGATACGGATACAGATACGGATATGGATATCAAAATTGAAAACCATATTCATCTTAAATGGATACGGATACGGATCGGATAATCCACGGATATGGATTCGAATACGAATATGGAGTGGATAATTGTCGGATATTGAGTAATTCTACTAAATTTTATAATTTTAAATTACCTAATTTGATTACCTAAATTGACAAAAATTTAATAGACTTTTTAAGTTTGCACAGTGACAGTTATGTATGACTAATTGTTTATTGGTTCAAAGAACCAATCCATTATTCTAATATATTACATGATTTTCCTACCAAAATTATTGGGCTTAAATGAATATGTAAGTTTTTTGGAAACTTCACAAGGGTGAAATGAATTGAAAGATTGCCGAAAGATTAAACTTCGAATCTGGATATATAGAGATATCCGTTTCGTTTATATCCTTACGAAATTATTCGTATCCGTATCCATATTATTTTTCCATATACTAAAATTATCTGTATCCGTATCCGTTTAATCCAGATACGAATTGTAAGCGGATTACCCATGGATAATTCGAATCCGTTTACACCCCTAAATCTTACCCCATTATCAATATATATTGTTTTTTTTTCTATTAATAAAAAATGGGGCGATATGCGCACAGTGCAACTGGCTATAGCCGGTAGTATACAACCACGTGGATAAAAATTAAAAAAACGAAGCTTAATTATATATATATATACCAGGAGAGATCGGATTGCACTGTTTTTTTTGACACATTTTGACATCTACCATTTTTGAAGTTCAAATAGTCAATACAAACTGTTCAACATGATTGATATATTAAAATATGCTTGGAGATAAAATTTTACATTTTTTTTGAATTTTTTTACTATTTATTAAGATGGTCACAAAATCGTTGTTTTGGACAATTGAAAAACAACGATTTTGTAACAATCTTAATAGATAGTAAAAAAATTCAGAAAAATGTAAAATTTGATTTCCAAGCACATTTTAATATAGTTATCATGTTGAACGATTCGAATCGACTGTTTGGATTTTGAAATTGCAAAATTGACCTATAAAAAAAACAGTGTCAAGATGTGTCAAAAAAAATGTGTAATTGGATCCGTCCTCCCTCTCTCTCTCTCTCTGTCTCTATATATATATATATATATATATATATATAGGACGTGGCTACGGTGCTACGTGTAGCATAGAGACCTCCGTGCAACGGCTCAAAATTTGAATTTTCAAAATCCTAACGGTCGATCCAAACCGTTAGATGTGTTCTCCATATTGAAATGTGCTTGGAGACCAAATTTTATATTTTTTGGAATTTTTTTACTATTTATTAAGCCACTTTGAAAATCGCTGATCCAACGGTGGCTTAACCAACAGTGAAACCGTTGGATCAGCGATTTTCAAAGTGACTTAATAAATAGTAAAAAAAATCCAAAAAATATAAAATTTGGTCTCCAAGCACATTTCAATATGTAGAACACATCTAACGGTTTGGATCGATCGTTAAAAATTTAAAATTTTAAATTTTGAGCCGTTGCACGGAGACTCTCTATGCTACGCGTAGCATATTAGCAATTTCCTATATATATATATATATATATATATATATATTTTTTTTTTTTTTTTTTTTTTTTGATGAGGAAATTTGGACAACGTTTCACCAACTTCCGGTTGGCTATATGCAATGCAACTGGATATAGCCGGTAGTATACTATCAACGCGGACAAGTTTGCGATAAAGCGTTGCCCATTAGGCCTGAAGAATCATGGGCCATAGTGCGACTTTATGCTTGACTTATAGACATAGTACGTTATATTATGCAATATGCATCTCAAAATGTACACATGTATCGTTTTCATTATGCATCTTAAAATATTGACAGGAGTAGTTAAAAATTAAAATACATACATTTTGACTCATAATTAGAAATTGAACTCATGTTCTCCACAATCACTATATAAGCTTTTATCACTATACTTATATGATATTTATAAATTGTTTCAAAAAAATAAAATTCAATTAAATTTTAGTATACATAACTAAAATTTTAAAATTATAGAGGTGGCTTAGCCACCTTTTGAATGACTTTAGATCTGCCTCTGAGTATCCAGGGGCGGAACCAGAATTTCTTTTAATAAAATTTTTTTGCATTAGACAATCACATAAAGATTTCTTTTCAGATGGCTTTCAAAGAATATTTTTGGTGTGTCAGTATGCAGTTAACTGGAGTTCTCCGGTTAAAGTCTAATAGAAAGGTTTCTTTTTCATTTTTCACTGCACACACGGAAATCGAAGCACCCAAATAGGCAAAAGCCCAGTTCGTGAATTTGAGTTTTAAGGTTTATATTCAAACCCCTTTAAATTTGTTAATTATTATAACGGGTGCTAATACATATAAAAGAAAAAAATCCCTAAAAGTTCTATACACTTGGTAATAAATTTTGAAAACCTTGGAATGACTTAGTGTGCCCAACTTACTCTACCGCCCCTGCCAATGTGTCGTTTTCATTATGCTTTTCAAAATTTCCCCATGTATGGTTTTCCTGATAACTTGTATTGCTTTCAAAATTCAGCCCTTCAATCCTCTAAGTATAAATACCAATTAGAACATTACGAAAGAGAGGTCTGCTCAAATCAGGTATTTATCTAGCATTTTTTAACATGATAACAAGGAAGAATGGGAGACACCGAGTGGATTATTCTTATCAAATCAATTTTTTTTTACTATTTTTATTTTGCTATTAATTCCCAAATCGTTTTTTTTTTTAATTTATAGAAAACTTAGCAACATTTATCATATCTGCCACTGCAAGCAGTCGATAACAATTATAATTATGGGGTTTTAAAATAGAGTAAAACTAGAGTGCTCTTAAGTTCACCAAGCCTTTTCATGATGTCAGAGTGCAGCATTTGGGGGACACAATTTGTAGCTGAGAATCAAGCGGCATCCACTTTATGTTCTTGACAATTTGTGCTGCACTCTGATGCATTCGTTTGATGTTGATGCTTTAGTAATAAGGAAGCTGATATCAGTACCCATTCTACAGTACCTGTCTGTACCCGCACCATAACTTTCATAACTGCCATAACAATTAGAGGGACCGCAAAATCTGCAGGACTGAATTTTTTTTTTTCCAAAGTATTAATATCTATACAAGGAAGTATTTATACCTATGAACTGAAGTATTTACATCTATGAGATAAACAACTTTTACGTAAATAATTATTTTTCCATCTATATTTCTCAAACGAACCCGCGTCATAAATGCATGGTGGAGACCACTCAAACTAGATGGGGGACCATATACGTTTTTAGAGGTGGGTTTTGTTTTCTCCGTTCATTTTCGTACATATTTCTGATGATCTGTGAGAAATTTTACAAATCTAAAATCACTAACGTCTTCTACACAATGGCAGTCAAGGAATGGGTTATGCTGATGAGTAATATGGAATTTTTTTTTTCTTGCAACTATCTAAGTTACATATTTCTGAAGTGCAAATTTATTAAGTTTTATAAATAACTTAAATAACATATTCTACATGGCAGTCAAGGAATGGGTTATTTTACGGTGAAAAAATTTTCTGGTCTTGAATGTCTAAATTACTTCTGGTGGGATATGAATGTTGTGCGAGTGCATTTCATGGTGAAGACTCGCCGTAGTAACAGCCTTTACTTGGTCCTTCTAGATAGCGATGTAAGAATCACATAATTCTTTGGAGTTATCCTATTTTGTTAGATTAATTAGAAGTATTACATAGATGTTTTTATTACGTCGATATAATTGTTGCATCTTCTAACAGTGTTTTTTTAGAGAGTGAAAATGTTAGCCCGAGTTTCAGATGAGATGAAATCATATGTAGAAAGCAGAGTTCATGTTGGACATTTGTATTGTCTGAAGAATTTCATGGTCGAATCGACATTCCAAAAATATATCACTTTTGATAAGTATAAAATTCTGGAGACTCCTTTACAAATTGTTTCCCATAAGGAGACCACTATCCTTCCTGTTACTCTAAATATGTGTAATTTCCCCACTTACCCCATTGTGCCATCCATTGATCAAATTAATGGGATCCAATGCGGAAAATATCTCACAGGTAATTCCTATTTGTACACAGTTTTTCAAAAGCTGATCATGTAACCAATAAGTACAACTTAATTGTAATGATCCCCTTACAATATTGATTTCCTCCTGTAGATGTAGTCGGTCGAGTATGTTATGAGCATAAAGTGCAGTACCTTAATCGGGATGGAGGACGTGTACCCGCTCTTGAGATTTATCTTCTTGACTGGACGTGAGTGATAAATATAGTGTAACTTATAAAAAATTATACGATATATATCCCCTTTATTTCTGACTTTTTAGTTGTATTAATTATCTTTGTTCAACTTCTATTATTTTCAGATGCAATGTCATTGCATTGGTTTTGATAGGCTTACCTTTGACCAACCATGTGAGGATTGTTCGTGCTATTCAGGATAAGTCTATCATTTTCGTCACTCGACTGAAAGTGATCGTTCATAAACCACGTACGATATTCATATCTGACCTTATGTTAATTTTCCAATTTTCCTCACCATAGTATCAAAATCTGTTTTAATTAAAGGTTAAAGATATGATTTCAATTGCAGTTAATTATCTTGAAGCCACAGATTTTTCCAGTGTTCATTTTTATCCAGTGATGCCAGAAGTGTTGGCCTTGCAAAATAGGTAATAATTAGATATAAAAATAAATTATAAACTTGCTATTTTTATGAATCAATCATATCAGTTTAAATGTTTTTTTTTTTTTTTTCACAGAATGAACATGCCTGTCTAATTATCGTTCCGGACGGGGTCAAATGAAGTTTGGTGTTTAGGATATCTATACTATGGTTGTTTTGGATGTTGCCTTCTTTTCATTTTGTGTTGGGTAGCACTTTTGTGAAGCGTGGCTATGGTATAGTTTGGATGTCTGAGTTGTTGCTTTTCATTGGAATGTTTGAACTAATATTATGGTGATGAATTTTCTATTTTATTTTCAGCTTGACAATGTTTTGTATGTTCTGTTTATTATATGAAGGTTTTGCTTTGTTATGCATGTGTACTATTTTCTTTATACTTTGTTGATCGTATTATAAAATCAAAGTTTTTGGTTTAAACTTGTTTGTTTACATCAGTAATATAATCATTATAATGATTCTCTTATGAAATCAAATTACGTAGAATATTTATTAGTACCTCAAACACTGCAAGTTAATAATTCTTTTATGTCTTCATTTGTTGGTCTCATTACTTTTAGGATTTTTCTTTTTTTTTTTTCTGGTAAAAAGTTTAGCTTGGAGTCAGACCTACTAGAGATGACAGGATCAATTTCAACTTTTTGAATTAAAAACTCTAATCTTGTGCTCCAGTCAGTTCTTTTTTTCTTGTGTTATCTAATTCAATTCTTATCCCATCAGGCTTCCATTCCTTTACTCAATCCCTTTATAACAAATCATTTAAAAAATTTCTAATTAAAGTGAACCTCAATGAATTGATTCAGCTAGGTTCTCTAGATTGTCATATCTCTGAGTTCTTAAATTTGTAAATGTTAAGTTTTATCTTGAACACCAGACCTACATTTTCTTTTTTATTTCTTTATTTGATTTGATGCTTAGTTTTTTATTATCATTTCTTTTATTCTTATTCTGGTAAACCGAAAAAATAAAATATTGTTTAAATACCATGAGCTGAAAGAAAAACACATTTTCTGTTATAACATGAATGCTTTTAGGTATATAACATCATTAGAATTTAATCTTTCACTTTGATTTAGGAATAATATAACATATAACTAAAACATAAAATTAAGAGGGTATGTTTGCATATTTTGCACCTATCCCTTTTAGGACGAAGTCTCAATGAGAAGGAATTATAACTGTTAGGGATTGTTACTCGAGATTCGTCAATGAGAAGATGAGAAAGAATTATTATTATTAAGGATTGTTCCTGTAGGGGATATTTTGACGAAGTCTTAATTTTTAAATTCTTGAACAATGATAATTAGAGCACATTTTTCGCATTTGAGCGTGTTTGATACTCAGTAAAAAAAAGGAGACGTACCATACAGATTGGGTTTAACTTTAGTCTAAAAATTTAATGGACATCTCCCTTTAATTTTAAAGGATATAGTGGTCAATATGATTTTTAAAATAATTCAATAATATATAAAATAAATAATAGGGGTTAGAAGAAAGAAAATTATAATTTAGTGAACATCTACCTTTTATTTTCTTTTTTCTTTTTTCTTATATTGATATTTTGTGTGCTCTTCTCTTTGTATTCAACAGTAAGATCAAAGCTACTTCAGTTTTGGTTATTCTCCAAAAGAGTAGTATTTCAATATATTTTGGTTAACTGAAATTTATGAGAAACAATTGACAGCGTTAAGGTCACTTTGGATGAATCATGACTTTTAATAGAGTTCAAAGAATATTAATTGTTAGAAATTGTCTTGTAATTTTCTTAAAAAAATATTTTCATGAAATCTAACTCCAAGTTAAAACTTGTATAAAATTAATATTGTCAATTCTCACAGCAACGCGTGGGCACTTGACTAGTATTTATAAAGGCTGACGCTGAACGAGTGTGATGACTGAAAAGGGAGGGGGGAGACAAAGTAATTAGTGGGGATCATAGTACATCACGCCTTTAATGTACAGTGCGGGTACTGTAGCGCGGGGATGAAAATAATTATTCTAGTAATAAAACAAGGAATTTCAATAAATTTGAGCAGCATTCTCACTTTCGTGATGTCAGAGTGCAGCATTTGGGGGACAATTTGTGGCTGAGAATCAAAAGAGGCATCTACTTTACTAAGACACGACAGAATTGAACTTGTGACAGGTCCAAAAAAAAGGATCCAAATCTGTTCAATTTATAGCTATGAACAGTAATCCTGAAATTCCTACAATTCAAGATTCAGCCATTGAATTGTTTCAAGATACGTGCACAGAAAAAGCAGCTATTTTGAGATGCGTGCACAGAAAAAATTGAACGGCTGGATCTTGAATTTCAGAGATTTCAGGATTACTGTTTATCAATTTTGGATTTCAGCATATTTGAATCCCCAAAAAATGGTCCAAAAATTTGTTGATCGACTAAAATCGATCAGTTTATAAACGAGGTGGTCATTCTCTCACATCAGGTATTCCATTTATTTTCCATCTTTGTACCCTGTAACTTGTATTGCTTTCCAAACGAAGCCCTTCAATCCTCCAAGTATAAATACCAATCAGAACATTACGAAAGAGAGGTCTGCTCAAATCAGGTATTTATCTAGCATTTTTTTTAACATGATAACAAGGAAGAATGGGAGACACCGAGTGAATTATTCTTATCAAATCAAATATTTTTACTATTTTTATTTTACTATTAATTCCTAAATCGTTATTTTTTTTTTCTTATTTCCAAAAAGAAGCTTGCCATTAACTGCAATCAGCGTAGAAAGATGATGCCAATTAACATGTCAACTGATGATATTGAAGCCAGCAATTCCAGGTCTGGGACTCAAACCGGGACAGGGATGGGGGCTGGGTCCGGGTTCAGGACTACGGTAGGGGCAGGGTCGACAGGTGGCGAGTCCGAGATGGGGCCCGGGGCCGGAAATATGGCTGGGTCCGAGACTGCGGCCGTGCCCCCACCGAATGATCGGTAAGTTCCTACTAAAGAAACTTTATTTCAAATAGCGAAAGTTTATTTTTTGGAACAGATTTATGATATATAGAACAGCGTCTATGCTAGCTTGAGCTGGTCTGGTCTGGTTTGGCGCCAAAGAAATTAATATATTTTAAAACCCCATAATTATAATTGTTAGAACTGGGGTGCTCTTAAGTTCGCCAAGCTTGTTTGTGAACTCAATTCTAAAATCTATCAGATTGATTTTAAATGATGAATCCGAACTATTGAAGCTCTTCTATCTTATGAGTGATGCATCTAAATGCAAAAAATTTAAACTTTCGAATTAATTTAGTATTAAGTCAATTAAGTTGTCAAAATTAGAAGGTTTATAAATTAATTTTAATGCATTCATTTTTTTGAATAACTTTGAACACTTGACTCTTTACATAATTAATTCAAAATTTTAAAATTTATGCATGAAGACGCATCACTCGTAAGGTATAAGGATTTCAACGGTTTGAATTCGTCATTTGAAATCAATCCGATAGATTTTAGAGTTAAGTTCACAAAGAGGCTTGGTGAACTTAAGAGCACCCTAGTTTTACTCTATTTTCAAACCCCATAATTATAATTGTTATCGACTGCTTGGATATGGTAAATGTTGCTAAGTTTTCTATAAATTAAAAATTTTGAAATTTTTATATGCACGAACATTTTTTATTCTCTTAAAAAATAAAATTACAATATACTGATGTTTTAGTTTCTTGATCTCAATTTTTTAGTTCTGTCCTGAAATGCTTGATCATACGGATCATGTAGTTGCTGTGAAAAAAAAAATGTATTCACTTTTAAAAAATATTGAAAAGCAAAAAAAAAAAAGTATACCTTTTTCTATTGAGGGAACAACTACACATTTTTTTCAGTTTGACAATCTAAATAATCTTAAATTTGAAATACAATATTATATATATGATCTATATTATTCACATATTATTTCTACAAAAATATGATGGGATTTAGTATATATTTCAAGTGATTTAAAAGTTGAAATTAAAAGACAACAGTTCTTGATGTCCCATCAAAATAATACTTCAATTGAAAAAATGGTATTTAAGCAATCTATAAAGTTAATTATGAATTTTATTTGAATTGTTTTAGAAAATATGTTATCATAATTGTCAAAATAATGATCATCTTTTCTTTTTACACCTAAATCTGTACGCATTACAAATTATAGCAGATCTGGACTTTTGTGAATTGTTTTTCTATTGGGCCCATTTGTAGCAGATCTGAGATTAGTTTTGGCAGGAGCAAATTTGGGCCAACCACTTATCAATTTAAGTATTGGCGATCCATTTATCAATTTAACTCTTTCCTACATTTTTGTTATAGAGAGAGGCAGAGACGGAAATTAAGTTTGAGCCGAATCAAATTGTTCGATGAATTAGTTGCTTTGGGAAAATGATTAGAAAATTTATTATTCTAACATTGTTTATTTAATAGTGAATTAGTTGCACAACATTAAAAAAATATAAAAAAATCTAGTATAATCTTTACTAGAGGCAAAACGATACCAGGAAAAACAAATTCCTGTTAGATGTAATATTTTACTCAAATGATACAAATGTAATAATCTTTCAGTATAGCGGACATCGGTGACCTACCGAACACCCCTGGTGAAGAAGTGCCGGAGAATGACTGGACGATGTTCGTCGGAGTAACGACCATCTTTGGAGACCACGGCTAGCGGATTGGGAAAGCTGGAGATCGTGTGGATGATATTGATGGTGCAGGGTGGGTTTGCGTTCATGCTGAAAATGAAAGATTTTGTGTTCATCATCGTGACATTGCTCTTTGAAGGCATTCGTGTTCATCATTGTAGCATGCGCCAGTCGGCGCTCTTCTACTGGTTTCAGCTCATCTCTCGCCATGACTACTACTGTTCTCTCTGGGATGCAGCTATATGCACGGGATTTCGGCCATACGGAAAAGACATTTAAGGCTAATTGGGATTTCGCTTTAAATTTGTTTTATGTCGTGGCACTCGCAGAGGCATTAATGCTACTGGCTTGGTGTTACTCGCTGAGAAGACAATTTGGGAATTCAAGATGAGAAAAGCCATTTGGGAATTGAAGATGAGAAAACTGAATGCCAAGTGCAGCATCTACTTTGGTAATTTTATTAATATTGGATTTGATAGTACCAAAACAATTAATTTTACACAAATTGATTTCGTCCTTTATTTATTTTATTAGGGTACAAATTTTGGAATTGGTTGTAAAGATTGTAGTTTTCATAAATACGAGATATGTTCATTATGTAAAACATGTCTCTAATGTAAGATTTCATATATAAACTTTATGTTTAAAGATAGTCAAATTAAAATAAATTATTGTTAAGTGATCCCTCATCTTTTTAAATATCTCAATGGATTGCTTTTTCTCCACTGTAACCAGCAATGGAATATCTTACTATCTTATTCAAGTTGCATTTTGCATCCTATTTATTGTCATAAATAGTTTAAAAAAAAAACAGAGACAAAAGAATTCATGAAAGAAGTACAAAGAAATATATCATTTCTTCTAAACAAAAGAGAAATATGACATGTAGACTTGCTCAAAAATCTCAACTCTTCTCAATCATTGAGACCAACTCACTTTCTTCTCCTACCACCTGATTTAAAAATTCTTGACCATCCAAAAGTAGTGATTTTCAACCTTTGTAAAAAAATTGTAAAAAAATTCTAATAAAAGTAAAAGCCCGGCTCCAACTACATTTTCATATGGAGATCATGTTGACCGGTTCAGATCAACTGTTTGAATCCATAGTATGGGCTGATTTGCACTTTGTAAAGTAACATGGTCTCACTCTAATAGCTTTTACCTAAACAGTTCCAAGTTAACCTTTTAACAGTTACAAATCTGACGCAGATAAAAAATGGAAAGTTCTGGTACCACAGAAAAAGCAGTAGGATTGCTGTACCAGTAAAACATACCAACTGAGATATCCAGACTCAAAGCAAGAGAGAGGTACATATAAAGACACGGTCGCCACACTTCTGGACACTTCAATGCTGACCACATACTTTTATTAGCTTGTAGAAATTTCTCATGAACCTAATTAATTGAACAAAAGATATTGATATAAGGAAAAGTAAAATATTTTGTTTTTACCCCTGGTAGGTAGTCTTAAAATACCTATGAAATATGAGAATGTTAAATTTGTTTACACCATTATCTCAGAATTTAAATTCTTTGTACCAAAATGTCCAAATTGCCCTCCAGATTAATTTCTCCATCTTTTGCAACAAGTGGAGAAATTGACCCATAAAAAATTAGGTTAAGAATTGCATATATGCTGAGATTTGGTAGCCGAGTTTATACAAACAAACCTGATTATAAGAGAAATCTTGAATACGCGTCTCCTTTGTACTTCTTTAATGAATTCTTTTGTTTCTTGAATTAGCAACTCTACATGTCATATTTTTTTTTGTTTAGAAGAAAATGATATATTTCTTTGTACTTCTTTAATGAATTCTTTTGTTTCTGTTATTTTTTTAACTTTTTATGACAATAAATAGGATGCAAAATGCAACTTGAATAAGAAAGTAATGAGGTAAATGATATTCCTTTGCTGCTTACAATGGAGAAAAAAACAATCCATTGAGATATTTGAAAAGATGAGGGATCACTTAACAATAATTTATTTTATTTAGACTATCTTTAAACATAAAGTTTATATATGAAATCTAATATTAGAGACATGTTTTACATAATGAACATATCTCGTATTTATGAAACCTACAATCTTCATCACCAATTCCAAAATTTGTACCGTAATAAAATAAATAAATGACGAAATGAATTTGTGTAAAATTAATTGTTTTGGTACTATCAAATCCAGTATTAACATAATTACAAAAGGAGATGCTGCACTCGGCATTCAGTTTTCTCATCTTCAATTCCCAAATGGCCTTCTCAGCAAGTAACACCAAGCCAGTAGCATTAATGCCTCTGCGAGTGCCACGATATAAAAAAAATTTAAAGCGAAATCCCAATTAGCCTTAAATGTCTTTTCTGTTTGGCCAAAATCCTGTGAACATAGCTGCATCGCAGAGAGAACACCAGTAGTCATCGCAGAGAGGAGCTGGAACCAGTAGAAGAGAGCCAACTGGCGCATGTTATGTTTGGGACTGCCACAGAAGATACGAATGCCTTCAAAGAGCAATGTCACCGTGATGAACACAAAATCTTTCATTTGCAGGGTGAATGCAAATCCACCCTGCAGCACCGCCATCATCCACACGATCTCCAGCTTTCCCAGGCCGCTAGCCGTGGTCTCCAGCATGGCTGTTATTCTGGCGAGCATCATCAGATCATTCTCCAGCACTTCTTCACCAGGGTTGTTCAGTTGGTCACCGATTTCAATTGTTTCATCCTCTATACTGAAAGTTACATTTATATCATTTGAGTCAAATATTATACCTAACCGGAATTTGTTTTTCCTTGTATCAGTTTTGCCTCTAGTAAAGATTATTCTTGATTTTTTGTATATTTTTTTTAATGTTGTGCAACTAATTTACTATTAAATAAACAATGTTAGAATAATAAATTTTCTAATCCTTTACACAGCAACTAATTCATTTGAACAATTTGATTCGGATCAAACTTAATTTCCCTCTCTGCCTCTCTATCTAACAAAAATGTAGTAAGAGTTAAATTGATAAATGGATCGCCAATACTTAAATTGATAAATGGTTGGCCCAAATTTGCTCCTGCCAAAACTAATCTCAGATCTGCTACAGTTGGGCCCAATAGAAAAACAATTCACAAAAGCCCAGATCTGCTATAATTGTAATGCGTACAGATTTCGGTGTAAAAAGAAAAGATGATCATTATTTTGACAATTATGATAATATATTTTCGAAAACAATTCAAATAAAATTGATAATTAACTTTATAGATTGCTTAAATACCATTTTTTTTCAATTAAAGTATTATTTTGATGGTACATCAAGAACTGATGTCTTTTAATTTCAACTTTTAAATCAATTGAAATATATACTAAATCCCATCATATTTTTGTAGAAATGATATGTGAATAATATAGATCATATATATAATATTGCAATTCAAATTTAAGATTATTTAGATTGTCAAACTGAAAATAAATGTGTCGTTGTTCCCTCAATAGAAAAAAGGTATATATATTTTTTGTTTTGCTTTTCAATATTTTTTAAAAGTGAATACATTTTTTTTCACAGCAACTACATGGTCCATATGATCAAACAGTTCAGGACAGAACTAGAAAATTGAGATCAGAGACTAAAACATCAATATAGTGTAATTTTATTTTATAAGAGAATAAAAAATGTTCATGCATATAAAAATTACAAATTTTTAATTTATTGAAAACTTAGCAACATTTACCATATCCGTCACTGCAAGCAGTCGATAACAATTATAATTATGAGGTATTTAAAATAGAGTAAAACTAGGGTGCTCTTAAGTTCACCCAGTTTTTTTGTGAACTTAACTCTAAAATCTATTGGACTGATTTCAAATGACGAATCCAAATCGTTGAAACCCTTATACCTTACGAGTGATGCATCTAAATGCAAAAAATTTAAAATTTTGAATTAATTATGTAAAGAGTCAAGTGGTCAAAAGTTATTCAAAAAAATGAATACATTAAAATTAATTTATAAACCTTCTACTTTTGATCGCTTGACTTAATACTAAATTAATTCGAAATTTTAAATTTATTGCATGTAGATTCATCACTCACAAAGTAGAAGAGCTTCAACGGTTCGGATTCATCATTTAGTGTCAATCCGATAGGTTTTAGAGTTGAGTTCACAAATAGGCTTGGAGAACTTAAGAGCCCCCTAGTTCTAACAATTATACTTATGAGGTTTTAAAATAGGACAGAGATCACCTGCCCTCCGGTGGGTAGAATTTTTCTTTGCCTCCAGTGAGACTGATAAGTGGATCTAGACAGATTTATAAATTTAAATATTGGTTTTTAGTTTTAGTGTGGCCTACGTTTCAGTGACTCAGGAGCAGGAAAATCTTGCCCCCTGGGAGACAGAGAATTCAGTCCCTTTAAAATATATTAATTTCTTTGGCGCCATACCAAACCAGACCAGACCAGCACAAGCATAGACGCTGCATGTTCTATATATATATCATAAATCTGTTCCAAAAAATAAACTTTCGCTATTTGAAATAAGGTTTCCTTAGTAGGAACTTACGGATCATTCTGTGGGGACCCGGCCGTAGTCTCGGACCCCATCTTGGACTCGCCACCTGTCCCTACCCCGACCCCGACCGAAGTCCTGAAGCCGGACCCAGCCCCCATTCCGGTCCTGGTTTGAGTCCTAGATCCGGAATTGGAATTGCTGGCTTCAATATCATCAGTTGATGTCTTAATTGGCACCATCTTAATTTCTATCAATCAGCTAATGGCAAGTTTCTTTTTGGAAATAATTAAGAAAAAAACATAACGATTTAATTAGGAATTAATAGCAAAATAAAAATAGTAAATAAATTTGATTTGATAAGAATAATCCACTCGGTGTCTCCCACTCTTCCTTAATTATTATCATGTTAAAAAAAGGTGCTAGAGAAATACCTTATTTGAGCAGACCTCTCTTTCGTAATGGTCTGGTTGGTATTATACTTAGAGGATTGAAGGGCTTGACTGGAAAAGCAATACAAGTTTTTTTTGACTGAAGAAAAGCAATACAAGTTACTGGGTTCGATGGAAAGTAAATCTAACAGATGCTGATGTTTGATTTATTTTCGTAATGGTCTGCTGGTGTTGATGGAAAATAAATCTAACAGATAGATATGTAGTCTTTTTATACATACATACATACATAAATATCGAAAAGATTTTATGGTCTGCTGATGCTGATGTTGATGAAGCATCAACATCAGCATCAGCAGACCATAAAATCTTTTCGATATTTATGTATGTATGTATGTATAAAAAGACTACATATCTATCTGTTAGATTTATTTTCCATCAACATCAGCAGACCATTACGAAAGTTGATTTGCAAAGCATTACTTTGCGAAGAATTCAACTTTGTCCATAAAATCTTTTATATATTTATGTATGTATGTATAAAAACATGTATTCACTTTTAAAAAATATTGAAAAGCAAAAAAAAAATGTATACCTTTTTTTCTATTGAGGGAACAACTACACATTTTTTCAGTTTGACAATCTAAATAATCTTAAATTTGAAATACAATATTATATATATGATCTATATTATTCACATATCATTTCTACAAAAATATGATGGGATTTAGTATATATTTCAAGTGATTTAAAAGTTGAAATTAAAATACCTATGAAATATGAGAATGTTAAATTTTTTACACCGTTATCTCAGAATTTAAATTCTTTATACCAAAATGTCCAAATTGCCCTCCAGATTAATTTCTCCATCTTTTGCAACAAGTGGAGAAATTGACCCATAAAAAATTAGGTTAAGAATTGCATATATGCTGAGATTTGGTAGCCGAGTTTATACAAACAAACCTGATTATAAGAGAAATCTTGAATACGCATCTCCTTCAGTACAATCCCAAATGAAAATACAAGTGCAGAGGGAATGCTTAACAATCCAAGAACCCCCTATCAGACAAACATCTAGTATTATTAAAAATACAAAAGCAAAATATAAAAATACAGAGAACTCACACTACTACAAAAAAACAGTTTGTACATGGATTATAACTGGAGAGCTACACGAATTTGGAAACGTGTGCGATTCTGGGGTGTAGGAAAGTCCACATTTACACACGGATAATTTATACGTGTACGATTACACTAATCCTACACGGATTATTAATAAAGAGCCGTTTGGAAAATCAAGAGAGCTACACGGATTTTAACTAAATATCCGTGTAGGAAGAGTATTCCTACACGGATATTTAGTTAAAATCCGTATAGCTCTCCTCAACAGAATATTAAATAAATAAACCGAGTTTAGTAACATTCCTACACGGATTTTTATTTAAAAATCCGTGTAGGAAGGTTGCTGAATCGTTTTTTTTTTTTTTTTGTTAGCTAGCCTCCAGTTTTGCTAGTCAGTAATTATATATTTCAGATTGAATATACATAGTCTTTTGCAAAAATAAATATAGAGCATTTTGTATATACATAGCCTTTTGCAAAAATAAAATAAATACATAGCCATTTGCAACATATATATATACATAGCCTTTTGTACATGCAATTCCATGTGATCTAACACATAACATACACTCCTCAAGATCCAATACAAGGCGAAGATGATAGTAACCAACTAAGGCAAAGATGACAGTAACCAACGAAAACAATACAAAACTGAAAAGAAAAATAAAAGAGAAATAAGTAATAATAATTACACATGACCTAAATAAGCAATAATAAGTAACAAAAAATTAGATAAAGAAAAAAAATATATATATATTCATGGCTAACCTTAGCAAGATAGAGAGGAGAAAATAACAACTTCAAATATCTCAGATCCCAGTTGTGCTATGAGTTGAAATCAAAACGGCGTTGGAGGGAAAAGACCTTCTTATATAACCAAAACTCTAAAACTACATTTTTACAATGATTTTTCACTATAAATCCGTGTAGGAAGGTTGCTGAACCGTTTTTTTTTTTTTTTTTTTTTTTTTTTAAGCTAGCCTATACGGATTTTTTAGTAAAAATCCGTGTAGCTCTCTAGCCTTTCTACACTGTTATTTAAACAATAATCCGTGTACAATAACCCTTTCCTACACGGATTTTTTTAATAAAAATCCGTGTAGCTCTCTCACCATTCCTACACGGATATTTAATGAAATATCCGTGTACAAAAGCTTAATTTCCACACGGACACTAATTTTTAAGTTAATATTCGTGTAGGATTCCTAGAACACTGGAAAAATCTTATTTCATACACATTTTTTTATAAAATTGAGAAAATCCGTGTATAAGGTACAGTGTAGGAAGACGTTTTTTGTAGTAGTGTCAATAGCACAAGCTGGCATGGTTCCTGTTTTTTATCCAATCTAAAAGTTCTTTTGACTTCTTTGTTTCATTGCAGGCATTTCTTGGCTAAATTGAGACTTGATTTATTATCATCTAGTATTATATAAAGAGAATTATACAGAAACTTAGGTACCATAATAGGGTTCATCTAGGGTGAAGACATTGACAGAGCATATTTTGCTTCATGTAGCGCACAATTCATATACAACACTATTTTGGTTCTATTGTCTGTACACTGCATGAAGCAAAAACTCCTATGTCATTATCTTTACCCCTTATCTAGGGTTCCTACTATATGAGAAGTACAAAATAGAAAAGTTATTAAAAATGAAACAAACAATTAACAAACAAATTAAACAAATTGCTAACCTGATATCCTATTTGATGAACAAGAACACCACTGATGGAGTAACAGACAAGGCCTCCGATGGATTCGCACAAGATGCACATGCTCTGCATGTGAGAGGTGAGAGATGGATGTGTTATGCTCTTTTGTGCCACTAATGCATCAATGGTCACATCAGATATTTCCGCACCGGCACTTTGCAGTGTCATTTCCACTGCAGCAAGTGTTATGAGAAGCGCGCTGTCTAGATATATAGTTAGAGTAGATATTATCCCCATTGCACCTGTGACAATACATGGAATGATAGGTTTAGTTTTATCTGATTAAATTGGCAAATTATACCTAAATATATGCCTTTTGACCTCAATTTAATGAATTTGAGTCCCGAATTAATCTGAAACTAGACAAACCTTTCCTTTATGTCTCTAATTTTGTTCTTTTCTCTACGTACTGCACTGCACAATAATTCCTTTAGTTAACTATGGCTTTACAGTATATACAAGCATATACTGTCAGTTTCGTACCAATGCACCCACAAACCAACCCAAAACCTGAAACCCGGAACCCAAAATACACAACAAACTTTATAGCATTTACATCTGATATTGACAGTTCTAGAAGCAAATGTACCTGCCAAGATGAAATAAGGTCGTCTCCGGTACCCTTATACTGGTACACAATGGGTTTGACTATCCAAGGAATCCAAGTCAAACCATCATAAAACTGTGCTTAAGAAGGTTGCAGCTTTTGCACATCCTTCCAATAGAAATTGCTTGCAACTTCAGTTACACCGCATCCAAAACCCTGGCAGATTCCATAGGCCGAGATCACGCCGTACACAAAAGACCAGTGTAGCTGGTCTGAGATAATCCTGAGCCAACTCCATGGCCATTTGGAATTGTTTGAACTTTGAAGCATTCTCTTGTTCCAGTGGACCTTGCATTTATTGTAAGAATAAAAGGATCTAAACTGTAACATTTCAATTTCTATAACTTTGTTTACTTTTGTGAAGAGGAGTTTTTGCTCGAACAAGATTTCTATATTTTGTAAAAGATGTTTTTGGGTAGAAATCCAAACGAGAAGAAGAAAGGGTGTTGCAAATATTATTTTGTATCATTGGTTGACCGTATAATGTATTTGCCAAATGCAAACGAGAAGAAGAAAGGGTGTTGACCCAATATTATTTTGTATTATTGGTTGATCGTATAATGTATAAGATCTCCACTGTTTTACCTAAAGGCAATAATTGCTTTTGGAGGATAATTATTGCTTAATTGCTAGTGCAAGCAATTAAGCAATAATTTGTTATCCTTAATTGAACAAATTCAATTAGTGTGGCAGAGACGAGGAGAGCAGTTTGGGTCCGATGGGCTTCTCGATTCACTTTAAGAGCTGTGCGCACAATTATTAAAGCAAATACGCACGTCTCTTAAAGCAATACGCATAGATTTTAAAGTTGATCTGATAGTTATGGAACTCATCGAACTCAGTTTGGGTCTGATGACCATTGGACTAAAATTTGAATCCAATGAACTTCATAATCGTCTGATTCGCTTTAAGACGAGTTGTGTTTAGCCAAAATCCTGTGAGTATAGCTGCATTGTATAGAGTCCAGGTACACCAGTAGTCATGCCCGGGTTGCCACAGAAATACGCAGCATCTGCCAAAAGCAATTCACAAAACTAAGCCCAGATATGCTACAGTCGGGCCCAACAGATAAAAGCAATTCACAAAAGCCCAGATCTGCTATAATGGTTATGCGCATAGATTTAGGTCTTTACATACAACATAATATATTTTTTTTCATACTAAGTCATCATTCTTAATTCTTCTATTTTACCAAACAAGTGCTGTGCTTATTATAGCATACTGACAAATGAATTATTCCGGTTCAGTTCAGCAAGGTCAAAATTCGTGATTCGGGAATAATTCGGGTGTAATTCGGAAATGATTCGGTATTATTCGATCAAAGATCTCAGTCTTGTAAGGGAGCAAAAAAATAAAATAACCAAAAAAATATCTGGAAAAATTCGAAAATAATTCGGAAAATTCGGAAAAAGTTCATAAAATTCGCGAATTATTCGGAAATAATTCGGTCAAAGTTCGGTCAACCGAATAATTCGGCATTCGGTTCGGCATCACAAAAAAGAGAATTATTCACGAATCGTATTACTATTCTTATTATAAGAATAAATTTTTTAATCCTTTGACCTCTTAAGAATGGTTGCGGAATTTAACCTTTGAAAGCTACCTGAGAATGCTGATTAAGTAGAGAAAGACAAAATAGATAATTCTCAGTTGGCGATTTGCCGATTCTTTTATTAATAGAAAAGATAAAAAATAATATTGACAATGAGATATGTTTTCGTAAATTTCGAAAAATAAAATAAAAATTATAATTTATAATATCCATAACGTTTCTATGAAATCTTACTCTATTATCAATATATATATATATATATATATATATATATATATATATATATATATATTTGGTTTTTTCTATTAATAAAAAAATGGGCGATATGCAGTGCAACTGGCTATAGCAGGTAGTATACAGTCACTGTGGATAAAAATTTTAAAATCGAAGCTTAATTATATGTTTTTTTTTTGGGGGGGTTAGATGAGGAAATTTGGACAATGTTTGACCAACCTCCGAATTCAGACGTTTAACTTGTCTTTTGCAAATTAAACCAGAAGGTGGGGCCAAATTAAATAAGAAGTCCGGAGTAGTATACCATCCACGTGGACAGGTTTGCGATGGGTCCGCATCCTCTGAGATATCTCAAATTTTGCGTGACCGCCGTGCCCGGTGCCTATTCGAGGCAGCGTAAGGGCCAGTATTATTTATGCTTCGAGATTCGTGCAGACTGTATTTGAACGGTTGAGATTTTCCATAAAGTCACGCAAAGTTTGAGATATCTCAGAGGATGCGAATTCGTTTGCGATAGAGCGTTGCAACCGGATATAGCCGGTAGTAAACGTGCAAGGAATAATGTAAATTTGAGATATCTGGACTGTCGCATTCGCATTCCCCATGGAGAACGTCTATAACAATCCATAAATACCAATCAGCAAATTACAGTACCAGTTCTGCTCAAATCAGCTATTTCTCTAGCACATTACGAAAGACAGGTATGCTAAATCAGCTATTTCTCTAGCACTTTTTTTTTAACATGATAATAATAAGGAAGAGCGGGAGACACCGAGTGGATTATTCTTATCAAATCAAATTGTTTTACTATTTTTATTTGCTATTAATTCCTAAATCGTTATGTTTTTTCTTATTTCCAAAATGAAAATTGCCATTAACTGCAATGTCAACTGATGATATTGAAGCCACCAATTCCGGATCCGGTACTCAAACCGGCACCGGGTTCCTGACTACGGTCGGGGCAGGGACAGGTAGCGAGTCCGAGATGGGGTCCGGGGCTGGAAATATGGCTGGGTCCGAGACTGCAGCCAGCTCCCCACAGAATGATCAGTAAGTTCCTACTAAAGAAACCTTATTTCAAATAGGAAAGTTTATATTTTGGAACTGATTTATGATATATAGAACAGCGTCTATGCTTGTGCTGGTCTGGTGTAGTTTGGCGCCAAATAAATTAATATTTTTTAAAACCCCATAATTATAATTGTTATCAACAGCTTGCAGTTAGGGCTGCACAAAAATTTGTAGTTCGTGATTCCATTCGAGTTTGATTAAAAAAAAATCGTAAAAATTTCAATTTAAAATAGTTCGAAATTTATTCAAACCAAACTCAAACTGAACCTGGTTCGTTCGAAATAAGTTCGCAAACTATTCTAGTTCGAATCTCAAAGTAACTTTCACCATTGATTTCCGCTGATGACTTATGTTCGCTGATGACTTGAAAGTTAAAACACAAGGCCGTCCGGCCATAAGTCATAACTTGTAAGTCGTAACCCTCGCTCTCAGTTCTAAAACTCTAGACAATTTTCACCTCTCGCTCTCGGTGACTACGATCACTTTTACTTATCGTAAAAAAGTTCATAACAAATCGATTCAAAATTAATTTAAACCAAATTCAAACTGGAATAAATTTGGTTCGTTTGCAAACCTACTAGTAGTTGCGGATATGGTAAATCCAATAAAAAGGTTGCTAAGTTTTCTATAAATTAAAATTTGTAATTTTTATATGCATGAACATTTTTTATTCTCTTATAAAATAAAATGACACTATATTGTTGTTTTAGTTTTTGATCTCAATTTTCTAGTTCTGTCCTGAAATTCTTGATCATACGGACCGTGTAGTTGCTGTGAAAAAAAAAAATATATTCACTTTTAAAAAATATTGAAAAGCAAAAAAAAAAAATGTATACCTTTTTTCTATTGAGGGAACAACTACACAATTTTCAGTTTGACAATCTAAATAATCTTAAATTTGAAATACAATATTATATATATTATTCACATATCATTTCTACAAAAATATGATGGGATTTAGTATATATTTCAAGTGATTTAAAAGTTGAAATTAAAAGACAACAGTTCTTGATATACCATCAAAATAATACTTTAATTGAAACAAAAACATATATTTAAGCAATCTATAAAGATAATTATCAATTTTATTTGAATTGTTTAAGAAAATATGTTATCATAATTGTCAAAATAATGATCATCTTTTCTTTTTACACCGAAATCTGTACGCATTACAAATTATAGCAGATCTGGGCTTTTGTGAATTGTTTTTCTATTGGGCCCATCTGTAGCTGATCTGAGATTAGTTTTGGCAGGAGCAAATTTGGGCCAACCATTTATCAATTTAAGTATTGGCGATCCATTTATCAATTTAACTCTTTACTACATTTTTGTTATAGAGAGACGCAGAGACGGAAATTAAGTTTGAGCCGAATCAAATTGTTCAGATGAATTAGTTGCTGGGAAAATGATTAGAAAATTTATTATTCTAACATTGTTTATTTAATAGTGAATTAGTTGCACAACATTAAAAAAATATACAAAAAATCTAGTATAATCTTTACTAGAGGCAAAACTGATACAAGGAAAAACAAATTCCGGTTAGATGTAATATTTGACTCAAATGATATAAATGTAACTTTCAATATAGAGGATGTAACAATTGACATCGGTGACCAACCGAACATCCCTGGTGAAGAAGTGCCGGAGAATGATCTGACGATGTTCGTCAGAATAACAGCCATGCTGGAGACCACGGCTAGCGGCCTGGGAAAGCTGGAGATTGTGTGGATGATGGCAGTGCTGCAGGGTGGATTTGCATTCACCCTGGAAGTGAAAGACTTTGTTTTCATCACCGTGACATTGCTCTTTGGAGGCATTCGTATCTTCTGTGGCAGTCCCGAACATAACATGCGCCAGTCGGCGCTCTTCTACTTGTTCCAGCTCGTCTCTGCCATGACTACTGGTGTTCTCTCTGGTATGCAGCTATATTCACAGGATTTTGGCCATACAGAAAAGACATTTAAGGCCAATTGGGATTTCGCTTTAAATTTGTTTTATGTCGTGGCACTCGCAGAGGCATTAATGCTACTGGCTTGGTGTTACTTGCTGAGAAGACCATTTGGGAATTGAAGATGAGAAAACTGAATGCCGAGTGCAGCATCTCCTTTTGTAATTATGTTAATATTGGATTTGATAGTACCAAAACAATTAATTTACCACAAATTGATTTCGTCATTTATTTATTTTATTAGTGTACAAAGTTTGGAATTGGTGATAAGATTGTAGCTTTCATAAACACGAGATATGTTCATTAGGTAAAACATGTCTCTAATGTAAGATTTCACATATAAACTTTATGTTTAAAGATAGTCGAAATAAAATAAATTATTGTTAAGTGATCCCTCATCTTTTCAAATGTCTCAATGGATTGTTTTTTCTCCATTGTAACCAGCAAAGGAATATCATTTACCTCATTACTTTCTTATTCAAGTTTTTTTTTTTTTTATGGTTAACCGCCAACAATATATTGATAAGAAAATGTTTAATTAGAAGGGTTAATTACTCAAGTCAATAATTCACCCACAATCACAGTACAATAAATAATTATATCAACTCGCAAAAATAGCCGCTAGAAGGGCGCAATACAACGCCTCTTGACTTGCCCCTTTCTCACCCATAACGTACCCACAGATTAACTTCCCTTGTCGTATCATTGATTAGTATATCTAGCGGTTTCCGCTTATTTGAAAAGAGACGTCTGTTCCTTTCCCTCCACAACTCCCAGACTCCTGCTGCCCAAACCGAATTTGCAATAGAGTTCATTGACACGGTTCCTCTCCGGTTGCTTATATTCGACCTCTGTTTTATTGAACCCCCTGTTTGGATATTCATGTTAAAATGGGCAAAGATTCCTCTCCAGAACCTCTCGGCATATGAGCAGGTACACAATATGTGATCTCTTGTCTCTAGCCCCTGCGTACTACACAAATGGCACCCCGATTGTACCATACAGCTCCGTCTGGATAAGACCTGCTATGTTAGGATCTTGTTTTGCAGCATTAGCCAGATAAAAATCTTAACTTTCATCGATGCTTTCAGTTTCCATAGACGTCTATGAATTCGTGACAGAACCCCTGTATGATGTAATTTTTTGAATACAGAGGCGCAAGTGAATAGTCCTGAGGTTGACAGATTCCACTGCAGATTGTTGTCATACCTTACCGAGCAGGTAAAGAATGACAATTTAGTAGATAGAACCTGTAGAAAAGGGGAGTCTATTGCATACAAGTTGAGATCACGTGCCACAATGACTCCATGCAGCCTATTTAGCGTCGATGCCCAAAGACCCTATGGTTTATGTTCGATTTCCTAGATACACTTAGTCAATAAGGCGTGGTTCTGGCATTGTATGTCAATCACTCCTAATCCTCCATTCTCTTTTAATGCACAAACTTTAGCCCAATTTACTAAGCAGTTAATGCCTTTAAATGGATCAGTTCCCTTCCATAAAAAATTGTGCCGCATTCTGTCTATATGTTTAATCACCCCCAGAGGAACTTGTAAAGCCTGCATGTAATGCAGTGACATTGCCAATAATACCGACTTAACAAGTGTCACCCTTCCTCCATATGATAAGAAATTTGACGTCCAACCCTCCAAACGCCCCTGCACCGCCTCTAACATAGGCTGAAAGTCAACCTTTCTCAGCTTCCTAACCATGGGGGTAATCCCAGATATCTTATCGGGAGGAGGGTTTAGGGTCCCATAGGTATTGAAATCAGCACAAAAGTTGATTTGGCCGAGTTGAGCCTTAACTCCGATAGTTTGGAATATACCTTTAGTACCCGGGAGATTAGCCTCAGCGTGGTTGGCTGTGCCTCAGTGATGATGAGGGTATCATCCGCATATTGAATTATTTCCGGTGGCATGAAAGCCGGCTGGGGCATCAGGTGTTCCACATTTTTTAGAAATCGACTGAGAGAGTCCGCCACCAAAATGAATAGCATTGGTGAGAGGGGGTCTCCCTGTCACAAGCCTCTTTTATGCGGAAAGTAATTGGATTGTTCCCCATTGACCTTAACTGATGAGGAGGACGAGTTGAGAATCCCCAGTACCGATGAGATCCATCTCGGTGGGAACCCCCTCTCAATGAATAGATTTGTCAGAAAGCACTAGCTGATTGTATCAAAAGCCTTCTCGAAATCAACCTTGTAAAGGATAGATGGTAGCTTGTGTTTATTACAGAATCCTAGGAATTCCTTTGCCGAGAGAAACGATTCCATGAAAGATCTTCCCTTTACAAAGGCCGTTTGACTCTGCAAAATTAATTTGTGCAAGTGTGGCTGTAATCTATTGGCCATGATTTTGGGCAGAAGCTTGGCTATTGTATTTATTACACTGATAGGCCTGTAATCCGCAATTCTAGTGGGGTTTGCCCTTTTAGGCAGAAGAGTGATTGAGGCTTTATTGATGCAGTTCAGTAAGACCTCATTCAAGCTGAAAGCGCGGACCAGACTGATGACATCTGTCTTCAGTCTTCACAATGTCCCAAAAGGACTGGTAAAACTCGATTGGGAGTCCGTCTGGACCACTAGCCTTATCCCTTGGCATATCATTCAGTGCTTGTTGGATCTCCTCCTCCGATATCTGGTATCTAAACAACTCAGATCATCAGCACCGGATGGCCCTATCTTTCCCCGCAGGTCAAAATAGGCGCGGTGTGATGCTTTTCTGCCCAAGATGTCTCTGAAATAACTGTGGGGTAATATTGGCAACTGACCTTGCGGCCGCTGTGGCAAGTCTTTCTTATTCAAGTTGCATTTTGCCTCCTATTTATCGTCATAAAAAGTAAAAAAACAAAACAAAAACAAAAACAAAAGAATTCATGTAAGAAGTACAAAGAAATATTTCATTTTCTTCTAAACAAAAGAGAAATATGACATGTAGAGTTGCTAAAAAAATCTCAACTCTTCCTAATCAGTGAGACCAACTCACTTTCTTCTCCTACCACCTCTAGTTCTATGTCATTTTGTGTTTCTAAAATATTTACGTTTTGTTCTGCAACAATGTCATTGTCAGAATGAATCAGTGCTAAATTCTAATCACTCGTCGGTATCAAAAACAAAAACCAAAGGGTAACAATCTCGAAAAATTTCGTATCAGTACAACAATCCACAAGTTGCCGAATTCATCTTTGGTAACCTTGAGCAAATGAAGGAGAAGGCCACCGACCCCGAAAAATTCCGTATCAGTACAGCAATCCGGCCACAAGTTGCCGTATTCATCTCTCGTAACCTTTAGCAAATGAAGGAGAAGGCCACCGACCCAAGATGAGGTCAAAAAACCGGCATTGTCAATAGACATTAAAAGAGCAAAGAACGTGCCCTCGACTCCTGGGGGACACAATTTGTAGCTGAGAATCAAAAGCGGCATCCACTTAAGGTTTCCGACAAATGCCGAGATACCACTGTCTATTACACCGGAAAAATGATCGGGTATGTGTAGATTTAGGTTTAGACGGAGTAGGAATAACAAATTGAGCATGCCTGACCTGCTAGCGAGTATCTGGGCCCACAAGAAAAAGCTCCGAAAGGAGTGATCTTTGAGTTTACTTTGATAGAGCAATACCCCGAGGAGGGACCCTATTGATCCGACTGAGTAGATATGTCCAATGAAACTCTATAATGAAATAAACAATAGTTTTGTTATATCATGTAAACCTAACAAGATAGAGGTTAGCATATCTACCAGCTTGAAAGAGAATTATCCTCAACTGAGGCTTTATCCTTGCAAACTTATCAATCATAGCATAAAGTGGAGTATATTTTACGAGTGAGGCTATGGTACTATACATAGCACGGATTGGTCCGTACTATGGATCATTAAATCTATTTCAAATTCCAAATAGTCAATCCAAACCGTTCAACATGATCTTCATATGAAAATGCACTTGGAGTTGGAGATCAAATTTACATTTTTAGAATTTTTTTAACTATTTTTTAAAATAAGTAGAAAATCACCGGATTTAAAAATTCTTGACCATCCAAAAGTAGTGTTTTTCAACCTATGTAAAAATAGTAAAAAGATTCTAATAAGAGTAAAAGCCCGTCTCCAACTACATTTTCATATGGAGATCATGTTTACCGGTTCAGATCAACTGTTTGAATCCATAGGATGGGCTGATTTGCACTTTATAAAGTAACATGGCCTCACTCTAATAGCTTTACCTAAACAATTCCAAGTTAACCTTTTAACAATTACAAATTTGACGCAGATAAAAAATGGAAAGTTCTGGTACCTCAGAAAAAGCAGGCCCTACTGTAGGATTGCTGTACCAGCTAAACATACCAACTGAGATATCCAGACTCAAAGCAAGAGAGAGATACACATAAAGACACGGTCGCCACACTTCTGGACACTTCAATGCTGACCACATACTTTTATTAGCTTGTAGAAATTTCTTTATACCAAAATGCCCAAATTCCCTCCAGATTAATTTCTACATCTTTTGCAACAAGTGGAGAAATTGACTCATAAAAAATCAGGTTAAGAATTTCATATATGCTGAGATTTGGCATGCAAGTTTATACAAACAAACCTGATTATAAGAGAAATCTTGAATACAGATCTCCTTCAGTACAATCCCAATTGAAAATACAAGTGCAGAAAGAATGCTTAAGAATCCAAGAACCCCCTTTCAGACAAACATCTAGTATTATTAAAAATACAAAAGCAAAATATATAATACTATAATAGAGAACTCAGTAGCACAAGCTGGCATGGTTCCAGTTTTTTATCCAATATAAAAGTTCTTTGAACTTCTTTGTTTCATTGCAGGCATTTCTTGGCTTAATTGAGACTTGATTTATTATCATCTAGTATTATATAAAGAGAATTATACACAAACTCAGGTACCATAATAGTCCCTATCTAGGGTGAAGATATTGACAGAGCATATTTTGTGTCATGCAGCGACAATTCATATACAACACTGTTTTGGTTCTATTGTCTGTACACTGCATGAAGCAAAAAATCCTCTTTCATTACCTTTACCCCTTATCTAGGGTCCCTACTACATGAGAAGTACAAAATAGAAAAGTTATTAAAATGAAACAAACAATTAACAAACAAATTAAACAAATTGCTAACCTGAGATCCTATTTGATGAACAAGAACACTCCACTGATGGAGTAACCGAGAAGGCCTCCAATGGATTCGCACAAGATGCACATGCACTGCATGCATGTGAGAAGTGAGAGATGGATGTGTTATGCTCTTTTGTGCCACTTATACATCAATGATAACATCAGATATTTCCGCATCGGCACTTTGCCGTGTCATTTCCACTGCAGCAAGTGTTATGAGAAGTGTGCTGTCTAGAGATATAGTTACAGTAGATATTATCCCCATTGCACCTGTGACAATATATAGAAGGATAGGTTCAGTTTTATCTGATTAAAAATTATACCTAAATATATGCCTTTTGACCTCAATTTAACTCATTTGAGTCCCGAATTAATCCGAATTAGACAAACCTTTCCTTTAAGTCTCTAATTTTGTTCTTTAAATTAACCAAATTTACCTTACTTTGTTAACTATGGCTTTACAGTATATGCAAGCATCTACTGTCAGTTGCATACCAATGCAAACCATCCCGAAACCCGAAACCCAAAATACACAACAAACTTTATAGCATTCACATCTGATATTGACCGTTCTACAAGCAAATGTACCTGCCAAGATGAAATAAGGTCATCTCCTGTACCCTTATCCTGGTACACAATCAGTCAAAAGGCCCCAAATGGTTTTGACTATCCAAGGAATCCAAGTCAAACCATCATAAAATTGTGCCTGAGAAGGTTGCAGCTTTTGCACATCCTTCCAATTGAAATTGCTTGCAACTTCAGTTACACCACATCCCCAAACCCTGGCAGATTCCATAGGCCGAGACCATGTCGTACACAAAAGACCAGTGTAACTTGTCTGAGAGCATCCCGAGCCAACTCCATGGCCATTTGGAATTGTTTGAACTTTGAAGCATTCTCTTGTTCCAGTGGACCTTGCATTTATTATAAGAATAAAAGGATTTAAACTGTAAGATATCCATTTCTATAACTTTTTTAAGTTTTGTGAAGAGGAGTTTTTGCTCGAACAAGATTTCTATTTATGTAAAGATGTTTTTGGGTAGAAATACAAACGAGAAGAAGAAAGGGTGTTGACCAAATATTATTTTGTATTATTGGTTGACCGTATAATGTATAAGATCTCCACTGTTTTACCATTAATTGCTAGTGCAAGCAATTAAGCAATAATTTGTTATCCTTAATGGAACAAAGTCAATTAGTGTGGGCCCGAAATCATGTGAGTACAGTTGCATCTAGGGTGGAAAAAAAAAAAGGCTTGTAGCTCGATCGTGACTCGCATCTAACTCACTTGCCAATAGTTCGTTCGTTACTGGATTAAGCTGTTAATTAACGAGCCATCTTGCTACTAGCTCGGTTCAGAATTAACGAGTTCGAGCTCAGTCCAGTTCACTACTAGCTAGCTCGGCTAGGCATCAATTTGTGAATATGTATAAATTTGTGTGCATTTTATATTGTCAAGCTCAGTCTAGTTCAGTTTAGCTCGGTCCAACTCGGTCTAAAAAGTTTGTAGAATTTATTTTCTTCATAAAACAAGGTCCAACCAAACCTAATGAGCCAGTTCATCAGCTTGCAAGCTAGCTTGGGCTGGCTCATCACGATTTTGAGCTAAGGTTTTAGCTCGGAAGTTCTAGGTCCAGCTCGCTTGGCTGTAGCTCGGTCTATAATTAACAAGCTGAGCCAAGACCTAGCTCGGACTGAGCCAGCTCGTTGACACCTCTAGCTCCATCATATAGAGTCTAGGGAACATGTTGAACGGTTTGAATCAGTTGTTTGAATTTTTAAAATGAAAATATAGTGTCACAGAGTAAAAAATTGGTTTAAAAGTTCATCTATTTGCAAATATATATATATTGTGTGTGACTCCTCATAAACGTTCATCTATTTGCAAATATATATATATATATATATATATTCTTATTTTTGTATTTCCATAAATGTTTTGTGACTACTGAATGATATATAATATATTTTAAAAGTGTATGCATCACTCATGGAATATATGGATTTTAACGGTTTGAATTCATCGTTTGAAGCCAATCCGATATATTTTTGAAATTGTGCTCACCTAACTCTCTTGGTGAGCACATTGCACTCTAGCTTTGCTCATTAAATTATACATTATAGAGTAGAACATGTTCAGAATTGAATTTTTGTGATCAAATCATCTAAACATAAGTGAAATTCATTTATTGTACAGGATAAACCACAAGAGTCTACTAAACTTTTACAAATGTCATTCAACAGGCTTGTCACAAAGATGATTTTGATTAGCAAACTTAATTTCTCATAAAAATTTCAAGGTTTTAAATAGCGCGCTATAGCGTTTTCGGACCATAAAAGCTATGACGCTATCAGTGCTATAGTGACGCTATTTGGGCATAGCACTGTTTTTTTAACTATTCCGTTATGACGCGATAAACGCTAGTTAAACCTTTGAAAAATTATTTATATATCCATTGGAAAAAAAATTAAAATCAATATGTTCCCTTCAAAGTATTGATTTTTTTTATATTCCTCCAAACACAAATATTTTTTTTTGTTCAGTTAAAAGATCCTTTTTTACAAATCACCACTTGAAGAGAAATGTAATTGCAGTCCAAAAGTTTAATACATAATTTGTTTGTCGCAATATATATATAGTGTGGCTAAGTTCAAAACGTTTGTTCTTAGTTTTTAGAACAAACAATTCGGTTTTTCAATTTTCAAAGTTCAAATCGTCAGATTTTCAATCTATATTAAAATGTGTTTGGAAACAAAATTTACATTTTTTGAAATCTTTGTACTATTTATTAAGATGGTTTGAAAGTCGTTGTTTTTCAATGGTGCAGAAGTTTAAAAAAATCAACGATTTTCAATCCATCTTAATAAATAGTAAAAAAATTCTAAAAAAATGTAAACTTTGGTCTCCTATCACATTTTAATGTAGATTGAACATCTGACAGTTTGGATCGACTTTTTGGACTTTAAAAGTCGGAGAACCGAATCGTTTATTCCGGAGGCTAGGAACAAACGTTTTGAGCTTAGCCCCTCTCTCTCAAAACGTTTGGACACCAAATTTTATATTTTATATATATATTTTTTTAGTATTTATAAAGATGTGTACAAAATTGTGGTTTTTAGATATTATTGAACCATTGAAACACAACCATATTAAAAAATAGGAAACAATTTTAAAAATATGTAAAATTTGGTCTCCAAGCACAGTTCAATATACATATCATGTTAAACGGTTCGGATTGACTGTTTGAATTTTTAAATCACAAAAATGACTTATTATAAATGAGGAGAATTCAAATGCATCATCTTTTTTGTGCTCCTATACTCCATATCATTTATCTCCATTTTAAAAGTCCGAATCATCGATTCAAGCGCTCAACACAATCTTCACAATAAAATATGCTTGCCGACCAAATTTTATATTTTTATAGGAGATTCTGGACCATTCGATAAAGTGATTCTGTACCAATGAAAAAAATAGTAAAAAATATAAAAATTAAGCCTCCAAGCATATTTTATTATGAAAATCCTATCGAGAGGTTTGAATTGACTGTTCGGACTTTGAAACTAGAGATAAAAAATGTAAAGCATATTGGAGCACAAAATAATAGTACACAGAATAATAGTGTTACCATAAAAGAGTGTAATATATAATTGAATCTCTCATTTAAAATAACAAATGAATTGTCAGATATAAGAAGAATGAATCTTAAAATTCTGATTAAATATCTGATCAAACTCAAATTATTATGTTAAAACGAGAAAAACTTAAATTTCTGATGGAACGACGGAGCAAACATCGGTGGAGAAGAATCGACGGGATTTGAGTGTGATAAAATTTCACGGTGAAATTGCACAAAAAGGCAAAGTAATTTGACGAGAATTCAATCAATTGGATTTGGTGCGTCTCTTAGGCTGTACTTCGTAATTGGAGGTGAAATCCTCGTTAATCGGAAATTTTATTTGTACTATATTAAAAAAAAAACTAAATAACTATTTTTTTTCTTTGAGAAATTCAAAATCTACCACATCCTCTAAATAAACAGCGGATCTAATCCGCCTAAAATGACATGCCTGCCATTTTATTCAACAGACCTACTCTTTTTTTCTCTCTTCATTAATAGCGCATTGTTCCACGTTGCAAAAAATGGGTCTTGCTGTCTTCTTGCTTTTTGTTATTATTCTCACAGTTGCTCCACATGTTAGCTTTAACAACAACAACAAAAAGGAGTCAAATTAAATGGCGGACCTTCTCTTTTGTGTCCGCCATTTCATTTGGCACATGTAGCAGATTTCGAATTTATCAGAAAAAGTGGTTATTTGGTTTATTTTTTTTAATATGGTATAAATAAAAATTTCAACTCATTAATGAAAGAGGAAGGGAAGTGATCGAGAGTGAAGCTCACCTCCAAACAATAATCTTACACCCTAATTTGGGACGAAAATTGTTTCCAAAAATCAATGTATGCTAACAATCGTTCCCTTCCGCACAGTATGCGTTCACCTCCACTTCCTCTCCGCTTCTTTTCTTCTAAAGCAGGTGAAATCCTCAGACAATTGCAGTCTAAGGCAAGGTTCCCCTCCACACAATGTTTCTGCCTTTCTCTTCCTCCGCGTACCCCCAATTGAAACACAACCTTAATCTCTTCTTTGTCACAGTTTGCTCTCTCATTTTTCAGTGATATATTGAGTAAATTAAAGCAAATCTAGGAACTGCTTTCGTTCTGATAAAGAAATTCGAGTAGAACTAGGGGGCTCTTAAGTTCACCAAGCCTCTTTGTGAATTCAACTCTAAAACCAATCGAATTGATTTCACATCACGAATTCAAATGTTGAATCACTTCTACCTTATAAGTGATGCATTTACATGTAAAAAATTTAAACTTTCAAATTAATTTAGTATTAGTCAAGTGGTCAAAACTAGAAGGTTTATAAATTAATTTTAATGCAATCATTTTTTGAACAATTTTTTACCATTTAACCTTTTACATAATTAATTCAAAATTTTAAAATCTTTACATGTAGACGCATCACTTGTAAGGTATAAGAATTTCAACAATTTGAATTCGTTATTTAAAATCAATCCGATAGATTTTTATAGTTAAGTTCACAAAGATACTTGGTGAATTTAAGAGGACCCTAGTTTTACTCGAGAAATTCAATTTCAATGAACTACTGAATTGAATTTAGTTAAATTTTCATCCGTCATTTTTTATCATAACCAAAAAATTAAATAATATAATATTAATAACCAGTTTTGAGATTTATTTTCATTCATAACCAAACCGCCCCCATGGGGGGCGGTTTACATTGAGACTAGACCGCCCCCCGGGGGGGCGGTATGCTATATTTTTTTTTCTCAAAATTATTAAAACAAGAAAATAATGAAAAATAAAAAAATGCCGGTAATAAATAACTTTAGTCCCCAAGCAACCTGCCCCCCAGTGGGGCGGTTTAACCCCTGACCAACCTGCCCCCTGGGGGGGGCGGTTTACTTTTTTTTTTTTTAATACGATGATGAATTAATTATAATTATATTCATAACCAAAAAAATTGATATGTTTCTTTGAAATTGGATAGAAAAATATATAATTTAGTTTATTTCGAGTCCTTGAAATCGAACCGGAAGACATAATGCTTGTATAAGACTTCTCATGTGGCAATTACACTTGCTGCTGATGCATTTCTCGGTCCTGAAAAGTATTTTTCAACATAAGAAAATTCAGTTGAGACACTAAAAATCTTAAACTAAATTTTTGAGGCACTAAACGACGTTTTTTGGCGACTCTGATTTGTCGGATACCCGGTGTTACACCCCGGGTGTCGGTCACCACGTCTCCTCCTCCCCTTTCCGAATTGGGGTCATACGCGTCAATCCGACTTTCCTAGCCAAAGTTATGGCCGTTTAAAGTTTTAGAAAATTTTCAAATCATTTTAATGCAATTTTTTTAAGTAATTAATAATATATTTTTTTAAATGATATTATTAATATTATTATGCACTAGAAAACATTTTAAATGATGTTTCTTAAATGATGTTATTAAATTATTTTAAAAAAAATTAACACTTCGACAAAAGTTTTCTTTTTTTTAATAACACACAATGAAATATTTTAATTTTTCTTACAACCGCAAAAAATCCGATCTAAAAAATATTGATCCGGATTGTTTGTTTCAGTTCTTCTAATAAACTAAATTATATATTTTTCTATCTAATTTCAAAAAATATATTTGCGTTTTCATTTTTAGTGAAGAATGGCCGTATAGAGATTACAGTAGATAAGAATGGGCACCATTTTGTTTGTATGAAATTTATTTATTTGTTTATCTATTTTCATCTTTTGTTAATTTAAGTATGTTACTAAAAATTTATTGTTTCACGATCTAACTTTATTACAAAAATTAAACTTTTCTTATTAGATTGAAACATTCAAATCCTTAAAATATATATATATATAGCGGGGGGCGGTCTAGTCTCAATGTAAACTGTTCTCCATGGAGGCGGTTTGATTATGAATGGAAATAAATCTCAAAAAGTGAAATCTAATTGAACCGACCAATATAAAGGAAACGCCGTTGTGGCACGTGTGCCTCCTGTTAAGTGGGTCCCATTACTCAGTCATGATCAGCCTCTCGGTTAGTCCCCTACTGCAGGCGTCCAGTCCAGTCGAATCGTACCCTCTCAGGTATTGTAGAGGATCTTCCTCACTTTACGGTTTAAATTAAATATCAGACGCTTTGAGATTCGGGGTGACCTAGGGATAGTGTTATTGGGATTTGAGATTCGTGCCAAGTTAAAAAGAATGGTCCAGATTCACTAATTGTAAAAGATTGCCTTGTGAAATATTGGAGAGGATGTGAATTCCAGTCGAGTCCCGAACCAAACCATCTCCTTTGGTGTCGCTAGGTTTCCACAACTACACGCATCCGAGGAATCGAAGCTTGATCGGAAGCATAGAGCAATGGCGTTCACGATGAGGGCCGTGAAGGTTCCGCCTCACTCGGCGTCGCTAGGAGGCGAGGCACCGCGTCTTCAATCTCTTCAAGTCGGCGTGCCGTTCCCTTCCGACTGTCATGGAGATCTACACTCTCAACGACGTCGTCACCGTATCCCAGCTCCAATCCGCCATCTCCTCCGAGTTCCGTAAGAATGCTCATATCACCAATCCCAAGGTCTCTCTCTCTGGCTCTCGCTCTCGTTCTCGCTCTCGCTTGCGCTTGATGGATCCACTCTTAAATGGGTACAAGTTGATAGAATGGAATTAGACTTGTTGTTTATACTGTGTTTCAATCAGTGTTAGATATCAAGAATTGTACCATGGTTTAGTCATAGTGTTCTTCTTTGTCTTTGCATTTCTGTATGCTGTTGAGGTTTTTGTGCCAGTATGGTTAAATACAGCAATCAATTCTAAATGGTATAATTGTACCATTAAAATTTTGAAATGTCATACCAACCTGATGGTTGAATTGTTAGAAGCCTATTTGTATGTTAGGCTTGGCTCCTTTATGAGATTAATTTTATTGTTCATTTCTGAGGATAATTTCTGTGTTAAGATTCTTAAGGATATTATCATGGTTTGCAGTTAACTAGGTATTAATGATAATATATTTCATTATTAAAATTATGGAGTTAGCTAGTCTCATTAATTTTGTCCAGCACTTTGCCAAGGTCCCAAGAGCTAGATTAAGGTTCTAGTAAAGAATCCAAAATGTATTCTTTAGATAATTACCTATTTCAGGATTAGGTTTGGGAATCTATTGCTGGTATATATCATGCCTTCATTTTTGTTGTTTATCTTCTGTTTGTTTATTGATTTATGGACGGCTTGAGGGTTAATTGAAACAAAATTGGGTCAATTTGAGGTTAATTGGGGTTATTGCTAATATTTGAGCTGGTACTGTACTGTTAAGGTTATATATTGCATGGCACTTTCAATCATATTGCAATCAAGATATCTAATATATTTTTTCTGCCCACTACCCACTAATGAACTTAAACCTGATGTAATAAAATTCAAATTTGGGTTCAAACTGGCATTAGTCTCATGCTGGTTCATACTGTACAATATGTTACGCTCCCTAACTTGCTGAGCAGAAGGCCACCAGTTAGGTTTCCATTCTTAGCAGCTTTTCTGTAGAAACTCTGTTGTAAACTCAATAGATCATTACATTTAATTAAATTGAAAATTGTGATTTTGTCAAACAGGTGATAGACATGCTGCTGATTAAGGGACAGGAGGAGCTGAGCAATGTAGTGGAGCATGCAAAGCAGCGCCATCACATCATTGGCCAATATGTTGTCGACCGCACTGGAATGCTCCATGGCGCGGGCGCCACCAAGGATCCCTCGACTTCTCAGTTCCTTGACAATTTCTATACCTCCAATTACTTCTGAATATTAAATAAAAAGACCCTAGAAGCTTCCTCTTCCCTTTTCTCTCCTTAATTGTTTGCTCATTTTGCCCTTGTGGTGGTTTTATGAAAAGCTGCGACTTTTAATAAGAAATATTCTGATACCATCTGAAATGTAGCTTTCAGCATTTCTTGTGACAATTCAATTTGTTTTCATGTTATTTTCATTGAACAGTTCATATTATCTTTCTGAGAAACTTTCAGGCTTTGACGATCTGTCAACCGTTGTTAGGTTCAGGTAATATCCTTTAATTTCTCTGATTTTTATATGATTTTTGACATTTTTTTTTTTTGGACAAAATGTATTGTGACCTTTGTATACATGGTACTTTGGGTACGTTTAGCACTTCCATTAGTCTGTTCGAATGACCTAATTAACAATATTGTTGAATAACTAAAAGAGCAGATATAAATTTCCGACTTATAAAGAGCCTTAATAAAAGCACTGTAACAAATATCAAATTGAAATAGTTAGTACAAATTAGATCTGGGAAATATTGTGTTGTATTTTTGTGAAGCTGTCATTTATTTCAACAGAAGCAGGAATGTATTTTCCCAAATTATTACTGTCAACTTGCAAGTTAGTACTTGTTGATTTCTTTATATGATTTTTTCATAAAATATGTATTTAATAACTTTTTTTTTCATATAAGACAAGAATATGCCAACATGAAAGTTAGTTGTATTAGATATTGCCAACGTTCTCAAATTGTAAACGGTAAATGTGTACATTTTCCCGAAATTTTTATTAATATCATTTCAAAAATAAAAATAAACCAAATCAACACTGAAATTAGAGAATTCTTAAAATACCAGGATCAACAATTCAATATGTAGCCTTATTAATGGAGGGCCGCAGGTTGAATTGGAGTTCCCTAAAAACCTAAATATCAATGTATTATAGTGGAATTTTTGGTTTTTGGGGGGCCACTGATTCAATCTGCGACTTCCTATTAATGTGGCCACAGATTGAATTGGTTGTCCTGATATATTTGGAATTTTCCATAATTTGTAGGGTTTTTTTTTTTTTTTTGAGATTATAGTATAAATAAAAATTTTGGTACTTTTTCTTTATGCCCAACAAATTGCAAATGTTTAATATTTTACTTGATTTACAAAGTGCTGCCAAAGGTTGTTGAATTTTGTAATGCCAAAGTAATCGGAAACCAATCTAGCGGAATCATTCACGTTTTTTATGACTCAACCTTTTCATACATTTTTGATGATAAGTTCCCTGTTTTGGTGGTTGTGAGGCTTCAATAGCATGAACTATGAGCAACAAAAGTCTTGTGACATTATTGAAAAGATGAGGAATTTATTTTGTTACTTATGATAGAAAGCAATTGCTGGTGCAGATTGCAATATTAATTATATAATAAAATAATAATAAAAATATGTCAATCAAAATAAATTGCAATAAGTGTTCATTTAGATGCTATATTGAATTATTGGAGAAAACCAAAAACAAAAAATTGCAAGAAGAAGTGTGTTGATATGTAAGTAAGAATAATTTATAATTTAGTAGCTCAGGTTCTGTCGCTTGGCTCCTCTCAGTTTCTTTCTTGCTCAATCATCTTTCTCTCGCTCGATTGCTCTCTCTTTTTCTCCGAACTGAGTTGCGATGTTGATTTGTCAATAAGCTATTTTTTTATCTCTCAAGTGCGATACTAGTTTGTTAAATTCAGTTGCATGCTGTTTTTATTTTGTGAATTTTGTGCGATATTAGTTCTGAAGTTTCTCTCCGAGTGAATTACTAGAAACACTATTTCCTGGTACATCAAACAAGGAATATTTATTGAATGTTTTTTTTATGTTGGTTCTTTACACATATTGATATATTTTTAGATACTTACTTTATCATCAATAATCACTATTACTAACCTATTATGTTCCATAAACTAAATTATAATGCAACATTATTTTAGATAATTTTTTTTATAATTGAAAGCTGTGATTTGTTTGAAGTTCAATCCATTGTGTAATTGTTTAATTTGAAATACAAAAAAAAAAAACAGTATATCATGTGTTGTTCATACTCAGAATATTGATTGCTACAAAATACTCAAAATTAATTAATTAATTTCTTTGTTCAGTGTCAATAATTAGCTAGGTTTATCTTTACTGTTGAAAGAATTCCAATGTACTTATCGTCTTTCTCATTAATACTCTATAGCAAAAATATGGCTATGTAAAGAGTAGTCCAAGTCTTTCTTCTATTTTCTCTCTATTGACAGGAGTTTCTTGTTGTGGTATGTTTGTACTCCAGGTAGGGACAAAATCAAACTTTCAAATTATGAGGATAAAAAATTTATGAGGGTCACTCGTATACAAATTTTCCACAGAAAATATAGATCAATTTTACAATATTATAATATTTTACTTTAAATTATATAGAAAATTTTATAAAAATATAAACAATTTAAAAAATATGGAGGTCAATCGACCGATCACCATAGTTTTCTTCCTCCATTCGCCACTGACTTCAAGTAAAGAATGCAATACTTAGTTTAGTAACTATGTGTCTACTGATATGTTTTTTTGTTTTTGTTTTTTTGGATGCTTCTTTTTTAAGACATAGTACTGTTATTAATCATGAGTTATTTTGGTTTTGACTTTGTGTGCTATATTATTTTATCTAAAACTAATCAAAAGATGAAACTTTTTTCTTATACAGTTATTGTTTCAATCTTAATATCAGACTTTCGTCGAAGATTCTCAAAGCGAAATAATTAAAAATAGAAGACAATCAAGAAAAAGAGCATATGTGTAGAAACATTTTGATTAATTAGGAAATAAAAAAGCAGTGTGCAAATATTGTTTTCGAGAGTTAACTGTTGGTCCTACTTTAGAAACTATATAACTAAATAAACATATAAAAAATTAATGCGAATAAACTCTTTAAATTTTTTCCTGTTATTCTTATTTATATGTGTTGTATTTTTTAAATGCTTTGCGCATTAAAAATTTGTAAATTTTGTATTTGTCTAATGAAAATACAAATTATGGTTTTTTGAATTTTAGTGGATTTTCAAATAAAACTGTTGTACTAAATATTGATTTTTCAATGTTATAAATGTAGTGTTATATATTTACTAAATTTTTGTTTTGTTGAAATAACTTTATCTATTTATTACCCACAATATTAATTGTAATAACAAAACAACTACTAATAGAATTACTTCAGTTTGAAAAATAAGTAAACAAACAAGCAAACAGATAAATAAAAATAATATAAAATAATTAATATTATTTACTGTTGATGTCATAAATAAATATTTATATCTCATTAAGAGAGTAGAGAGAAAACGATCGGATACAGATCAGATAGTGGTCAAACCGTATCCTTATCAATTATATTTTTTGGATACATATACAAATACAGATAGTCTCCGATATGGATACAGATCGGATATTAAATGGATACCGATACAGATTGGATATCGGACGGATACAAATACGGATACGAAGATAATTCGGATAATTAAAAATAAATTACTAATGTTTTCATTCATTCATTAGATCTTATTTTTCATAATAAGTTTGTTGGACATCGGATGGATACGAATAACATCTCAGAATAATTTTTTCGTTCATTAATTAGATCTAATATTTTTCATAATAAGTTTGTTGGTTACAAAATATATATCATATTATAAAAAAATTAGTTACTAATCATGTCGTAGTGTTATATTGTTCATCAGAATATATATGTATATGAAGTTTAATAAATCATTGGTATGTATATGCAATTTAATAAATTAATTTAAGAACAAAAGTACATTTGTTGTAGTTTAATTAAGGATGTAAACAATCAAATATAGATAGTTACGGATAGTACCGTATTCTTATCTGTTATAATTTTTTGGATACATATCGGATAATTTTAGTAATTTTCCGGATACGGATCCGGACGAAATCAGATAATATCCGTATACACCTCTAAGAGAGAGAGAATTCAAATCCTCTGTGATATCTCAAACTTTGAGTGTTTTTATGGAAAATCTTGACCGTTCAAATACGGACTGCACGAATATTAAAACATAAATAACATTGTTCACTGCGCTTTCCCCGAATAGGCACCATACATGTCGGTCACGCAAAAATTGAGATATCTCAGAGGATACACACTCTGGACGTGTTCGGCTATCAAGCGGGAACGGAAATGAGTTTGAATTCGGCTCCAATTTGAATGGCCGAAAAAATATTTCCGTGAAAAAAAAACCTCACTCTGAGTCATTTTTTTTTTCCAGGGACAGTAGTTTACTACAGCCGAATACGATCTCAGAGAGACGCAGGTAGGTAGCGAATCTATTATATATATATATTCCCCGTAGCCTTTGCTACAGTAAATTCTATAGTTGGACTTACAATTGGGGCCCCTTTTTCAGCGACACCTATTTCTTTTCTTTGAAGGTTCAGCGACACCTATTTCAACGGATCTGTATTTTTTTCTTTACTTTTTCCCGCTTCCGGGAAGGATCTACGCATCTCTCTTTCTCTCTTTTGATCTTCTCCCTTCGCTTCCAGCCTCGAGAGTTCCAAAGAGGTAAAGACCAACCTCTTTCCTCTCTCTCTCTCTTCTATTCATCTATGCAACTCAATTTGTATCTCAATTTAGTCTTGGATCATATCAAGGAGCAGCCGCCCATACAATCGCCTTTTCTCCGCCTCGATCTGACCATGTCGTTTCGTGCCTCCTCACAACCGTTCTCAATTTCAAATGATATTAAGTTAATTTCCCTGTCTCTAACATACCAATTGGTCGTAGATGTTCCTTCCTTTTCATTTATCTACACCATTCAATAAACCTGGCCTTACGCTTTACAAATGAAAAATTGCACCTTAATGCCTAAATTGTCTTCTTTGGTGTGTGAGTTCTATACTGGTACTTGGTAGTTGCGAGAAGGAACTACGTACGACATAGGCCATATGATAGCAAATAAGGTAGTAACTAGCAAGTTCTGTTTTGAATCATTCATGCTTACTATCAGATTGCAAGTACAATAGGACTAGCACTTAAGCCAGTTTCTTACCATTAATGTTTTGAAACTACCTCTGTGAGGTTCATAAGTTTGTTTTTTCCTACTGTACAAGCTGTAGACTGCCTGATATAAACTATTCATGCCTGAAGTATGATGAACAGTAAAAGAAATTGATCTATTAGTCTAACATCCAAATTATCTGATACTTTTGCATATGGCATATGCAATTTGCTACGAATTGAGTTGATAGATTCTTCTGGTAAGTCCCTGAGTTCTACAAAAAATTGAATACTTGAATAGGTAGTCTTAATTTTTGAGGAAAAACAGAATATGATGAATAATTAGTTTTTATTACTAATTTTTCTGATTCTACAAGCTATCTGTACATGAATATATAAGCTAATTCTACTAGCCATTTGGGCTCTTTCCTAAATTACAAATGATGGATATTTTATCTAATTACAAGCTAGGTACCAAGTATGACCGTGACAGCTGTACTATGGATGCTGGCCTTTATTTGCTGCCTTATTTACAGCCTGTGATGATGATTCTGATGAGGCTCTTATTCTAATTTCTCAACACTCCCCCTCAAGTGGGGTTCGAATAAATTTATTGAACCCAACTTGCCGAGTATATTCAGATGGCTAGCTTTGTCTAGAGCCTTTGTAAAAATATCTGCCAGTTGCTCTTTGCTTCTGACAAATGGAGTTTCTATTTCCCCCGACTGCACTTTTTCTCTGACAAAGTGACAGTCTACTTCTATATGTTTTGTCCTCTCGTGGAAGACTGGATTGGATGCAATGTGTCGTGCAGCTTGATTGTCACAATACATTTGCATGGTTCTTGTGTGCTCTATCTTCGTGTCAGTGAGTAACTGCTTAATCCAAATAAGCTCACTTGCTGTAGATGCCATGGCTCGATATTCTGCTTCAACACTTGATCTAGCCACCACATTCTGCTTCTTGCTTTTTCAAGTGACCAAGTTACCACCTACAAATGTACAAAACCCTGTGGTTGATTTTCTGTCACAGCTTCCGGCCCCATCTGCATCAGAAAAACCAACCACATCATTAGAATTATTTTTCTTCATCCAAATTCCTTGACCTGGAGTGCCTTTAAGATATCTTAACATCCTATCTATTGCACTCAAGTGACTGGTACGTGGAGCATGCATAAATTGGCTTATGACACTAACTGCAAAGGCAATATCAGGTTTCGTTACTGTAAGATAAATTAATTTGCCTACCATTCTTTGGTATTGTTCTATGTCAGATAGTGTTCCACCTTCTTCAATTCCTAGTTTAATATTTGTTTCCATAGATGTACTAGCTAGTTTAGCTCCCAATTTACCAGTTTTCTTTAACAGGTCAAGGACATATTTTCTTTGAGATAGAAATAATCCTTTACTGGAGTGAGCTATTTCTATTCCAAGAAAATATGAAAGTTGTTCAAGGTCTTTGATATCAAATTCTCTCTTTAAATATTGTTTTACCATTTTAATTTCCTCATTATTATTTCCAGTGACAATAATATCATCTACATAAACAAGAATAATAGTAGTGATGTTTTGTGAGTGTTTTATGAACATAGAGGAATCTGCTGTACTTTTGACAAAGTTAATTTTTAAAAGAGAAAAGCTTAGTTTGGCATACCATGCTCTTGAAGATTGCTTGAGGCCATAGATCGCCTTCTTTAATTTACACACCAGTGATGAATCTGACTCATTTTTGTGCCCTGGAGGAAGAGTCATATAGACTTCTTCTTCCAAGTTTCCTTGAAGGAATGCATTTTTGACATCCACTTGGGATAAATTTCATCTCAAATTGGTGGCTACTGATAGTAGAATTCTAACTGTATTCATCTTTGCTACTGGTGCAAAAATTTCTTGGTAGTCGATACCATAAGTTTGGGTAAACCCTTTTGCCACTAACCTAGCTTTGTACCGTTCAATGGTACCATCACAATTATATTTGATTTTGTATACCCATTTACAACGTACGGGATTTTTTTCTTTTGGTAAAGGAATTATATCCCATGTGTTATTTTTTTCTAAGGCTTGAAGTTCTTCTAATTCATAGTCTTCTTCCAAATTGGACTTTGATTAGCTTCACTAAATGTGGTTGGTTCAATTTGATTTGTGATGTTACCTAAGTAGGCTCGGTATTCAGGAGATAGCATATCATATGAAATAAAATTTTGGATGGGATACATAATCTCTTAATTTTATTGAAGGTTGAGTTTGTCTTGTAGATCTTCTCAAGACAATTTCTTTTTCAGTTGGTTCTTCTTGAGTTTGTTCTTCAATTGTCTCATTATCTCCCCCTGAAGAAATTGCACTTGTTTCGTTGTCTTGTTCTTTGACTGCATGCTCCACCTGTGCTTGATTAATTTCTTCAGGAAAAGTAAAATTATTTGGAGGTAATATGACTAGTAGACCTTGTGTATTTTCTTGTTCACTTGTTGTGTAATATGGTTCATTTTCAAAAAATGATACATCTCCTGAGATATAAAGTTTATGATTTTTTGGATCATAACATTTATATCTCTTTTTTTGGGGATGAGTATCCTAAGAATATGGCTTTAACTGCATTTTTATCTAGCTTGTCATGTCTTTTGATATGTACAAAATATGTACACCCAAAAACTCTTATGTGATCAAGATCTATTTTTCTATTTTTAAGAATTTCTATGGGACTCATATTATTAAGCATAACAATAGGCAATCTGTTTATTAGGTAAGTTGCAGTTAACACAGCATCTGACCAATAAGATTTTGGAACGTTAGTTTGAAAGAGAAGAGATCTAGTGACTTCAAGTAAATGTCGATTTTTTCTTTCTGAAACTCCGTTTTGCTCGAGAGTATTAATACAAGTGGTTTGGTGTAGAATTCCTTTTTGTTTAAAAAATTCTATGAAGTTTTTGTTTATGTATTCTATCCCATTATCTGATCTAAAAACTTTAATTTTTGCATTATATTGATTTTCAATAAAATTGTAAAATTCTTCAAAATATGAAAAAACTTCATTTTTTTCCTTTCAAAAGGTAAATCCAAGTGGTACAAGAAAAATCATCAATAAACGTGACAAAATATTTAAAATGATTATAAGAGTCGACTAGGGTTTGGACCCCAAACATCGAATGAATTAAATCAAAATATTTTTCTGACTTATTGATAGATAAAGAAAATGGTAACCTAGTTTGTTTTGAAAGCTTACAAACATCACAATTTTTCGAATCTAAATTATAACAAAAAAGTTTATTCAAAATTTTATCAGATGGATGACCAAATCTCCAATGCAACAATTTGTCACGATCACCTAAATTTAATGCCACATGACAATTATTGGTGTTTTCATCAAGGTAATAAATGCCATTTTTCAAACATCCCTCACCAATCTTCTTCCCTGATTCTCGATCCTGAAAGGTCACTTTATTCGGTGAGAATATAACATTGCAATTTAATTCTTGTGTTATTTTACTAATTGATAATAAATTTGAATTGAAATCTGGTAAATATAAAATATTTTTCACATCCTTTGTAAAATTTTTTTTTGTACCAAAACCATGAATTTGGACTTTATCTCCATTAGCAACAATTACATGTTGAGTATTTTTATTTTGTGTAACATTGGTTAATTTATTTTTGTCCCATGTCATATGATCGGTAGCACCGGAGTCAATTATCCATCTATCTGTATTTTGACATATATTCGCAATTTTAAAATTGTTGTGAACTTTGGATGAATTTAAATTAGATTTAGAATGTACAAAACCTGTAGTTTGCTGTTGCAACAAGCTGTTCAGTTGAGTCAGCAGTTGATTTAGTTGTATTGTATGAGCCACAGAAGATCCAGCACCATCAAAATTGTGACTTGGTTGAGTCGGTTCAGCCCTAGCCCCTTCAGATCCGATTCCTTCATCTTTCTCTACAGCACCCCCAAATTTCATCTCTTTCTTTGGCTCCGCCCCATTTACCTCTGTCGCCCTTCTCTCTGACCGGTCGGAGGTGAGGATGGAGGAACCAGCAACCGTCGCGGTTGTGCCCTGATTTCTTGCAGTGGTCACACTGCTCAGTGCTCGAAGCTCCCTTCCCTTTGGCCGTGTCCCTGAAACTGGGGTTTTGAGTGTTTTACCTGAAACGCCTTGTTCTCTTGATTTTCTGACTGCCGAGGGTTCATGAGGGCCCGCCTAGATTGTTCTTGCTCAATTCTTGCTACTACATCATCAAAACTCGGCATCTCAGCCGATGCCAAGACTTGAGACCTGATCGATTCGTAGCTTGGGTCGAGAGCCCCCAGGTATGTAAAAATAAGGTCTTGTTCGGATCTTTTTTGGGTTTCAATCGGGTCTGTTGTTGGTGGAAGGTAGACATTGAGTTCTTCCCATTTTGACATGATTTCGGTCACTAGTTCGTTATTACTTTGAGTACTTTGTTTAATTTGGGCAAGCTCCTGTTTAAGGCTAAAGATATGAGCAAAACTTTTCTGTTGGCCATACCTTCTTTTGGCTTTTTCCCAAACCACCTTTGATGTGTTGGAGTACATGAGTACATTTGAAATCTGAGGTTCCATCGTGCTGAGTAGCCATGTCATAATCATTTTGTCGGTGGTCTCCCATTCTTCTATCTTTGCGCTCTCTTCAGGAGTTGGCTCGTTTGGTTTTGCTGCTTTGGGTTTTTTCTTTAGTTCCAGTGACAAAGTTTAACTTCCCTTTGCCACCGAGACCAATCGTTACAGACCTGGACCAGGGAATGTAATTTCTGTTGCCATTGAGGATGATGTTTGTGAGTTTAGTGTTGTCGGATTGAGGCACGTTGATTTTTGGGTTGCTGGTATGAATTTAAGGAGATCACTGTTATGATTTTTGGGTTGGAATCTTTTCTGGTAGAGAGAAAGAACTGATAAGAACAGTTGCTGGCAGCTTGAATTTTTCTGAAAAATCTGACTGCAGTTCTTTGTTATTCTGCAGTTTCTGATGTTGTTGCGGAATTTTTGAGTCAGGATATATCCTGCTCTGATACCATCTTAATTTTTGAGGAAAAACAGAATATGATGAATAATTAGTTTTTATTACTAATTTTTCTGATTCTACAAGCTATCTGTACATGAATATATAGGCTAATTCTACTAGCCGTTTGGGCTCTTTCCTAAATTACAAATGATGGATATTTTACCTAATTACAAGCTAGGTACCAAGTATGGCCGTGACAGCTGTACTATGGATGCTGGCCTTTATTTGCTGCCTTATTTACAGCCTATGATGATGATTCTGAGGCTCTTATTCTAATTTCTCAACAGGTAGCTACAGTTTCTGAGATTCATTATGATGTAAAAAACTGTTCCACCATGCAATTGTTAGCAACACTGATGTAATTCCATATCTACTAAATTTACAATCTTTAGGCCATGAAGCAAGATGAGGCAGTGGGTCGGGAAGAAAGAGAAACTGAGAGGAGAAAAGGATAGGAGCGTATGAGAAAAAAAAAAGGAGAAGTTATGATGGTGGTTAAAAATGCTAAATGGTTAGTAAAACAGATAGTAAAACAGATACTTTTATGCTAAATGGTTGAAATGTTACAGTTTAGATCCTTTTATTCTTACAATAAATGCAAGGTCCACTGGAACAAGAGAATGCTTCAAACAATTCCAGATGGCCATGGAGTTGGCTCAGGATGCTCTCAGACCAGCTACACTGGTCTTTTGTGTACGGCGTGGTCTCGGCCTATGGAATCTGCCAGGGTTTGGGATGTGGTTTAACTGAAGTTGCAAGCAATTTCTATTGGAAGGATGTGCAAAAGCTGCAACCTTCTTAGGCACAGTTTTATGATGGTCTGACTTGGATTCCTTGGATAGTCAAACCCATTTGGGGCCTTTTGACTGATTGTGTACTGGTGTAAGGGTACCAGAGACGACCTTATTTCATCTTGGCAGGTACATTTGCTTCTAGAACTGTCAATATCAGATGCGAATGCTATAAAGTTTGTTGTGTATTTTGGGTTTCGGGTTGGTTTGTGAGTGCATTGGTATGAAACTGACAGTAGATGCTTGCATATACTGTAAAGCCATAGTTTACTAAGGTAAATTTGGTTAATTTGAGGAGTTATTGTACAGTACGTAGAGAAAAGAACAAAATTAGAGACTTAAAGGAAAGGTTTGTCTAATTTCGGATTAATTCGGGACTCAAATGCGTTAAATTGAGGTCAAAAGGCATATATTTAGGTATAATTTGCCAATTTAATCAGATAAAACTAAACCTATCCTTCCATATATTGTCACAGGTGCAATGGGGATAATATCTACTCTAACTCTTATCTCTAGACAGCACGTTTCTCATAACACTTGCTGCAGTGGAAATGACACTGCAAAGTGTGACCATTGATGCATTAGTGGCACAAAAGAGCATAACACATGCGAGCATGTGCATCTTGTGTGAATCCATCGGAGGCCTTGTAGGTTACTCCATCAGTGGTGTTCTTGTTCATCAAATAGGATCTCAGGTTAGCAATTTGTTCAATTTGTTTGTTAATTGTTTGTTTCATTTTAATAGCTTTTCTATTTTGTACTTCTCATATAGTAGGGACCCTAGATAAGGGGTAAAGATAATGACATAGGAGTTTTTGCTTCATGCAGTGTACAGACAATAGAACCAAAACAGTGTTGTATATGAATTGTGCGCTACATGAAGCAAAATATGCTCTGTCAATGTCTTCACCCTAGATGAACCCTATTATGGTACCTAAGTTTGTGTATAATTCTCTTTATATAATACTAGATGATAATAAATCAAGTCTCAATTAAGCCAAGAAATGCCTGCAATGAAACAAAGAAGTCCAAAGAACTTTTATATTGGATAAAAAACTGGAACCATGCCAGCTTGTGCTACTGAGTTCTCTATTATAGTATTATATATTTTGCTTTTGTATTTTTAATAATACTAGATGTTTGTCTGAAAGGGGGTTCTTGGATTCTTAAGCATTCTTTCTGCACTTGTATTTTCAATTGGGATTGTACTGAAGGAGATCTGTATTCAAGATTTCTCTTATAATCAGGTTTGTTTGTATAAACTTGCATGCCAAATCTCAGCATATATGCAATTCTTAACCTATTTTTTTATGGGTCAATTTCTCCACTCGTTGCAAAAGATGGAGAAATTAATCTGGAGGGCAATTTGGGCATTTTGGTATGAAGAATTTAAATTCTGAGATAATGGTGTAAACAAATTTAACATTCTCATATTTCATAGGTATTTTAAGACTACCTACCAGGGGTAAAAAAAATATTTTTACTTTTTCCTTGTATCAATATCTTTTGTTCAATTAATAAAAGTATGTGGTCAGCATTGAAGTGTTCAGAAGTGTGGCGACCGTGTCTTTATATGTATCTCTCTCTTGCTTTGAGTCTGGATATCTCAGTTAGTATGTTTAACTGGTACAACAATCCTACAGCAGGGCCTGCTTTTTCTGAGGTACCAGAACTTTCCATTTTTTATCTGCGTCAAATTTGTAACTGTTAAAAGGTTAACTTGGAACTGTTTAGGTAAAGCTTTTAGAGTGAGGCTGTGTTACTTTGCAAAGTGCAAATCAGACCATACTGTGGATTCAAACAGTTGATCTGAATCGATCAACATGATCTCCATATGAAAATGTAGTTGGAGACGGACTTTTACTTTTATTAGAATTTTTTTACTATTTTTTACCTAGGTTGAAAATCACTACTTTTGGATGGTGAAGAATTTTTAAATCAGGTGATTTTCTACTTACTTTAAAAAATAGTTAAAAAATTCTAAAAAATGTAAATTCGATCTCCAACTCCAAGTACATTTTCATATGAAGATCATGTTGAACAGTTTGGATCGACTATTTGCAATTTGAAACAGATTTAATGATCCATAGTACGGACCAATCCGTGCTATGCATAGTACCATAGCCTCACTCAAAATATATACTCCACTTTATGCTATGATTGATAAGTTTGCAAGGATAAGGCCTCAGTCGAGGATAATTCTCTTTCAAGCTGGTAGCTATGCTAACCTCTATCTTGTTAGGTTTACATGATATAACAAAACTATTTTTTATTTCATTATAGAGTTTCATTGGACATATCTACTCAGTCGGATCAATAGGTTCTCTCCTCGGGGTATTGCTCTATCAAAGTAAACATAAAGATCACCCCTTTCGGAGCGTTTTCTTGTGGGCCCAGATACTCACTAGCAAGTCAGGCATGCTCAATTTGTTATTCCTACTCTGTCTAAACCTAAATCTTCATATACCCTATTATTTTTTCGGTGTAATAGACAGTGGTATCTCAGCATTTGTCGGGAACCTTAAGTGGATGCCGCTTTTGATTCTCAGCTACAAATTGTGTCCCCCAGGAGTCGCGGGGACGTTCTTTGCGCTTTTAATGTCTATTGACAATGCCGGTTTTTTTGACCTCGTCTTGGGTAGGTGGCCTTCTCCTTCATTTGCTCAAGGTTACCAGAGATGAATTCGGCAACTTGTGGATTGCTGTACTGATACGGAATTTTTCGAGATTGTTAATTGTTGCGGAAAAAGACGTAAATATTTTAGAAAAACAAAATGATATAGAACTAGAGGTGGTAGGAAAAGAAAGTGAGTTGGTCTCACTGATTGGGAAGAGTTGAGATTTTTTAGCAACTCTACGTCATATTTTTTTTTGTTTAGAAGAAAATGATATATTTATTTGTACTTCTTTCATGAATTATTTTGTTTCTATTTTATTTTTTATTTTTATACAATAAATAGGATGCAAAATGCAATTATTTATTGCGCCCTTCTGGCGGCTATTTTTGCGAGTTGATGTAATTATTTATTGTACTGTGATTGTGGGTGAATTAGTGACTTGAGTAATTAGCCCTTGTAATTAAACATTTTCTTATCAATATATTGTTGGCGGTTAACCATCAAAAAAAAAAAACTTGAATAAGAAAGTAATGAGGTAAATGATATTCGTTTGCTGGTTACAATGGAGAAGAAACAATCCATTGAGATATTTGAAAAGATGAGGGATCACTTAACAATAATTTATTTTATTTCGACTATCTTTAAACATAAAGTTTATATATGAAATCTTACATTAGAGACATATTTTACATAATGAACATGTCTCGTATTTATGAAAGCTACAATCTTCATCACCAATTCTAAAATTTGTACCTTAATATAATAAATAAATAAATAACGAAATCAATTTGTGGTAAATTAATTGCAAAAAGGAGATGCTGCACTCGGCATTCAGTTTTCTCATCTTCAATTCCCAAATGGTCTTCTCAGCAAGTAACACGAAGCCAGTACTAGTAGCATTAATGCCTTTGCGAGTTCCACCACATAAAACAAATTTAAAGCGAAATCCGAATTGGCCTTATTTATCTTTTCTATTTGGCCAAAATCCTGTGAATATAGCTGCATCCCAGAGAGAACAGTAGTAGTCAGGGCAGAGATGAGCTGAAACCAGTAGAAGAGCGCCGACTGGCGCATGCTACGATGATGAACACGAATGCCTTCAAAGAGCAATGTCACCGTGATGAAAACAAAATCTTTCATTTGCAGGGTGAATGCAAATCCACCACCACCGTAGCACCACACAATCATTTCCCAGGCACAATCTCCTGCTTTCCCCGCTAGCCATAGCCGTGGTCTCTAGCCATAGCTACATGGTTGTTATTCGACAAACATTGTCGGATCATTCTCCCAGCACTTCTTCACCAGGGATGTTCGGTTGGTCACCATTGTCAATTGTTATGTCCTCTATACTGAAAGTTACATTTATATCATCTGAGTCAAATATTACATCTAACCGGAATTTGTTTTTCCTTGTATGATCAGTTTTGCCTCTAGTAAAGATTATACTAGATTTTTTGTATATTTTTTTAATGTTGTGCAACTAATTCACTATTAAATAAACAATTTTAGAATAATAAATTTTCTAATCATTTTCCCAGCAATTAATTCTTTTGAACAATTTGATTTGGATCAAACTTAAAATTGATAAATGGATCGCCAACACTTAAATTGATAAATGGTTGGCCCAAATTTGCTCCTGCCAAAACTAATCTCAGATCAGCTACAGATGGGCCCAATAGAAAAAGAATTAACAAAAGCCCAGATCTGCTATAATTTGTAATGCGTACAAATTTCGGTGTAAAAAGAAAAGATGATCATTATTTTGACAATTATGATAACATATTTTCTAAAACAATTCAAATAAAATTGATAATTAATTTTATAGATTGCTTAAATATATGTTTTTTTTTTTTCAATTAAAGTATTATTTTGATGGTACATCAAGAACTGTTGTCTTTTAATTTCAACTTTTAAATCACTTGAAATATATACTAAATCCCATCATATTTTTAATTGTAGAAACGATATGTGAATAATATAGATCATATATATAATATTGTATTTCAAATTTAAGATTATTTAGATTGTCAAACTGAAAAAAATGTGTAGTTGTTCCCTCAATAGAAAAAAGGTATACTTTTTTTTTGCTTTTCAATATTTTTTAAAAGTGAATACATTTTTTTTTTTTCACAAAAACTACACGGTCCGTATGATCAAGAATTTCGGGACGAAACTAGAAAATTGAGATTAGAAACTAAAACAACAATATAGTGCAATTTTATTTTATAAGAGAATATAAAATGTTCATGCATATAAAATTGCTAATTAACTCGAAAACAATATGAATGCATTAAAATTAATTTATAAACCTTTTACTTTTGACCGCTTGACTTAATACTAAATTAATTCGAAAGTTTAAATTTTTTGCATGTAAATGCATCACTCACAAGGTAGAAGAGCTTCAACGGTTCAGATTCGTCATTTAAAGTCAATCCGATAGATTTTAGAATTAAGATCACAAATAGACTTGGTGAACTTAAGAAACCTGCTAGTTCTAAGAATTATACTTATGGGGTTTTAAAATATATTAATTTCTTTGGCGCCATGCCAAACCTGACCAACGACCATATAGCGCTGCATGTTCTATATATATATATATCATTTACCAATCGCCCCAAAAAATTAAAATAGTTTGCTATTTGAAATAAGGTTTCTTTGAGTAGGAACTTACGGATCCATCTGCCAAGAAACTAATCTGTTTTATGGATGCTATATATACAGGCGATTTGAATCCCAGACCCGGAATTGGAATTGCTGGCTTCAATATCATCAGTTGATGTCTTAATTGGTACCATATTGCACTGAGGTCTGCTCAAATGTGAGAGGTCTGTTCTGTCCAAAAGCAATTGAACACTAAAGCAATTGAACACTGAGAGTTTATTCACAAAAGTTATAAATTGACCCCATATAACTTTTGTATAAATTGTCACCAAGTCTGCAGACCCATAAACTCTCAGTGTTCAATTGCTTTAGGGCTGGGCCCTCGCTGATTTTTTTTTCTCAAAAAAAAAAAAAATATAAATTGAACAGAACAGAACTGAACTCTCACATTTGAACACCCCACACCTCTCACAATCAAGCCTCTTCTCTCTCTTTGCATTCTCTGAGCTGATCTGCTATCACCCCATCTCTCACAATATGGTGCCAATTAAGACATCAACTGATGATGACATTGAAGCCAGCAATTCCAATTCCGGGTCTGGGATTCAAACTGCAGCTGTGTCCCCACAGAATGATCCGTAAGTTCCTACTAAGGAAACCTTATTTCAAATAGCGAAAGTTTATTTTTTGGAACAGATTTATGATATATATATAGAGAGAGAGAACATGCAACGTCTATGCTTGTGCTGGTCTGGTCTGGCATGGCGCCAAAGAAATTAATATATTTTAAAACCCCATAAGTATAATTCTTAGAACTAGCAGGTTTCTTAAGTTCACCAAGTCTATTTGTGATCTTAATTCTAAAATCTATCGGATTGACTTTAAATGACGAATCTGAACCGTTGAAGCTCTTCTACCTTGTGAGTGATGCATTTACATGCAAAAAATTTAAACTTTCGAATTAATTTAGTATTAAGTCAAGCGGTCAAAAGTAAAAGGTTTATAAATTAATTTTAATGCATTCATATTGTTTTCGAGTTAATTAGCAATTTTATATGCATGAACATTTTATATTCTCTTATAAAATAAAATTGCACTATATTGTTGTTTTAGTTTCTAATCTCAATTTTCTAGTTCTGTCCTGAAATTCTTGATCATACGGACCGTGTAGTTTTTGTGAAAAAAAAAATGTATTCACTTTTAAAAAATATTGAAAAGCAAAAAAAAATGTATACCTTTTTTCTATTGAGGGAACAACTACACATTTTTCAGTTTGACAATCTAAATAATCTTAAATTTGAAATACAATATTATATATATGATCTATATTATTCACATATCGTTTCTACAAAAATATGATGGGATTTAGTATATATTTCAAGTGATTTAAAAGTTGAAATTAAAAGACAACAGTTCTTGATGTACCATCAAAATAATACTTTAATTGAAAAAAAAAACATATATTTAAGCAATCTATAAAATTAATTATCAATTTTATTTGAATTGTTTTAGAAAATATGTTATCATAATTGTCAAAATAATGATCATCTTTTCTTTTTACACCGAAATTTGTACGCATTACAAATTATAGCAGATCTGGGCTTTTGTTAATTCTTTTTCTATTGGGCCCATCTGTAGCTGATCTGAGATTAGTTTTGGCAGGAGCAAATTTGGGCCAACCATTTATCAATTTAAGTGTTGGCGATCCATTTATCAATTTTAAGTTTGATCCAAATCAAATTGTTCAAAAGAATTAATTGCTGGGAAAATGATTAGAAAATTTATTATTCTAAAATTGTTTATTTAATAGTGAATTAGTTGCACAACATTAAAAAAATATACAAAAAATCTAGTATAATCTTTACTAGAGGCAAAACTGATACAAAGAAAAACAAATTCCGGTTAGATGTAATATTTGACTCTAATGATATAAATGTAACTTTCAGTATACATCCAATTGACATCAGTGACCAACCGAACATCCCTGGTGAAGAAGTGCCGGAGAATGATCTGACGATGTTCGTCAGAATAACAACCATGCTTGGAGACTATGGCTAGCGGCCCGGGAAAGCCGGAGATTGTGGGGATGATGGCGGTGCTACGGGGTGGATTTGCATTCATGCTGCAAAAGAAAGATTTTGTTTTCATCATCGGTGACATTGCTCTTTGAAGGCATTCGTGTTCATCATCGTAGCATGCGCCAGTCGGCGCTCTTCTACTGGTTTCAGCTCATCTCTGCCCTGACTACTACTGTTCTCTCTGGGATGCAGCTATATTCACAGGATTTCGGCCAAATAGAAAAGATAAATAAGGCCAATTCGGATTTCGCTTTAAATTTGTTTTATGTAGTGGAACTAGCAAAGGCATTAATGCTACTAGTACTGGCTTCGTGTTACTTGCTGAGAAGACCATTTGGGAATTGAAGATTGTAGAAAACATAAATGCCGAGGACATGTTCTTTATGTAAATATATGTACCACAAATGTAAGATTTCATTATTTAAACTTTATGTTTAAAGATTAGTCGGAATACAAATTTTAATTATTGGTGATGAAGATCCCTCATCTTTTCAAATATCCGATGGATATGTTTCATCTCCATTGTAACCAGCAAACGAATATCATTACCTAATGTACGATTTCTTATTCAAACTTTTTGTTTTAAAGATTAGTCGAAATAAAATATTGATAAGAAAATATTGTTAAGTGATCCCTCAATCTTTTCAAATATCTCAATGGATTGTTTCTTCTCCAAATGTAACCAGCAAACGAATATCATTTACCTCATTACTTTCTTATTCAAGTTGCATTTTGCATCCTATTTATTGTATAAAAATAAAAAATAAAATAGAAACAAAATAATTCATGAAAGAAGTACAAATAAATATATCATTTTCTTCTAAACAAAAAAAATATGACGTAGAGTTGCTAAAAAATCTCAACTCTTCCCAATCAGTGAGACCAACTCACTTTCTTTTCCTACCACCTCTAGTTCTATATCATTTTGTTTTTCTAAAATATTTACGTCTTTTTCCGCAACAATTAACAATCTCGAAAAATTCCGTATCAGTACAGCAATCCACAAGTTGCCGAATTCATCTCTGGTAACCTTGAGCAAATGAAGGAGAAGGCCACCTACCCAAGACGAGGTCAAAAAAAACCGGCATTGTCAATAGACATTAAAAGCGCAAAGAACGTCCCCGCGACTCCTGGGGGACACAATTTGTAGCTGAGAATCAAAAGCGGCATCCACTTAAGGTTCCCGACAAATGCTGAGATACCACTGTCTATTACACCGAAAAAATAATAGGGTATATGAAGATTTAGGTTTAGACAGAGTAGGAATAACAAATTGAGCATGCCTGACTTGCTAGTGAGTATCTGGGCCCACAAGAAAACGCTCCGAAAGGGGTGATCTTTATGTTTACTTTGATAGAGCAATACCCCGAGGAGAGAACCTATTGATCCGACTGAGTAGATATGTCCAATGAAACTCTATAATGAAATAAAAAATAGTTTTGTTATATCATGTAAACCTAACAAGATAGAGGTTAGCATAGCTACCAGCTTGAAAGAGAATTATCCTCGACTGAGGCCTTATCCTTGCAAACTTATCAATCATAGCATAAAGTGGAGTATATATTTTGAGTGAGGCTATGGTACTATGCATAGCACGGATTGGTCCGTACTATGGATCATTAAATCTGTTTCAAATTGCAAATAGTCGATCCAAACTGTTCAACATGATCTTCATATGAAAATGTACTTGGAGTTGGAGATCGAATTTACATTTTTTAGAATTTTTTAACTATTTTTTAAAGTAAGTAGAAAATCACCTGATTTAAAAATTCTTCACCATCCAAAAGTAGTGATTTTCAACCTAGGTAAAAAATAGTAAAAAAATTCTAATAAAAGTAAAAGTCCGTCTCCAACTATATTTTCATATGGAGATCATGTTGATCGATTCAGATCAACTGTTTGAATCCATAGTATGGTCTGATTTGCACTTTGCAAAGTAACACAGCCTCACTCTAATAGCTTTACCTAAACAGTTCCAAGTTAACCTTTTAACAGTTACAAATTTGACGCAGATAAAAAATGGAAAGTTCTGGTACCTCAGAAAAAGCAGGCCCTGCTGTAGGATTGTTGTACCAGTTAAACATACAAAGCAAGAGAGAGATACATATAAAGACACGGTCGCCACACTTCTGAACACTTCAATGCTGACCACATACTTTTATTAATTGAACAAAAGATATTGATACAAGGAAAAAGTAAAAATATTTTTTTTTACCCCTGGTAGGTAGTCTTAAAATACCTATGAAATATGAGAATGTTAAATTTGTTTACACCATTATCTCAGAATTTAAATTCTTCATACCAAAATGCCCAAATTGCCCTCCAGATTAATTTCTCCATCTTTTGCAACAAGTGGAGAAATTGACCCATAAAAAAATAGGTTAAGAATTGCATATATGCTGAGATTTGGCATGCAAGTTTATACAAACAAACCTGATTATAAGAGAAATCTTGAATACAGATCTCCTTCAGTACAATCCCAATTGAAAATACAAGTGCAGAAAGAATGCTTAAGAATCCAAGAACCCCCCTTTCAGACAAACATCTAGTATTATTAAAAATACAAAAGCAAAATATATAATACTATAATAGAGAACTCAGTAGCACAAGCTGGCATGGTTCCAGTTTTTTATCCAATATAAAAGTTCTTTGGACTTCTTTGTTTCATTGCAGGCATTTCTTGGCTTAATTGAGACTTGATTTATTATCATCTAGTATTATATAAAGAGAATTATACACAAACTTAGGTACCATAATAGGGTTCATCTAGGGTGAAGACATTGACAGAGCATATTTTGCTTCATGTAGCGCACAATTCATATACAACACTGTTTTGGTTCTATTGTCTGTACACTGCATGAAGCAAAAACTCCTATGTCATTATCTTTACCCCTTATCTAGGGTCCCTACTATATGAGAAGTACAAAATAGAAAAGCTATTAAAATGAAACAAACAATTAACAAACAAATTGAACAAATTGCTAACCTGAGATCCTATTTGATGAACAAGAACACCACTGATGGAGTAACCTACAAGGCCTCCGATGGATTCACACAAGATGCACATGCTCTGCATGTGTTATGCTCTTTTGTGCCACTAATGCATCAATGGTCACACTTTGCAGTGTCATTTCCACTGCAGCAAGTGTTATGAGAAGCGTGCTGTCTAGAGATAGAGTTAGAGTAGATATTATCCCCATTGCACCTGTGACAATATATGGAAGGATAGGTTTAGTTTTATCTGATTAAATTGGCAAATTATACCTAAAAATATGCCTTTTGACCTCAATTTAACGCATTTGAGTCCCGAATTAATCCGAAATTAGACAAACCTTTCCTTTAAGTGTCTAATTTTGTTCTTTTCTCAATCTACGTACTGCACAATAACTCCTCAAATTAACCAAATTTACCTTACTTAGTTAACTATGGCTTTACAGTATATGCAAGCATCTACTGTCAGTTTCGTACCAATGCACTCACAAACCAACCCGAAACCCAAAATACACAACAAACTTTATAGCATTCGCATCTGATATTGACAGTTCTAGAAGCAAATGTAATGCCAAGATGAAATAAGGTCGTCTCTGGTACCCTTACACCAGTACACAATCAGTCAAAAGGCCCCAAATGGGTTTGACTATCCAAGGAATCCAAGTCAGACCATCATAAAACTGTGCCTAAGAAGGTTGCAGCTTTTGCACATCCTTCCAATAGAAATTGCTTGCAACTTCAGTTAAACCACATCCCAAACCCTGGCAGATTCCATAGGCCGAGACCACGCCGTACACAAAAGACCAGTGTAGCTGGTCTGAGAGCATCCTGAGCCAACTCCATGGCCATCTGGAATTGTTTGAAGCATTCTCTTGTTCCAGTGGACCTTGCATTTATTGTAAGAATAAAAGGATCTAAACTGTAACATTTCAACCATTTAGCATAAAAGTATCTGTTTTACTATCTGTTTTACTAACCATTTAGCATTTTTAACCACCATCATAACTTCCCTTTTTTTCTCATACGCTCCTATCCTTTCCCTCTCAGTTTCTCTTTCTCCCGACCCATGCCTCATCTTGCTTCATGGCCTAAAGATTGTAAATTTAGTAGATATGGAATTACATCAGTGTTGCTAACAATTGCATGGTGGAACAGTTTTTTACATCATAATGAATCTCAGAAACTGTAGCTACCTGTTGAGAAATTAGAATAAGAGCCTCAGAATCATCATCATAGGCTGTAAATAAGGCAGCAAATAAAGGCCAGCATCCATAGTACAGCTGTCACGGCCATACTTGGTACCTAGCTTGTAATTAGGTAAAATATCCATCATTTGTAATTTAGAAAGAGCCCAAACGGCTAGTAGAATTAGCCTATATATTCATGTACAGATAGCTTGTAGAATCAGAAAAATTAGTAATAAAAACTAATTATTCATCATATTCTGTTTTGCCTCAAAAATTAAGATGGTATCAGAGCAGGATATATCCTGACTCAAAAATTCCGCAACAACATCAGAAACTGCAGAATAACAAAGAACTGCAGTCAGATTTTTCAGAAAAATTCAAGCTGCCAGCAACTGGTTCTTATCAGTTCTTTCTCTCTACCAGAAAAGATTCCAACCCAAAAATCATAACAGTGATCTCCTTAAATTCATACCAGCAACCCAAAAATCAACATGCCTCAATCCGACAACACTAAACTCACAAACATCATCCTCAATGGCAACAGAAATTACATTCCCTGGTCCAGGTCTGTAACGATTGGTCTCGGTGGCAAAGGGAAGTTAAACTTTGTCACTAGAACTAAAAAAAACCCAAAGCAGCAAAACCAAACGAGCCAACTCCGAAGAGAGCGCAAAGATAGAAGAATGGGAGACCACCGACAAAATGATTATGACATGGCTACCAGCACGATGGAACCTCAGATTTCAAATGTACTCATGTACTCCAACACATCAAAGGTGGTTTGGGAAAAAGCCAAAAGAAGGTATGGCCAACAGAAAAGTTTTGCTCATATCTTTAGCCTTAAACAGGAGCTTGCCCAAATTAAACAAAGTACTCAAAGTAATAACGAACTAGTGACCGAAATCATGTCAAAATGGGAAGAACTCAATGTCTACCTTCCACCAACAACAGACCCGATTGAAACCCAAAAAGATCCGAACAAGACCTTATTTTTACATACCTGGGGCCTCTCGACCCAAGCTACGAATCGATCAGGTCTCAAGTCTTGGCATCGGCTGAGATGCCGAGTTTTGATGATGTAGTAGCAAGAATTGAGCAAGAACAATCTAGGCGGGCCCTCATGAACCCTCGGCAGTCAGAAAATCAAGAGAACAAGGCGTTTCAGGTAAAACACTCAAAACCCCAGTTTCAGGGACACGGCCAAAGGGAAGGGAGCTTGAGCACTGAGCAGTGTGACCACTGCAAGAAATCAGGGCACAACCGCGACGGTTGCTGGTTCCTCCATCCTCACCTCCGACCGGTCAGAGAAAGGGCGACAGAGGTAAATGGGGCGGAGCCAAAGAAAGAGATGAAATTTGGGGGTGCTGTAGAGAAAGATGAAGGAATCGGATCTGAAGGGGCTAGGGCTGAACCGACTCAACCAAGTCACAATTTTGATGGTGCTGGATCTTCTGTGGCTCATACAATACAACTAAATCAACTGCTGACTCAACTGAACAGCTTGTTGCAACAGCAAACTACAGGTTTTGTACATTCTAAATCTAATTTAAATTCATCCAAAGTTCACAACAATTTTAAAATTGCGAATATATGTCAAAATACAGATAGATGGATAATTGACTCCGGTGCTACCGATCATATGACATGGGACAAAAATAAATTAACCAATGTTACACAAAATAAAAATACTCAACATGTTTTGACTTCTAGTGTGAATATAATGACAGAGCATATTTTACTTCATACAGCGCACAATTCATATACAACACTGTTTTGGTTCTATTGTCTGTACACTGCATGGAGCAAAAATTCGTCTGTCATTATCTTTACCCCTTATCTAGGGTTCCTACTATATGAGAAGTACAAAATAGAGAAGTTATTAAAAATGAAACAAACAATTAACAAACAAATTAAACAAATTGCTAACCTGAGATCCTATTTGATGAACAAGAACACCACTGATGGAGTAACCGACAAGGCCTCCGATGGATTCGCACAAGATGCACATGCTCTAGCTGCATGTGAGAGGTGAGAGATGGATGTGTTATGCTCTTTTGTGCCACTAATGCATCAATGGTCACATCAGATATTTCCGCACCGGCACTTTGCAGTGTCGTTTCCACTGCAGCAAGTGTTATGGGAAGCGTGCTGTCTAGAGATATAGTTAGAGTAGATATTATCCCCATTGCACCTGTGACAATATATGGAAGGATAGGTTTAGTTTTATCTGATTAAATTGGCAAATTATACCTAAAAATATGCCTTTTGATCTCAATTTAAGGCATTTGAGTCCCGAATTAATCTGAAATTAGACAAACCATTCCTTTAAGTCTCTAATTTTGTTCTTTTTCTACGTACTGCACAATAATTCCTCAAATTAACCAAATTTACCTTACTTTGTTAACTATGGCTTTACAGTATATGCAAGCGTCTACTGCCAGTTTCGTACCAATGCACCCACAAACCAACCCAATACCCAAAATACACAACAAACTTTATAGCATTCACATCTGATATTGACAGTTCTAGAAGCAAATGTACTTATGTACCTGCCAAGATGAAATAAGGTCATCTCCGGTACCCTTATACCGGTACACAATGGGTTTGACTATCCAAGGAATCCAAGTCAAACCATTATAAAACTGTGCTTGAGAAGGTTGCAGCTTTTGCACATCCTTCCAATTGAAATTGCTTGCAATTTCAGTTACACCACATCCCAAACCCTGGCAGATTCCATATGCCGAGACCACGCTGTACACAAAAGACCAGTGTAGTTGGTCTGAGAGCATCCTTAGCCAACTCCATGGCCATTTGGAATTGTTTGAAGCATTCTCTTGTTCCAGTGGACCTTGCATTTATTGTAAGAATAAAAGGATCTAAACTGTAACATTTCAATTTCTATAACTTTGTTTACTTTTGTGAAGAGGAGTTCTTGCTCGAACAAGATTTCTATTTTTTGTAAAAGATGTTTTTGGGTAGAAATCCAAACGAGAAGAAGAAAGGGTGTTGCAAATATTATTTTGTATCATTGGTTGACCGTATAATGTATTTGCCAAATGCAAACGAGAAGAAGAAAGGGTGTTGACCCAATATTATTTTGTATTATTGGTTGACCGTATAATGTATAAGATCTCCACTGTTTTACCTAAAGGCAATAATTGCTTTTGGAGGATAATTATTGCTTAATTGCTAGTGCAAGCAATTAAGCAATAATTTGTTATCCTTAATTGAACAAATTCAATTAGTGTGGCAGAGACGAGGAGAGCAGTTTGGGTCCGATGGGCTTCTCGATTCGCTTTAAGCTCCGTGCGCACAATTATTAAAGCAAATACGCACGTCTCTTAAAGCAACACGCACATATTTTAAAGTTGACCGGATGATTATGCAACTCATCGAACTCAGTTTGGATCCGATGCCCATCGGACTTAAATTTGGATCCGATGGGCTTCATAATTGTCCGACTCGCTTTAAGACGAGTTGTGTTTACCCAAAATCCTGTTAGTGTAGCTGCATTGTATAGAGTCCAGAGAACACCAGTAGTCATGCCCGGGTTGCCACAGAAGATACGCAGCATCTGCCAAAAGCAATTCACAAAACTAAGCCCAGATATGCTACAGTTGGGCCCAACAGACAAAAGCAATTCACAAAAGCCCAGATCTGCTATAATGGTTATGCGCATAGATTTAGGTGTAAAAAGAAAAGAAGATTCTTATTTTGACAATCTTAATAATATGTTTTTTTATTAAATCAAATAAAATTAAAATTGAAAATTAACTTTATAGATTTCTTAACTATCAATTTCTTTTACAATTAAAGTATCTTTGATGATACATCAAGGATCATTAGTTTCAACTTTCAATTACTTGAAATATATATTAAATCTCATCATATCTGTTCAGGCTCTAGTCCGGATGCGACGTTGCCACTATCGAATGTGGTATAGACTTACCTACATGCGACTGCGCATGCGGCATTGTCACTACCCGCAAGACACTATGGTGTTCTCTTACTTGTTTTGTAAGGTTTTCCAATCTTTTGACCAGCTTTTGGGCTACCAAGACTAAAGTATTTTAAGTACGAAACTTTGTTCTTTTCCTTATACTACTCCCTAGTTGAAATATCTCAAATCTCTAGATAATCTCTAATGTTATTATGACTAAGTAAACCTAACTTAAGATGTTTTCTATCATATCTTGCCAAGGAGCCCCTGAGTTCTAACCCTAGTATTTGAACTGCTGCCAAGCCTCCTTAACCGGAGTTCAATCACTTACACACTATATCATTCTCACAAAAGTATCTAATGGATCTTCCCCATTGGTATATAGAGGATAATTGGCATATAGTAGACAAAGCTATGTATGCTCGAATAAAATAAAATAAAATAAAATACAAATTCAACATAACAAAGTATCAAAATATTATTAAATAACTCATAGTTCAACCCTCACTCTAGAAATGAGAGATTCAACTCCTTGAAGCCATGACAAAAGAAAATAAAAATAAAGAGAACATAGATTACAACTCTCTTAGAGAAGAAGAACCTCGCATTCTTAGATGATGCCTTCTTGTCTTGACTTCCAAGGACTTTCGTCTCTCTCCCTAAAACTCTAATCTAGTCTAGCTTTTCTAATCGATGAGGATTTGTGGCTATATATAGTACATGACTTAATCACAAGTAAACACGCACTCCGAATCCAATACAAGATGGGGGTATTTACAAGGTTTCCTAAAGTAGTGGGAGTAATGGAGATCATGGGAGGAGGTTTCTTGGGACCCATCCATGATCTAGCATGTTTTGGCTAAAAATAGTGGTGCAAAAAATAGTGTTTCTTAGACTCCACTTCATCTAAAATCGACAAAGCATGCATGCCCGGAGGTCAAACCTTCTAGAAGACTTTAATCTACGGCTGAGATCTGTCGATCTAACAGTGCAAAAAAAAAACAGTCCACGGATTGAGTCCAAAGATCGCGAGGCCACTTGGCTATGCCGCATGCGGCATATGTATGACTTGCATGGCTTCCAGACGTAGCGTATTTTTATAGAATTTCATCATTTTGGTTGTTGTGCACTCTATGTAGATTGTTACATACGTCATGTAATATCATAATTTGACACTATATTAAATAATTGCCTAAATTAGACATTTTTGCTTTATTTTTGGCCTAACTTTGCAATTTTCTCCAAAACCTATTAAAATGACTCAAAAACAGATTTACGGTAAATAAATCGGAAAAATGTCCACCTTGCATTCGCTTTTCGTCATTTTCCGTAAGAAAAGATAGTAATTTTTGCTATATGTTTGAGCGTCATCATGATCTTACTGTCCAACCAAGTTCTTCCTCTACTAGTCCTCCCCAGCTCCTTAGATTTTAAGGCTGATTGTTTTTGCTATATTCTGGCTTGTTTGTTTTTCTGCCTAGCAGACTTTTCTTAGCTATTATATTTTTAGTGCTTTAGTTATATTAGATATCTATTTGGTTGCTTCACAACTTGAGGGATCTTTTGTTATTTTAGTTCATATTTTGTACATCGACTTTCAGTAACAATTTGTTAGACTTTCGATTTCTAATAAAAGAAGGTGGCCTTTGCCACTTTTATAAAAAATAAATATTAAATGCAATTATGTACACTATATTATAATGTAAAGAGCCTTCTTATTTAAATTGCATAACAATAATAATGCAAGAGTATTTAGGTCTTTACATACAGTATAATATATTTTATTTATACTAAGTCATTATTCTTAATCTTTCTATTTTATCGAACAAGTGCTTATCAGTAAGAATTAAATTTTTAATCCATTGACCTCTTAAGAATGGCTGCGGAATTTAACCCTTGAAAGCTACCTGACCATGCTGATTAAGCAGAGAAAGACAAAATAGATAACTCTCGGTTTGCGATATGCCGATTTTTTTATTAATAAAAAAGATAAAAATAATATCGATAAGGAAGTATGTTTTCGTAAAATTTTGAAAGATAAGAAAAACGTAATGGTTTATAATATTCATAATGTTTTTTTATATTTCAAATTTCCATGAAATCTTACTAGGGGTGTAAATGGAGCGGATAATGCTAATATTGTGTCTGCATCCGTTTTTCGACGAACGGATACGGATACAGATACGGATAGTAAATGGATATCAAAATTGAAAACCATATTCATCTTAAATGGATACGGATACGGATCGGATAATCCACGGATATGGATTCGAATACAAATATGGAGTGGATAATTGTCGGATATTGAGTAATTCTACTAAATTTTATAATTTTAAATTACCTAATTTGATTACCTAAATTGACAAAAATTTAATAGATTTTTTAAGTTTGCACAGTAACAGTTATGTATGACTAATTGTTTATTGGTTCAGAGAACCAATCCATTATTCTAATATATTACATGATTTTCTTACCAAAATTCTTGGGTTTAAATGAATATGTAAGTTTTTTGGGAACTTCACAAGGGTGAAATGAATTGAAAGATTGCCGAAAGATTAAATTTCGAATCTGGATATTATTTTTCCATATACTAAAATTATCCGTATCCGTATCCGTTTTTTTTTTTTGATAACCAGGTAGAAGCTACCAGGAGTACAAATAAAAGATATGTTTACAACTCCAAAATTAAATCCTAAAACACACAAAACAACAACTCAAATTTTCAAAATCAAACAATAAACTATCCACCAACTCTCTTACAGCATCTTAACCACATCTCTGTTTCTTCTTTAATCTCCTTTGCCAGTAGCCACGCCGGCTTTGTCTTTCGTCCAAAAATTATGGCATTTCGCTGCTTCCACACTCCCCAAAGAACTCCAATAATCCTTGTAAGCCATATCCGCTTAGATTCGTTCACTGTAAGCCTGTACCTACTCCATGATTCATCCCATGTAGAATCCAAGATGTACCGACGCACCATATGCCCCATATTGGACCATACCACGAATATGTGCATTGAAAGAACAAGTGAAAAATCGACTCCAAAACACAATTCGAGCACAGGACACACTCCGGTTCACAATGAAGGCCTCTTCGTAGCATAACTTCATGTGTAAGTATCTTCCCATGCATAAGCATACAAGCAAAGAACTTAACTTTGGATGGTGCAAAGCTTCGCCATTATCCATATCCGTTTAATCCAGATACGAATTGTAAGCGGATTATCCACGGATAATCCGAATCCGTTTACACCCCTAAATCTTACCCCATTATCAATATATATTGTTTTTTTTTTATTAATAAAAAATGGGGCGATATGCAGTGCAACTGGCTATAGCCGGTAGTATACAACCACGTGGATAAAAATTAAAAAAACGAAGCTTAATTATATATATATACGAGGAGAGATCGGATTGCACTCTTTTTTTTAACACATTTTGACATCTACTATTTTTGAAGTTCAAATAGCCAATACAAACCGTTCAACATGATTGATATATTAAAATATGCTTGGAGATAAAATTTTACATTTTTTTGAATTTTTTTACTATTTATTAAGATGGTCACAAAATCGTTGTTTTTGGACAATTGAAAAATAACAATTTTGTAACCATCTTAATAGATAGTAAAAAAATTCAGAAAAATGTAAAATTTGATTTCCAAGCACATTTTAATATGGTTATCATGTTAAACGATTCGGATCGACTGTTTGGATTTTGAAATTGCAAAATTGACCTATAAAAAAAACAGTGTCAAGATGTGTCAAAAAAAAAAGTGTAATTAGATCCGTCCTCCCTCTCTCTCTCTATATCTATATATATATATATATATATATATATATATATTTTTTTTTTTTTTTTTGATGAGGAAATTTGGACAACGTTCACCAACTCCGGTTGGCTATATGCAATGCAACTGGATATAGCCGGTAGTATACTATCAACGCGGACAAGTTTGCGATAAAGCGTTGCCCATTAGGCCTGAAGAATCATGGGCCATAGTGCGACTTTATGCTTGACTTATAGACATAGTACGTTATATTATGCAATATGCATCTCAAAATGTACACATGTATCGTTTTGAACTCTTCATCTTAAAATATTGATAGGAGTAGTTAAAAATTAAAATGCATACGTTATGACTCATAATTGGAAATTAAACTCATGCTCTCCACAATCACTATATAAGCTCTTATCACTATACTACAAGTAAATATGTGATATTTATAAATTGTTTCAAAAAAATAAAATTCAATTAAATTTTAGTATACATAACTAAAATTTTAAAATTATAGAGGTGGCTTAGCCACCTTTTGAATGGCTTTAGATCTACTTTTGAGTACCCAGTGGCAAAACCAAAATTTGTGTATGGGGGGCTAAACAACATCTTTTAATAAAAAAAAATTGTATTAGACAATCACAGAAAGATTTCTTTTCAGAAGGCTTTCAAAGAAGATTTTTGGTGCATCAGCATGCAGTTAACTAGAGTTCTCCAGTTGTAGTCTAATAGAAAGGTTTCTTTTTCATTTTTCACTGCACACGCGGAAATCGAAGCACCCAAATAGGCAAAAGCCCAGTTCGTGAATTTGAGTTTTAAGGTTTATATTCAAACCCCTTTAAATTTGTTAATTATTATAACGGGTGCTAATACATGTAAAAGAAAAAAATCCCTAAGAGTTCTATACACTTGGTAATAAATTTTGAAAACCTTGGAATGACTTAGTGTGCCCAACTTACTCTGTGATCCGCCCCTGCCAATGTGTCGTTTTCATTATGCTTTTCAAAATTTCCCCATGTATAGTTTTCCTGATAGCTTGTATTGCTTTCAAAATTCAGCCCTTCAATCCTCTAAGTATAAATACCAATTAGAACATTACGAAAGAGAGGTCTGCTCAAATCAGGTATTTATCTAGCATTTTTTTTAACATGATAACAAGGAAGAATGGGAGACACCGAGTGGATTTTTCTTATCAAATCAATTTTTTTTACTATTTTTTATTTTGCTATTAATTCCCAAATCGTTTTTTTTTTTATTTATAGAAAACTTAGCAGCATTTATCATATCTGCAACTGCAAGCAGTCGATAACAATTATAATTATGGGGTTTTAAAATAGAGTAAAACTAGAGTGCTCTTAAGTTCACCAAGCCTTTTCGTGATGTCAGAGTGCAGCATTTGGGGGACACAATTTGTAGCTGAGAATCAAGCGGCATCCACTTTATGTTCTTGACCATTTGATGTTGATGTTTTACTAATAAAGGAAGCTGATATCAGTACCCATGCTACAGTACTGGTTGTACCCGCACCATAACTTCCATAACTGCCATAACAATTGGGGGGACCACAAAATCTGCAGGACTGAATTTTTTTTTCCAAAGTATTAATATCTATACAAGGAAGTATTTATACCTATGAACTGAAGTATTTACATCTATGAGATAAACAACTTTTACGTAAATAATTATTTTCCCATCTATATTTCTCAAACGAACCCGCGTCATAAATGCATAGTGGGGACCACTCAAACTAGATGGGGGGCCATACATGTTTTTAGAGGTGGGTTTTTTTTTCTCCGTTCATTTTCGTACATATTTCTGACGATCTGTGAGGAATTTTACAAATCTAAAATCACTAACGTCTTCTATACAATTTTCTCTTTCAAATGAGATCCATGATGACGTACTTTCAAACTCGTCGTCAAACAAGTATTTTTACCTACACTTGCAGTATTTTTTACACATAACACTGGATGATATCTGAAAATATTAATATCAAGTACTCCAAGTATTTATACCTATGTATTGTAGTATTTATACCTATGTGGTCAACTATTTTTGTTAGAGAAATGTTGCAAGTGCTTTTTACATATGAATATATTACACTATATAATATCTGAAAGTATTAATATCAAGTAATACAAGGATTTATATTTATGCACTGAAGTATTTACATCTATGTGGTCAATTATGTTTGTTAGAAGAAGATTGATGCATGGACGATTAGGGAAGGTTGATGCAGGAATGCGTGGTCACCATTGCTTCATTTGAGGAAGGTTAACGCGGGGACCATTAGGGATTGAAAAAGGGAGTGATCATATCAAGTAACGCCACAAATATTAATATCTTATTTTGTAAGTATTTATATTTATAAAGGCTGACGCTGGACGAGTGTGATGACTGAAAAGGGAGGGAAGACAAAGTAATTAGTGGGGATCATAGTACATCATGCCTTTAATGTACAGTGCTGGTACTGTAGCGCGGGGATGAAAATAATTATTCTAGTAATAAAACAAGGAATTTCAATAAATTTGAGCAGCATTCTCAGTTTCGTGATGTCAGAGTGCAGCATTTGGGGGACATAATTTGTGGCTGAGAATCAAAAGAGGCATCTACTTTACTACTTTAGTAAGACACGACAGAATTGAACTTGTGACAGGTCCAAAAAAAGGATTCTACTGAAATTCATAGCTATGAACAGTAATCCTGAAATTCCTACAATTCAAGATTCAGCCATTGAATTGTTTCGAGATGCGTGCACAGAAAAAGCAGCTATTTTGAGATGCGTGCACAGAAAAAAATTGAACGGCTGAATCTTGAATTTCAGAGATTTTAGGATTACTGTTTATCAATTTTGGATTTTAGCAGATTTGAATCCCAAAAATGGTCCAAAAATTTGTTGATCGACTAAAATCGATCAGTTTATAAATGAGGTGGTCATTCTCTCAAATCAGGTATTCCATTTATTTTCCATCTTTGTACCCTGTAACTTGTATTGCTTTCCAAACGAAGCCCTTCAATCCTCCAAGTATAAATACCAATCAGAACATTACGAAAGAGAGGTCTGCTAAAATCAGGTATTTATCTAGCATTTTTTTTAACATGATAACAAGGAAGAATGGGAGACACCGAGTGAATTATTCTTATCAAGTCAAATATTTTTACTATTTTTATTTTACTATTAATTCCTAAATCGTTATTTTTTTTTTCTTATTTCCAAAAAGAAGCTTGCCATTAACTGCAATCAGCGTAGAAAGATGATGCCAATTAACATGTCAACTGATGATATTGAAGCCAGCAATTCCAGGTCTGGGCCTCAAACCGGGACAGGGATGGGGGCTGGGTCCGGGTTCAGGACTACGGTAGGGGCAGGGTCGACAGGTGGCGAGTCCGAGATGGGGCCCGGGGCCGGAAATATGGCTGGGTCCGAGACTGCAGCCAGGCCCCCACCGAATGATCAGTAAGTTCCTACTAAAGAAACTTTATTTCAAATAGCGAAAGTTTATTTTTTGGAACAGATTTATGATATATAGAACAGCGTCTATGCTAGCTTGAGCTGGTCTGGTCTGGTTTGGCGCCAAAGAAATTAATATATTTTAAAACCCCATAATTATAATTGTTAGAACTAGGGTGCTCTTAAGTTCACCTAAGCTTGTTTGTGAACTCAATTCTAAAATTTATCGGATTGATTTTAAATGATGAATCCGAACTGTTGAAGCTCTTCTATCTTATGAGTAATGCATCTAAATGCAAAAAATTTAAACTTTTGAATTAATTTAGTATTAAGTCAAGTGGTCAAAATTAGAAGATTTATAAATTAATTTTAATGCATTCATTTTTTTGAATAACTTTGACCACTTGACTCTTTACATAATTAATTCAAAATTTTAAAATTTATGCATGAAGACGCATCACTCGTAAGGTATAAGGATTTCAATGGTTTGGATTCGTCATTTGAAATCAATCCGATAGATTTTAGAGTTAAGTTCACAAAGAGGCTTGGTGAACTTAAGAACACCCTAGTTTTACTCTATTTTCAAACCCCATAATTATAATTGTTATCGAATGCTTGGATATGGCAAATGTTGCTAAGTTTTCTATAAATTAAAATTTTTGAAATTTTTATATGCACGAACATTTTTTATTCTCTTAAAAAATAAAATTACAATATATTTAATGTTTTAAGTTTTGATCTCAATTATTTTAGTTCATTCATTCGAAATGCTTGATCATACGGATCATGTAAGTTGACGAAAAAAAAAAATGTATTCACTTTTAAAAAATATTGAAAAGCAAAAAAAAAAAAGATTATACCTTTTATTCATCGATTGAGGGAACGACTACACATTTTTGAGTCAAGTTTGACAATCTAAATAATCTTAAATTTGAAATACAATAGTTATATATATGATCTATATTATTCACATATTATTTCTACAAAAATATGATGGGATTTAGTATATATTTCAAGTGATTTAAAAGTTGAAATTAAAAGACAACAGTTCTTGATGTCCCATCAAAATAATACTTCAATTGAAAAAATGGTATTTAAGCAATCTATAAAGTTAATTATGAATTTTATTTGAATTGTTTTAGAAAATATGTTATCATAATTGTCAAAATAATGATAATCTTTTCTTTTTACACCTAAATCTGTACGCATTACAAATCATAGCAGATCTGGACTTTTGTGAATTGTTTTTCTATTGGGCCCATTTGTAGCAGATCTGAGATTAGTTTTGGCAGGAGCAAATTTGGGCCAACCACTTATCAATTTAAGTATTGGCGATCCATTTATCAATTTAACTCTTTCCTACATTTTTGTTATAGAGAGAGGCAGAGACGGAAATTAAGTTTGAGCCGAATCAAATTGTTCAGATGAATTAGTTGCTGGGAAAATGATTAGAAAATTTATTATTCTAACATTGTTTATTTAATAGTGAATTAGTTGCACAACATTAAAAAAATATAAAAAAAATCTAGTATAATCTTTACTAGAGGCAAAACTGATACCAGGAAAAACAAATTCCTGTTAGATGTAATATTTTACTCAAATGATACAAATGTAATAATCTTTCAGTATAGCGGACATCGGTGACCTACCGAACACCCCTGGTGAAGAAGTGCCGGAGAATGACCGGACGATGTTCGTCAGAGTAACAGCCATGCTGGAGCCCACGGCTAGCGGATTGGGAAAGCTGGAGATCGTGTGGATGATATTGATGGTGCAGGGTGGGTTTGCGTTCATGCTGCAAATGAAAGATTTTGTGTTCATCATCGTGACATTGCTCTTTGAAGGCATTCGTGTTCATCATCGTAGCATGCGCCAGTCGGCGCTCTTCTACTGGTTTCAGCTCATCTCTGCCATGACTACTACTGTTCTCTCTGGGATGCAGCTATATGCACAGGATTTCGGCCATACAGAAAAGACATTTAAGGCTAATTGGGATTTCGCTTTAAATTTGTTTTATGTCGTGGCACTCACAGAGGCATTAATGCTACTGGCTTGGTGTTACTCGCTGAGAAGACAATTTGGGAATTCAAGATGAGAAAAGCCATTTGGGAATTGAAGATGAGAAAACTGAATGCCAAGTGCAGCATCTACTTTGGTAATTTTATTAATATTGGATTTGATAGTACCAAAACAATTAATTTTAGACAAATTGATTTCGTCCTTTATTTATTTTATTAGGGTACAAATTTTGGAATTGGTTGTAAAGATTGTAGTTTTCATAAATACGAGATATGTTCATTATGTAAAACATGTCTCTAATGTAAGATTTCATATATAAAATTTATGTTTAAAGATAGTCAAAATAAAATAAATTATTGTTAAGTGATCCCTCATCTTTTTAAATATCTCAATGGATTGCTTTTTCTCCACTGTAACCAGCAATGGAATATCTTACTATCTTATTCAAGTTGCATTTTGCATCCTATTTATTGTCATAAATAGTTTAAAAAAAAAACAGAGACAAAAGAATTCATGAAAGAAGTACAAAGAAATATATCATTTCTTCTAAACAAAAGAGAAATATGACATGTAGACTTGCTAAAAAATCTCAACTCTTCTCAATCATTGAGGCCAACTCACTTTCTTCTCCTACCACCTGATTTAAAAATTCTTGACCATCCAAAAGTAGTGATTTTCAACCTTTGTAAAAAAATTGTAAAAAAATTCTAATAAAAGTAAAAGCCCGGCTCCAACTACATTTTCATATGGAGGTCATGTTGACCGGTTCAGATCAACTGTTTGAATCCATAGTATGGGCTGATTTGCACTTTGTAAAGTAACATGGTCTCACTCTAATAGCTTTTACCTAAACAGTTCCAAGTTAACCTTTTAACAGTTACAAATCTGACGCAGATAAAAAATGGAAAGTTCTGGTACCACAGAAAAAGCAGTAGGATTGCTGTACCAGTAAAACATACCAACTGAGATATCCAGACTCAAAGCAAGAGAGAGGTACATATAAAGACACGGTCGCCACACTTCTGGACACTTCAATGCTGACCACATACTTTTATTAGCTTGTAGAAATTTCTCATGAACCTAATTAATTGAACAAAAGATATTGATATAAGGAAAAGTAAAATATTTTGTTTTTACCCCTGGTAGGTAGTCTTAAAATACCTATGAAATATGAGAATGTTAAATTTGTTTACACCATTATCTCAGAATTTAAATTCTTTATACCAAAATGTCCAAATTGCCCTCCAGATTAATTTCTCCATCTTTTGCAACAAGTGGAGAAATTGACCCATAAAAAATTAGGTTAAGAATTGCATATATGCTGAGATTTGGTAGCCGAGTTTATACAAACAAACCTGATTATAAGAGAAATCTTGAATACGCGTCTCCTTTGTACTTCTTTAATGAATTCTTTTGTTTCTTGAATTAGCAACTCTACATGTCATATTTTTTTTTGTTTAGAAGAAAATGATATATTTCTTTGTACTTCTTTAATGAATTCTTTTGTTTCTGTTATTTTTTTAACTTTTTATGACAATAAATAGGATGCAAAATGCAACTTGAATAAGAAAGTAATGAGGTAAATGATATTCCTTTGCTGCTTACAATGGAGAAAAAAACAATCCATTGAGATATTTGAAAAGATGAGGGATCACTTAACAATAATTTATTTTATTTAGACTATCTTTTAACATAAAGTTTATATATGAAATCTAATATTAGAGACATGTTTTACATAATGAACATATCTCGTATTTATGAAACCTACAATCTTCATCACCAATTCCAAAATTTGTACCATAATAAAATAAATAAATGACGAAATGAATTTGTGTAAAATTAATTGTTTTGGTACTATCAAATCCAGTATTAACATAATTACAAAAGGAGATGCTGCACTCGGCATTCAGTTTTCTCATCTTCAATTCCCAAATGGCCTTCTCAGCAAGTAACACCAAGCCAGTAGCATTAATGCCTCTGCGAGTGCCACGATATAAAAAAAATTTAAAGCGAAATCCCAATTAGCCTTAAATGTCTTTTCTGTTTGGCCGAAATCCTGTGAACATAGCTGCATCGCAGAGAGAACACCAGTAGTCATGGCAGAGAGGAGCTGGAACCAGTAGAAGAGAGCCAACTGGCGCATGTTATGTTTGGGACTGCCACAGAAGATACGAATGCCTTCAAAGAGCAATGTCACCGTGATGAAAACAAAATCTTTCATTTGCAGGGTGAATGCAAATCCACCCTGTAGCACCGCCATCATCCACACAATCTCCAGCTTTCCCAGGCCGCTAGCCGTGGTCTCCAGCATGGCTGTTATTCTGACGAACATCGTCAGATCATTCTCCGGCACTTCTTCACCAGGGATGTTCGGTTGGTCACCATTGTCAATTGTTATGTCCTCTATACTGAAAGTTACATTTATATCATCTGAGTCAAATATTACATCTAACCAGAATTTGTTTTTCCTTGTATGATCAGTTTTGCTTCTAGTAAAGATTATACTAGATTTTTTGTATATTTTTTTAATGTTGTGCAACTAATTCACTATTAAATAAACAATGTTAGAATAATAAATTTTCTAATCATTTTCCCAGCAACTAATTCATCTGAACAATTTGATTCGGCTCAAACTTAATTTCCGTCTCAGCCTCTCTCTATAACAAAAATGTAGTAAAGAGTTAAATTGATCGCTATGGAAAATCCTCACTTGTTGGAAAGCAGGGTCAATAGGAAAATGGATCGCCAATACGTAAATTGATAAATGGTTGGCCCAAATTTGCTCCTGCCAAAACTAATCTCAGATCAGCTACAGATGGGCCCAATAGAAAAAGAATTAACAAAAGCCCAGATCTGCTATAATTTGTAATGCGTACAAATTTCGGTGTAAAAAGAAAAGATGATCATTATTTTGACAATTATGATAACATATTTTCTAAAACAATTCAAATAAAATTGATAATTAATTTTATAGATTGCTTAAATATATGTTTTTTTTTTCAATTAAAGTATTATTTTGATGGTACATCAAGAACTGTTGTCTTTTAATTTCAACTTTTAAATCACTTGAAATATATACTAAATCCCATCATATTTTTGTAGAAATGATATGTGAATAATATAGATCATATATATAATATTGTATTTCAAATTTAAGATTATTTAGATTGTCAAACTGAAAAAATGTGTAGTTGTTCCCTCAATAGAAAAAAGGTATACTTTTTTTTTTTTTGCTTTTCAATATTTTTTAAAAGTGAATACATTTTTTTTTTCACAGCAACTACACGGTCCGTATGACAAGAATTTCAGGACAGAACTAGAAAATTGAGATTAGAAACTAAAACAACAATATAGTGTCATTTTATTTTATAAGAGAATAAAAAATGTTCATGCATATAAAAGTTACAAATTTTAATTTATTGAAAACTTAGCAACATTTACCATATCCGCCACTGCAGGCAGTCGATAACAATTATAATTATGGGGTTTTAAAATAGAGTAAAACTAGGGTGCTCTTAAGTTCACCAATCCTTTTTGTGAACTTAACTCTAAAATCTATCGGATTGATTTCAAATGACGAATCCAAACCGTTGAAACCCTTATACCTACGAGTGATGCGTCTACATGCCAAAAATTTAAAATTTTGAATTAATTATGTAAAGAGTGAAGTGGTCAAAATTTATTCAAAAATATGAATGAATTAAAATTAATTTATAAACCTTTTACTTTTGACTACTTGACTTAATACTAAATTAATTCGAAAGTTTAAATATTTTGCATGTAAATGCATCACTCACAAGGTAGAAGAGCTTCAACGGTTCATATTCGTCATTTAAAGTCAATCCGATAGATTTTAGAATTAAGATCACAAATAGGCTTGGTGAACTTAAGAAACCTGCTAGTTCTAAGAATTATACTTATGGGGTTTTAAAATATATTAATTTCTTTGGCGCCATACCAAACCAGACCAGACCAGCACAAGCATAGACGCTGCATGTTCTATATATATATATCATAAATTTGTTCCAAAAAATAAACTTTCGCTATTTGAAATAAGGTTCCTTTAGTAGGAACTTACTGATCATTCTGTGGGGACCCGGCTGCAGTCTCGGACCCCGTCTCTGCTGCAGTTTGAATCCCAGACCCAGAATTGGAATTGCTGGCTTCAATATCATCAGTTGATGTGTTAATTGGTACCATATTGCACTGAGGTCTGCTCAAATGTGAGAGGTCTGTTCTGTTCAATTTATACTTAGAGGATTGAATAGCTTTATTCGTTGTGGGGTCAACAAAGCCATTCGTTGATGTGTTTCCAGGCAAAGAGCGTATGAACACAAAAACCCAATATTAGTGAGTCGCATTCATTGAAGGGCAAATGCACGCACAAATGTGGGGGGTCCGAGACTGCAGCCGGGTCCCCACAGATTATACTTAGAGGTCAGTTCTGTTCAATTTATACTTAGAGGATTGAATGGCTTTATTGCAAGGAGAGAGAAGAGGCTTTAGTGAGAGAAAATGATAGGCATAGATTTCCCACCAAATGATTGAACGGCCCGCATAATTTTTACATTTCGTGTACCTTTTTTACAAGCCTATTAGAAGTGAATACCTTTTGTTGTCAATGGATTGCTTTTTCTCCACTGTAACCGGCAAAGCAATATCATTTACCGCATTAATTACTTTCTTATTCAAGTTGCAAGTTGCATCCTTTTTATTGTCATAAAAAGTAAAAAAGTAAAAAAAAAAGTAAAAAAAAGTAAAAAAAGTAAAAAAAAAAAAAAAAACAGAAATAAAAGAATTCATGAAATAATTACAAAGAAATATATCATTTTCTTCTAAACAAAAGAGAAATATGACATGTAGACTTGCTAAAAATTCTCAACTCTTCCCAATCAGTGGGACCAACTCACTTTCTTCTCCTACCACCTCTAGTTCTATGTCATTTTGTTTTTCTAAAATATTTACGTCTTTTTCTGCAACAATGTCAATGTCAGAATGAATCAGTGCTAAATTCTGATCACTCGTCAGTATCAAAAAGAAAAGCCCAAGTGGTAACAATCTCGAAAAATTCCGTATCAGTACAGCAATCCACAAGTTGCCGAATTCTTCTCCAGTAACCTTGAGCAAATGTAGGAGAAGGCCACCGACCCAAGACGAGGTCAAAAAACCGGCATTGTCAATAGAATTAAAAGTGCAAAGAACGTCCCCTCGACTCCTGGTCCTGGGGGACACAATTTGTAGCTGAGAGTCAAAAGCGGCATCCACTTAAGGTTCCCGACTAATGCTGAGATACCACTGTCTATTACACTGAAAAGATGATCGGGTATATGTACATTTAGGTTTAGACAGAGTAGGAATAACAAGCATGCCTGATATGCTAGCCAGTATCTGGGCCCACAACAAAACGCTCCGAAAGGGCTGATCTTTAAGTTTACTTTGATAGAGCAATACCCCGAGGAGAGAACCTGTTGATCCGACTGAGTAGATATGTCCAATGAAACTCTATAATGAAATAAACAATAGTTTTGTTATATCATGTAAACCTAACAAGATAGAGGTTAGCATAGCTACCAGCTTGAAAGAGAATTATCCTCAACTGAGGCTTTATCCTTGCAAATTTATCAATCATAGCATCAAGTGGAGTATATTTTATGAGTGAGGCTATGGTACTATGCAAGCACGGATTGGTCCGTACTATGGATCATTAAATCTGTTTTAAATTCCAAATAGTCAATGCAAATCGTTCAACATTATCTTCATATGAAAATGTACTTGGGGTTGGAGATCAAATTTAGATTCTGTAGAATTTTTGAACTATTTTTTAAAATAAGTAGAAAATCACCTGATTTAAAAATTCTTGACCATCCAAAAGTAGTGATTTTCAACCTATATAAAAAAATAGTAAAAAAATTCTAATAAAAGTAAAGGCCCGGCTCCAACTACATTTTCATATGGAGATCATGTTGACCAGTTCAGATCAACTGTTTGAATCCATAGTATGGGCTGATTTGCACTTTGCAAAGTATCATGGCCTCACTCTAATAGCTTTACCTAAACAGTTCCAAGTTAACCTTTTAACAGTTACAAATTTGATGCAGATAAAAAATGGAAAGTTCTGGTACCTCAGAAAATGCAGGCCCTGCTGTAGGGTTGCTGTACCAGTTAAACATACCAACTGAGATATCCAGACTCAAAGCAAGAGAGAGATACATATAAAGACACGGTCGCCACACTTCTGGACACTTCAATGCTGACCACATACTTTTATAGTTTTATTAGCTTGTAGAAATTTCTCATGAACCTAATTAATTGAACAAAAGATATTGATACAAGGAAAAGTAAAATATTTTGTTTTTACCCCTGGTAGGTAGTCTTAAAATACCTATGAAATATGAGAATGTTAAATTTGTTTACACCATTATCTCAGAATTTAAATTCTTTATACCAAAATGTCCAAATTGCCCTCCAGATTAATTTCTCCATCTTTTGCAACCAGTGGAGAAATTGACCCATAAAAAAATTAGGTTAAGAATTACATATATGCTGAGATTTGGTAGCCGAGTTTATACAAACAAACCTGATTATAAGAGAATCTTGAATACGCGTCTCCTTTGTACTTCTTTAATGAATTCTTTTGTTTCTTGAATTAGCAACTCTACATGTCATATTTTTTTTTTGTTTAGAAGAAAATGATATATTTCTTTGTACTTCTTTAATGAATTCTTTTATTTCTGTTATTTTTTTTAACTTTTTATGACAATAAATAGGATGCAAAATGCAACTTGAATAAGAAAGTAATGAGGTAACACTACTACAAAAATACAGTTTGTACACGGACTTTAACTGGAGAGCTACACGGATTTGGAAACGTGTGTAATACTGGGGTGGCAGAAAAGTCTAGCATTTATCCGTGTACGGTTACACTAATCCTACACGGATTTTTTACTAAATAGCCGTGTGGAAATACTCGAGCACTGCACGGTTTTGTAATAAAAAACCGTGTATGAAACTTCTTCCTACAGGTTTTTATTAAAAATCCGTGTAGGAAGAGTATTCATACACGGATATTTAATTAAAATCCGTGTAACTCTCCTCAACAAACAATATTAAATAAATAAACCGGTAAGCTGAGATTCCTACACGGATTTTTAAGTAAAAATCCATGTAGAATTGTTTTCTACACGGATTTTTATTTAAAAATCCGTATAGGAAGGTTGCTGATTTTTTTTTTTTTTTTTTTTTTTAGCTGGCCTCCAGTTTTGCTAGTCAGTAATTATATATTTCAGATTGAATATACATAGTATTTTGCAAAAAAAATGTCCAAAAGTCTAAAAAGTCCAAAAGTCCATGAAGGAAGACTCGGATCGCGAATCTGAACCCGTAACATGGGCGAAACGAATCATAAGTTACGACGGATGGAGTTTGAATCCCAGACCCGGAATTGGAATTGCTGGCTTCAATATCATCAGTTGATGTCTTAATTGGTACCATATTGCACTGAGGTCTAGTTAAATGTGAGAGGTCTGTTCTGTTCAATTTATACTTAGAGGATTGAATGGTTTATATTGATGTTGATGTAAATTATTCTGTGAGGATTGAATAAAGAAACCTTATTCTGTGAGGATTGATTCAAGTTCCTATTTGAACGGATCATTCAATGTCCCCACAGAATGATCCGTAAGTTGCATACCAATGCAAACCATCTACTGTCAGTTGCATACAAATGCAAACCTTATTCTGTGAGGATTGAATAAAGAAACCTTACTTTGTTAACTATGGCTTTACAGTATATGCAAGCATCTACTGTCAGTTGCATACCAATGCAAACCATCCCGAAACCCGAAACCCAAAATACACAACAAACTTTATAGCATTCACATCTGATATTGACCGTTCTACAAGCAAATGTACCTGCCAAGATGAAATAAGGTCGTCTCCGGTATCCTTATCCTGGTACACAATAAGTCAAAAGGCCCCAAATGGGTTTGACTAACCAAGGAATCCAAGTCAAACCATCATAAAATTGTGCCTGAGAAGGTTGCAGCTTTTGCACATCCTTCCAATTGAAATTGCTTGCAACTTCAGTTACACCACATCCCCAAACCCTGGCAGATTCCATAGGCCGAGACCATGTCGTACACAAAAGACCAGTGTAACTTGTCTGAGAGCATCCCGAGCCAACTCCATGGCCATTTGGAATTGTTTGAACTTTGAAGCATTCTCTTGTTCCAGTGGACCTTGCATTTATTATAAGAATAAAAGGATTTAAACTGTAACATATCAATTTCTATAATTTTACTTTTGTGAAGAGGAGTTTTTGCTCGAACAAGATTTCTTTTGTGAAGTTGTTTTTGGGTAGAAATGCAAACGAGAAGAGGAAAGGGTGTTGACCAAATATTATTTTGTATTATTGGTTGACCGTATAATGTATAAGATCTCCACTGTTTTACCTAAAGGCAATAATTGCTTTTGGAGGATAACCGTACCATTAATTGCTAGTGCAAGCAATTAAGCAATAATTTGTTATCCTTAATTGAACAAATTCAATTAGTGTGGCAGAGACGAGTTGTGTTTACCCGAAATCATGTGAGTATAGTTGCATCTAGGGTGGCAAAAAAAGCTTGTAGCTCGATCGTGACTCGCATCTAACTCACTTGTTAACAGCTCGTTCGTTACTGGATTAAACTGTTAACGAGCCAGCTTGCTACTAGCTCGGTTCAAAATTAACGAGTTCAAGCTCAGTCCAGTTCTCTACTAGCTAACTCGGCTAGGCATCAATTTGTAAATTTGTATAAATTTGTATGCATTTTATACTGTCAAGCTCAGTCCAATTCAGTTCAGCTCGGTCCAACTCGGTCTAAAAAATTTGTAGAATTTATTTTCTTCATAAAACAACGTCCAGCCAAACCCAATGAGCCAGCTCATCAGCTCGCGAGCTAGCTTGGGCTCGTCACGATTTTGAGCTAAGGTTTTAGCTCGGAAGTTCTAGGTCCAGCTTGCTTGGCAACCGCAATAGCTCGGATCCGAATTAACAAGCGAGCCAAGGCCTCGAGCCAGCCTCGTTGACACCTCTAGCTGCATCATATAGAGTGTAGGGAACATGTTGAACGGTTTGAATCGGTTGTTTGAATTTTTAAAATAGAAATATAGTGCTATAGAGTAAAAAATTAGTTTACTCTATGAAGCACCATAGCCCAATTTTCTCTCTCTCTATATATATATATATTGATTATTCGATCAAATAACAGATTATATGAAAAATACTTTGATATTTGCATCCTCAATTCAATTGTTTTGCATAGAACTCTCCATTCTGAATTCTTGCTGTTTAAATTATACCTTGTATTGAAAATTGAATTTAAGAATGTTCAATGTTCCAGGCTGCTGGGCCCAGCTGAGACTCCCACAAGCTGGCCCATATATTTGATTAACACAAGTATATACAACAACGTTTATCGAACGGTTAAGTACGCTCATAGCTAGAGAAGGAAATACGTGACACGCCGTGACGTGACGTGACAAACACGCGTGACAAACACGTGGCTAGAGAAGGAAATACGTGACGTGACGTGACGTGACTAAAATGGTGGCGGATGGTCACGTCACGCGTAGTCACGCCGTGACTATACGTGACGTAATCACACGTGACGTGACGTGTCGTGACACTAGTGGAAAAAATACTATTAGTGTCGGTTATGAAGGCCTATTAGTGTCGGACCTAGAGGCGACACTGATCCAGGCGACACAAATTCCGGGACTAATCAGTGTCGGTTATACAACCGATACAGAATCCAACAATTAGTATCGGTTATGAAGTGGAACGATACAAATTTAGAATTTCCGAACCGAAAAAAATAATTTTATAAATTATTTGTATCGGTTATTAACTTAGAACCGGCACTATATACATTTTTGTATCGGTTATGAAAACAGAACCGATACTAATAATTTCTTTGTATCGGTTATTATGTTAGAACCGACACTAATGTTTTCTGTTTGTATCGGGTATTAATTAAGAGCCGACACTGTAGCTTTTTTTTTTTTTTTTTTTTTTGCTGAATGGAGGTAACAGCTGATATTGATTCAAATATCACATTTAGATAACAAAAATTTTACATATTCATTCCACATTAATTAATATCACATTTACATAATCCAAATTTTACTAAATAATAATACAACATTCACACAAAGGAACGGATCTAGTTGACAGCAACAGAGTTGATATACCCTATAAAACCTTATTATCAGGATCCCTTGTTAAAACTAGAATCAGAACTTCTAGGACCTGAAATTTGATGGATCTTCAAAGTTTGATGATTGATCCAGATTCATCTTTAGCCGGTGTTGCCACCCATTAAAACTACCGGCAATTTCTACAATTTCAGCATCAGCCATGAACTCAATGCATACCTGTTACAAGTAAACCACACATTATCATACATGCAATCACAACCATAAGCAAAACTGAAAAAACTGAGCTGTAACCATGAGTTGTACAACTAAAGCTAAAATAGAACCTAGTTTTTTTCTCACAAGAAACTTGACTCTTTCATCGATTTTCAATTTAATCCAATGTAGTATACTTCTATACCAGTTTATTTAAAGAGAAATGAACTCAAAAGGATGTAAGAACACAACGTACCTCTTTTAATCCTTTAGTTTGTCCTCAGCATCATGGATCACATGGCAATTATCTTTAATTGTTAGTTCCACATTTGCAATTTTAGCTCTTGCCTTCTCTTGCAACTTTAACAATTCAATCTAAGAACGAGTTCGTGAAAAAATTCAAATAAATAAACAAATACTATAAGATGCTACCTTCAATAATCAAAATCTAGAGACCAAAAAACAAGATTTCTATTACATTGTTGGTACAAAGTTAACGCCCTATGGTAGAAAAAACATTTGTATTCAACACAATTTAAATTGTCACAAGTCATAACAAAGGATAATTACCTTTTCCTCTTCTATTTTCTATATCAATTTGGATAGCTCCATATCCTTCTGGTCCTTCAAAATGAGCATTTACAAAGTCAAGATACATAAGAACCACTATGAACAACAAAGTAAAAAAGATCACGAAAAATAATGGAACCTACCAGTAAAGCTTTTAGGTCGTTGATTGTAGCATAATTTCCTGGTTCATTAACCTTGCAGAAAATAATAAAAGAAATGTATAGATCAATTAATTTATCAACAAAAATTAACTAATCAACAACTTGCAAGACAATGAAGAGGAGAATATGCCAACCACTGAAAGAACCGATCTCTCTTCAATGTTAATGAATTCATCTGGTAAACAATCACCAACCAATAGAAATATTGGTTTCTCTTCAATATTGACAATTCCATTCACTGACAAGTACAAAAGGGAAATCATACATTTCAATCATGAAGCTACTAAATCGCAAGTACAAAAGGGAAATCACACAATTACCTTCTGCATTTTCATTAGCATGTATACCATTGTTTATCAGTCCACGCCCGTCAACTTGATTCATTACAGAGAATTCGCTTGATGGAGAGACACCTTCGATTCTTTCCAGATAGTAGTCATCTTCATACTCTAGAATTCCATCAGACAAGTTTTCTTCAACTTCATCATTTGTACTACAAGAAAACAGAAAATTCCATCAGTTCAACTTTCCAGACAGTACTGAATTTTGTAATAAACAGAAAATTTGGGTATATGAGGTAAAATACTTGTGGTCAAACCCAGTAAAACCCTGACATACTGAATGTACTACAAGAAACTTTGATCTTTCATTTCAAGAGGCAAACCGTTATTATTAGGAAACAGATTTTCAAATCGAGTAAAATCCCAATTTGAGGCATAAAAACTTGTCGAGTTTTTCTGTTAAAAACAAAAGATGAGACTAAAAGAGTAGAAAATTAGGCCAACCTCTTGCCTTGTCATTTCCACAATCTGCTTTCCATGTAGTTAGGTAAAGGTCTCCTCTTTGTCTCCACCTGGAAGGGAAAAAGAACAAAGAGATTCAGGTCATGTTGTAACTGAAATTGTTTGAACAAATGCTTGCAATTGTTTGAACAAATGTCTACAATTGGAAGTGCTATGGTTCTAAAATAATGAAAATTAAAAGTTGAGAACCCTCATTAGCAACAGTTTCGTTGAAATTCTGACCAGAATACCAGAATACCAAAATACTCAGAAAATTTATGTAAAATACCAAAATACCAGAATACAAGAATACTCAGACTAGAGACCTCGATATCCTTGCAAGAACTCTTCTGGCGCTCCAACCTTTGTTCTTTCTTCCCCGATCTGGTATTTTTTAGCTTGGATTGAACAACACCAGGTCTTGAAGGCACCCCGTTGGAGATATTGAGCATGTCGCTGAGTGCAACTAGCTTCTTCTTCGATGGAGGCTGAGAATTCGAGACTTCCATGGCGGAGGCGCGCTTGGCCGCGGCCAGAGTGAGGCGGTGTTAGAAGTTTTCTTTATCCGCCGCCATGACTAGTTCCCTTGGAGTCAGAGGTGAAAATTAGGGTAAGGGTTCGAACGAGGAAATTGGTAGGAGGGAAAGAGAGAGGAACTCGGGAGAGACTTCACGCGAATTTTTTTTTTCAAGGGTTTTTCTCTAGCGAACGAGCCTGAGAGAGAGAGTCGGAGCCTGAGAGAACCCTAGGCGGAGGAATTTGAGAAGCCGCGCGCGAAATGAAAATGAGAAGCGGGAGTAAAAAACCAAGAAATAACTAGGTTGCGCAATTAGTATCGGTGAAAAAAAGTTTAGAAACGACCGATACTTAAAACTAATCAGTCTGATCGGACTTACAATCTGTATCGGTTCTCTGTTAAAGAGCCGACACAGAAATTTAGTATCGGTTCTATATTAGGAACCGACACAAATACTCCACTTTTTGTATCGGTTCTTAGTATAGAACCGATACTAAATTTCTATGTCGGTTTTTTAGCTTGAAGCCGATACAAATAACCTTGTTTTTGTGTCGGATTTTTATGGGAACCGATACAAAATGTATTTTGTGTCGTTTATTTATTATTAACCGATACAGAATGTATTCTGTATCGCTTGTTTCAAAGAACCGATACTATTAGAGCGACACTGAAAGTGTATTTTCCACTAGTGTGACGTAAATTAGCCGTGTCAATTTTTTTATACTTTAATTTAAATTGTTGAAAATTTAGAAAAAAAGATAAAAAAAATTATAAAACAAGTAAATAATATTGTAAAGATTATTTTTTTTAGGAAATATTACATCTGATATTACTTTAAAAATTCAAATTATAAACATTCATTAGACTAAACTAAAAAAAATAAAAATTAGTACTACATGAGTACCAATATCACTGAACTTACACTAAAATAAAAATCTGAATACTCTATACATATAAAAAAAGTTGGATACTTTATGTTTCATACCGTGACGTGACGTAACGTGATCACGTGACGTAACGTGACGTGACTGGTTCGCGTGACGTGACGTGACGTATATTTTCACTAGAATGTGGTCACGTCACGAGAATGATCACGTCACGCGTCACACGAGTCACGTCACGTAATTGACACACGTGACGTGACGTGACGTGACGTTAACGTGACGTGACTAATCACGCCGTGACAAATTTTCTTCTCTACTCATAGCCATCTCCCATTTATATTCTCATAAAATAATTATTCATAAATGTTGTGTGTGACTCCTCATAAACGTTCATCTATTTGCATATATATATATATATATATATATATATATATATATATATATAGGTTTTGGCTAATATGCTACGCGTAGCTAAGAGCCCCCCGTGCAACGGCTCAAAATTTGAATTTTCAAAATCCTAACGGTTGATCCAAACCGTTAGATATGTTCTACATATTGAAATGTACTTGGAGACCAAATTTTACATTTTTTGGAATTTTTTTACTATTTATTAAGCCACTTTGAAAATCGCCGATCCAACGGTGGCTTAACCAAACAATGGAAACCGTTGGATCAGCGATTTTCAAAGTGGCTTAATAAATAGTAAAAAAATTCCAAAAAATGTAAAATTTGGTCTCCAAGCACATTTCAATATGTAGAACACATCTAACGGTTCGGATCGACCATTAGAATTTTGAAAACACAAATTTTGAGCCGTTGCACGGAGGGGCTCTTAGCTACGCGTAGCACCGTAGCCCCTATATATATATATATATATATATATATATATATATATATATATATATAGGACTTGGCTACGGTGCTATGCGTTGCATAGATGACCTCCGTGCAACGGCTCAAAATTTGAGTTTTCAAAATTTTAACAGTCGATCCGAACCGTTCAACATGTAATCTATACTAAAATGTACTTGAAAACCAAAATTTACATTTTTTAGAATTTTTTTACTATTTATTAAGTATTTTACAAAACCTGGCTTTTTTTCAAAGTGATCCGTAATTATTCAAAAATAACAGTTTTGTAAAATACTTAATAAATAGTAAAAAAATTCTAAAAAATAGAAAATTTGGTTTGCAAGTATATTTTAGTACAAATTACAAGTTGAACGGTTCGGATCGACCATTAGGATTTTGAAAACACAAATTTTGAGCCGTTGCACGGAGGTCCTCTATGCTACGCATAGCATATTAGCAATTTCCTATATATATATATATATATATATATATATATATATGTTTTTATTTTTGTATTTCCATAAATGTTTTGTGACTACTGAATGATATATAATATATTTTAAAAGTGTATGCATCACTCATGGAATATATGGATTTTAATGGTTTGGATTCGTCGTTTGAAGCCAATCCGATATATTTTTTAAATTGTGCTCACCAAACCCTCTTGGTGAGCACATTGCACTCTAGCTTTGCTCATTAAATTATATATATATGATAGAGTAGAACAAAAATGTTCAGAATTGACTTTTTGTGATCAAATCATCTAATCACATAAATGAAATTCATTTATGGTACAGGATAAACCACAATAGTCCTCTAAACTTTTACAAATGTCATTCAACAGGCTTGTCACAAAGATGATTTTGATTAGCAAACTTAATTTCTTGTTAAAATTTCAAGCGCGCTAAAGTGTTTTCGGACCATAAAAGCTATAACACTATCAGCGCTATAGCGCGCTATTTCACGCTATTTGAGCATAGCACTGTTTTTTTAACCATTCCACTATGACGCGATAAATGCTATTTAAATCTTTGAAAAATTATTTATATATCCATTTGATGTCTTCTTATTTTGTCTAGATTCCGACCCTATTTTACACCAAAACTCGTGCCTCAAAGCCTATAAATGTGGAATTTTTACTTATATATCGATAGAATGTGGTACTGCTATGTTTTGTTTGTTGTTTTGCAGAAAATGGCGAAAAATAGATCTGACAGCACTCTATACGGTCCGTACGTAATTCCATACAGACCGTACAGGATCAGCCCAACCACACAGAAGACTCCACAATAGAGGCAACAAGTCTCCAAGTCAAGACACAGGCATACGGTCCGTATAGGATTCCATACGGACTGTATAGCCAGTTTCAGAAATTCAGGCTGGAATTGGAAACAGAGACAGCTGTGGAGCCCGAAAAGGCATCTCTTTGAGTCGCGATTCTGGGCATTTAAGGGGGATATGTGGAGACAGAAAAAGACACCTTTCATTTTCTATTATTATCATCTTTTGAATTGTGGTTCGGAGAGGGAGAAAGAAGGCTTGGAGAAGAAGAAGAGAAGAGAAAAACGCGAGCTTTGCAACGGATCCTCGAATTCTCCACTATTTTATCATGATCTCCTTTATCTCTCTTTACTGTTTTTGTCTTATAAACACGAGTAACTAATTTTCTTAGTTTCTAGGGTTAAGATGTAGTTTCTTGTTTGGTTTTGTTGCATGTTACTTAGATTATGTGTTAAATATTGTGTTTTTAACTTGTTGTGTAGTATTTCGATTGCTTTGTTTGTGCTTGCTTGAATTGATTAGTCATCTCGTTAGATGAATGCGCACATCTAAGTGTTAGGAGCCAAGTCTATAACATTTAATCCAACTAAATAAAGTATATGAAGTAGGTTTGTGATCCGAAAGGTGAAACCAAGGAGTACCCGAAAGGCAAAACTTTCCTCGAGGCGAATGTCTTTGGATACTTTTAGTAGACCAACAAGTGACTTAGAGAACCAAAATGCGAAAGTTGAGGTTTAACGCATCTAAGAGGGAAGTATTGAGTCCGGTAATCAGATTTTAAGCCAAAATGCGAAAGTTGAGGTTAGGAACTTAGATCTGGTCGATAGAAATCCTAAACATTCGTATCAACACAGAAACAGTGACTGCAATATTAACTCAGGGGCCCATACGGACCGTATAGGATTCTATACGGGCCATATGCCTTGGGGCTGAACAGAAATGAAGTCTGAAACCTTGGAAACATTTTTTTATCAATTGAAAACAACCTTAATTCTCTTTTTATTGCTTTTAATACCATTATTGATCAGTAGAACTATTAGAATCAAACCAATCCAATCTTCTCCACTTCTAGAATTTTAGTCAATTTATGATAAGTCTGGTTATTTTCTTACCGTCTCTGTGGATACGATATCCTTCTATACCCAACGTCAGTTGTACGCTTGTAACAGATTTAGGTGTTCTAGGTTATTAAAAGCCTACACGCTTTCGAGCGAACACCATTGAAAAAAAAATTTATATGTTCCCTTCAAAGTATTGATTTTTTTTATATTCCTCCAAACACAAATTTTTTTTTTAAGATTCAGTTAAAAGATTCCTTTTTACAAATCGTCACTTGAAGAGAAATGTAATTGCAGTCCAAAAGTTTAATACATAATTTGTTTGTCGCAATATATATGTAGTGTGGCTAAGGTCAAAACCTTTGTTCTTAGCTTTCAGAACAAATAATTTGATTTTTCGATTTTCAAAGTTCAAATCGTCAGATGTTTAATCTATATTAAAATGTGTTTGGAGACCAAATTTATATTTTTTCGGATTTTTTTTTACTATTTATTAAGATGGTTTGAAAGTTGTTGTTTTTCAATGGTGCAGAAGTTTATTAAAATTAGCGATTTTTAATCCATCTTAATAAATAATAAAAAAAATTCTAAAAAATATAAAATTTGGTCTCCTATCACATTTTAATATAGATTGAACATCTGACAGTTTGGATCGATCGTTTGAACTTTGAAAATCGGAGAACCGAATCGTTTGTTCCGGATGCCAAAATTTGTATATTTTTATTTTTTTAGTATTTATTAAGATGTGTACAAAATTGTGGTTTTTAGATATTATTGAACCATTGAAACACAACCATATTAAAAAAAAATTCTAAAAAATAGGAAACAATTTAAAAAAATATGTAAAATTTGGTCTCCAAGCATAGTTTAATATGCATATCATGTTGAATAGTTCGAATTGACTGTTTGAATTTTTAAATCGCAAAATGACTTATTATAAATGAGAAGGATTCAAATGCATCATTTTTTTGTGCTCCAACATGGTCCACATCATTTATCTCCATTTTAAAAGTTTGAATAATCGATTCAAGCGCTCAACACAATCTTCACAATAAAATATGCTTGCAGACCAAATTTTATATTTTTAGAGGAGATTCTGGACCATTCGATAAAGTGATACTGTAGCAATGAAAAGAAATAGTAAAAAAAATATAAAAATTAAGCCTCCAAGCATATTTTATTATAAAAATCCTGTCAAGATATTCGAATCGACTCTTCGGACTTTGAAAATAGAGATAAAAAATGTAGAGCATATTGAAGCACAAAATAATAGTGCATTTGAACTCTCCTCTATAAACATATGGTGTCAAGATGTGTTACCATAAAAGAGTGTAATTTGAATCTCTCATTTAAAATAACAAATGAATTATCAGATATAAGAAGAATGAATCTTAAAATTCTGATTAAATATCTGATCAAACTCAAATTATTATGCTAAAACGAGAAAAACTTTCTTAAATTTCTGATGGAACGACGGAGCAAACATCGGTGCAGAAGAATCGACGGGATTTGAGTGTGATGCAATTTCACAGTAACATCTCTATTTTCCATTGTTCAATCTGTTTTTGACGATAGCTTATTTTATCACTGATTCATCTGTAAATAGACATGTGGGTCCCTTTTCCCATAGATACATTTATTGGTGATTTATCTCTACATGGTCCCCGTTTTCATGAATTCACATCCTCACTCTTACCTCACAAGGGAATCTTTTACAATTACTAAATCCGGACCATTCATTTTAACTTGGCACGAATCTCAAAGCTCAATAATACTGCCCATGTTTCCCCGTATCTCAAATTTAATCTCAAACCGTAAAGTGAGACCCAACACAGAGGATACAGATCCAAACGCCGGGCTTCTTAGAAAAAAGAAAAATCGCGCCAACTACCCAAAAAATTGCGCGAGTTCTCTCTAAAATTCTGTCTCTGTCCAGATCGCGACCCAAACCCTAGACCCTCGCCTTCCCCTGCCTCTCCTCTGCGCCTTCCCTCCTCGCTAATTTCTCTTGCACTCGTGCCAATCCGCGATTCCGTTGTTTCTCTGTCTAAGCCCGGGCACCGAGCAGAAACCCTCCCCTGATGTCTTTCCCTGAGGACCGAGCACCTACCGGATCGCCGCTTCAATTCGTACTTTTCGTAAGCCTTCAACGCCGCTCATTATTGGTCTATTTGCTGGTAATTGTTTCGATGTAAAATTTAAGTTTTGAGTTTTTGTGTGAAATTTGATAATTGGGGCTTCTCATTATTCAGGGAACACACAGAACGAGAAGAAAATAGGCCAGATCACTTTGTACTTGGTTGTTCTCTTTACGGTTATGTCTTATAGATAATTTCGTATATAAATAGCAATGAATTGACTTGCTCTTCGGGTCTTCGCATGAAGGTCAAGGTCTCAGGCAAAAAAAGGTATGAAATTTTTAGTTTCAAGATCAGGCTCTCATTTATACCATTTAAAGAAAGGGAAATGTTCAGAGAAAGATCGAACTTTTGGTTTTGAGGGAAGGCTTATAGGTCAAGGAGGAAAGCTTAAGTGCATTGACTTTGAAAAGTCGGCAAAGTGCATTGGGCAAGTAGCAGAGTTTGCACAGTAGGCTTTAGCGTCTCAATTATACGGATAAGGTTCTATTTCACTTTAATATGTTGGAGTCTGCAATGATTTGATTGCACTTTAATCTGTTAGGATACTACACTGCGTTGATTTCTAGGAATTGGAATTGCAATTAAAATTTTTTATTTTCTGGTTAGCCCTTCAAAAGGATGAATTTGTTTCAATACCCTTTTTAATCACTTATATTTTGTGATTTTAATCACTATTTCTCAAGGCATTGTTGTGTACATTATTGTAGATTTTGTGACTTGATTTCAGCCATTTGAAATGGTGTAATTGCAATGGTTAACCAATTTTAATTGCACACAATTACTTTCAAATTGCAAAGATAGTTCTATTGTGTCATTATTGAATTTTAAATTTCAATTACTGCTTTCTTTTTTTGTTTTTAATGACTTCTGTACAATTGAGTTCTTTAACGAGAAGTAGATCCATTACATCTAGAGCCTAATTAGGTGGAATTAAGTCTTAAAGTGCTAAGTGTACCATACCAGATGAAATTGATATCTTTACCTTAAGGTTATATCTCAAATAGAAAATTTTATTATTCTCCTCCTATAGTATTATATCTTCTTACTTTATACTGGAACTCATTTTTTGAATCTGACATTTAGTGTCCGCTAAAACTATTGTTATCAAATCCGGTGATGTGTACATTCCTCGTGGAGTATCTGTTTCTGCTCTTGATAAAGATACACTGTGGGAATTTGAGCCAAAGAAGCTAGGCAAGTTCTATCAAATAGTTTCAAAGTAATGCATAAAGCTTTGTGATGGAATTTTGAAGAACCCCTATTGTCAAAAATCAAAATAAACCCAATTTTTAAGTAAGTAATGAGGTAAATGATATTCCTTTGCTGGTTACAATGGAGAAAAAACAATCCATTGAGATATTTGAAAAGATGAGGGATCACTTAACAATAATTTATTTTATTTTAACTATCTTTAAACATAAAAGTTTATATATGAAATCTAATATTAGAGACATGTTTTACATAATGAACATATCTCGTATTTATGAAACCTACAATCTTCATCACCAATTCCAAAAATTTGTACCATAATAAATCAATTTGTGGTAAATTAATTGTTTTGGTACTATCAAATCCAATATTAATATAATTACAAATGCAGATGCTGCACTCGGCATTCAGTTTTCTCATCTTCAATTCCCAAATGGCTTTTCTCATCTTCAATTCGTCGCATTATAAGAAACCAAAAGTGTCAAAAGAGACCTCAGTGGCAAACAGATAACATTAGCCCAGAATTTGACAGACTATGTGGTCCAACTATGTACCATTCAATTGACTACTTAATTAGTCAACTATGTACCTACAAAAACAACAAATCTATCATGAAATGTGAATTTTTTTTGTATGGGATAATAAAACCAGTATGGTGCCGGTACAACATTCCAAACTAAGCCTATATAGTCCATCTATTCAGGTCTTGTGTTTGTTACAACCAATAGCCAAGGAATATACTGGTATTTGGGAGATGAACAGTTGGTACTGTAATCCTTAAATTTGTTTCTCCTTGTTTGAAAATCTAATAGATTGGAGGAGATGGATGCATATGCTTATTCCAGTATCAGAAATCAGACCAAAAGATCAAATTTATAGGAATGAAGCAAGTGAAAGAGTTGCGTACAGTTCAATCTGTATATAGCGAATTCCACTATGGGGAGGCTAGTCTACTTGGCAGCCTTGCAATTGGCTTCATGTCTGCTGATTTTGTAATTTGGGACCTCGTAAATGAGACCAAGGTAACAAATTGACTAATGCAATTAGACACAGCAGCAATTTGATCTAACTGTGTTACTGGTTCATGTATTGCCTAACTGTATAGACTGGTTAACCTAAATAGTAAACCAGGCATTTATTTTGTATTTATCCGTTAATCCTGCACCTAACCATCTTGCAATTGTATGTTATTCATGATTCTATGAAATGTGAGACCAGTAATGTGACTAGTATCAGGAAGTAGGTCATTTGATGGTTTTTCCCATTTTGTTTGATTTCTTTGTTGTCTTGGTGTGATATCTTGATATTTTATTCTCTTTTAGATAATTCAAATTCCATGTGGCGGTTGGCGCAGACCGTATTCTTACTATCTGGGGGCTGTTCCACAACAACAAAATTGCTTTGCATATTTGAAGGTTTTTAATTTCAATAATTGTAAGTTCTTTTCCAAATAAAGTTTGATGTGCAAAGTAGTAGTAGATAACCCTTTGCAAATGGTGTATTATATACTAAGTAGTAGTAGATAACCCTTTGCAAATGGTGTATTATATACTAAGTAGTAATTCATTAAAATGGATAGAACTTATAGAGCTGCTTTTTTGGTAGTTACTAAAAATTACTCTCTAGTCTGTACTTCACTCGAGAAGTGTACTATGCCTGTGAAATTTGGAACTGACAGGTGTTCCTTTTACTTGGATGGTAGAATACTTATTATTGCGTCAAATGCTTATTTTCTTTTGGCCCAGTAGCCTAATATTTCCTTTTACTTGGATGGAAGGTTTGGCAGTACTTGGCGGCAACTCCTTTTTCGCCACTTATCAGGCCTTTCTATTTGATTATTTACTGTGTATTTACTATTTATTGATTTTTTTTTTGACAGGATCAAATTAATATAATTACAAAAGCAGATGCTGCACTCGGCATTCAGTTTTCTCATCTTCAATTCCCAAATGGCCTTCTCAGCAAGTAACACCAAGCCAGTAGCATTAATGCCTCTGCGAGTGCCACGACATAAAACAAATTTAAAGCGAAATCCCAATTGGCCTTAAATGTCTTTTCTGTATGGCCGAAATCCTGTGAATATAGCTGCATCCCAGAGAGAACACCAGTAGTCATGGCAGAGACGAGCTGGAACAAGTAGAAGAGTGCCGACTGGCGCATGTTATGTTCGGGACTGCCACAGAAGATACGAATGCCTCCAAAGAGCAATGTCACAGTGATGAACACAAAATCTTTCATTTTCAGGGTGAATGCAAATCCACCCTGCAGCACCGCCATCATCCACACAATCTCCAGCTTTCCCAGGCCGCTAGCCGTGGTCTCCAGCATGGCTGTTATTCTGACAAACATCGTCAGATCATTCTCCGGCACTTCTTCACCAGGGATGTTTGGTTGGTCACCGATGTCAATTGTTACATCCTCTATACTGAAAGTTACATTTATATCATTTGAGTCAAATATTACATCTAACCGGAATTTGTTTTCCCTTGTATCAGTTTTGCCTCTAGTAAAGATTATACTAGATTTTTTGTATATTTTTTTAATGTTGTGCAACTAATTCACTATTAAATAAACAATGTTAGAATAATAAATTTTCTAATCATTTTCCCAGCAACTAATTCATCTGAACAATTTGATTCGGCTCAAACTTAATTTCCGTCTCTGCCTCTCTCTATAACAAAAATGTAGTAAAGAGTTAAATTGATAAATGGTTGGCCCAAATTTGCTCCTGCCAAAACTAATCTTAGATCTGCTATAATTTGTAATGCGTACAGATTTAGGTGTAAAAAGAAAATATGATAATTATGTTGACCATTATGATAACATATTTTCTAAAACAATTCAAATAAAATTGATAATTAACTTTATAGAATGCTTAAATATATGTTTTTTTTTCCAATTGAAGTATTATTTTGATGGTACATCAAGAACTGTTGTCTTTTATTTTCAACTTTTAAATCACTTGAAATATATACTAAATCCCATCATATTTTTGTAGAAATGATATGTGAATAATATAGATCATATATATAATATTGTATTTCAAATTTAAGATTATTTAGATTGTCAAACTGAAAAAATGTGTAGTTGTTCCCTCAATAGAAAAAAGGTATACATTTTTTTTTTTGCTTTTCAATATTTTTTAAAAGTGAATACATTTTTTTTTCACAGCAACTACATGGTCCGTATGATCAAGAATTTCAGGACAACTAGAAAATTGAGATCAGAAACTAAAACAACAATATAGTGTAATTTTATTTTATAAGAGAACAAAAAATATGAGTAATGCGTTTACATGCAAAAAATTTAAATTTTGAATTAATTATGTAAAGAGTCGAGTGGTCAAAAGTTATTTAAAAAAATGAATGCATTAAAATTAATTTATAAACCTTCTACTTTTGACCTCTTGACTTGATACTAAATTAATTCGAAAGTTTAAATTTTTTGCATGTAAATGCACCACTCACAAGGTAGAAGAGCTTCAACGGTTCAGATTCGTCATATAAAGTCAATCCGATAAATTTTAAAATTGAGATCACAAATAGGCTTGGTGAGCTTAAGAATCCCCTAGTTCTAAGAATTATACTTATGGGGTTTTAAAATATATTAATTTCTTTGGCGCCATACCAAACCAGACCAGCACAAGCATAGACGCTGCATGTTCTATATATATATATCATAAATCTGTTCCAAAAAATAAACTTTCGCTATTTGAAATAAGGTTTCTTTAGTAGGAACTTACGGATCATTCTGTGGGGACACGGCTGCAGTCTCGGACCCGGAATTGGAATTGCTGGCTTCAATATCATCAGTTGATGTCTTAATTGGTACCATATTGCACTGAGGTCTGCTCAAATGTGAGAGGTCTGTTCTGTTCAATTTATATTACTTAAGAGGATTCCACATTTGATGTGAGAGGTCTGTTGCATTCAATTTATACTAAAGCCATTCAATCCTCTAAGTATAAATTGAATGGTTTTATTCGTTGTGGGGTCAATTGTATAAGCCATTTTGACATTTTGACATTTGAATGAGCGGCTCGGATTAACCAATGAAGCCATTTTGATCATTTTAAACGACATTTATGACATTTTTTACAGAAGACTAAATTGACCCCACAACGAATAAAGCCATTCAATCCTCTAAGTATACTTTCTTTGTGGGGTCAATTTAGTCTTCTGTAAAAGTTATATGGTATAAATGATCCGTAGGGGCCTTAGAAACCAAACTAGCCTCATACTTTCATAAAATTACAAACTGCCATTTGGCGGCAAATGTCAGTTATAAAATGCATCATTTTTTCTATCAGATCGCCAACACATCAAAGAAAACCATATAACTTTTGCAAAACCATATGGTTTTGCAAAAGTTATATGGTTTTGCAAAAGTTATAAATTGAACAGAACAGACCTCTCACATTTGAGCAGACCTCAGTGCAATATGGTACCAATTAAGACATCAACTGATGATATTGAAGCCAGCAATTCCAATTCCGGGTCTGGGATTCAAACTGCAGCAGAGACGGGGTCCGAGACTGCAGCCGTGTCCCCACAGAATGATCCGTAAGTTCCTACTAAAGAAACCTTATTTCAAATAGCGAAAGTTTATTTTTTGGAACAGATTTATGATATATATATATATAGAACATGCAGCGTCTATGCTGGTGCTGGTCTGGTTTGGCATGGCGCCAAAGAAATTAATATATTTTAAAACCCCATAAGTATAATTCTTAGAACTAGCAGGTTTCTTAAGTTCACCAAGTCTATTTGTGATCTTAATTCTAAAATCTATCGGATTGACTTTAAATGACGAATCTGAACCGTTGAAGCTCTTCTACCTTGTGAGTGATGCATTTACATGCAAAAAATTTAAACTTTCGAATTAATTTAGTATTAAGTCAAGCGGTCAAAAGTAAAAGGTTTATAAATTAATTTTAATGCATTCATATTGTTTTTGAGTTAATTAGCAATTTTATATGCATGAACATTTTATATTCTCTTATAAAATAAAATTGCACTATATTGTTGTTTTAGTTTCTAATCTCAATTTTCTAGTTATGTCCTGAAATTCTTGATCATACGGACCGTGTAGTTGTTGTGAAAAAAAAAATGTATTCACTTTTAAAAAATATTGAAAAGCAAAAAAAAATGTATACCTTTTTTCTATTGAGGGAACAACTACACATTTTTCAGTTTGACAATCTAAATAATCTTAAATTTGAAATACAATATTATATATATGATCTATATTATTCACATATCATTTCTACAAAAATATGATGGGATTTAGTATATATTTCAAGTGATTTAAAAGTTGAAATTAAAAGACAACAGTTCTTGATGTACCATCAAAATAATACTTTAATTGAAAAAAAAACATATATTTAAGCAATCTATAAAGTTAATTATCAATTTTATTTCAATTGTTTTAGAAAATATGTTATCATAATTGTCAAAATAATGATCATCTTTTCTTTTTACATCTCAATCTATACACATTACAATTATAGCAGATCTGGGCTTTTGCTAATTTTTTTTATCTATTGGGCTCAACTGTAGCAGATCTGAGATTAGTTTTGGCAGGAGCAAATTTGGGCCAACCATTTATCAATTAAGTATTGGCGATCCAATTATCAATTTAATTCTTACCACATTTTTGTTATATAGAGAGGCAGATAGGGAAATTAAGTTTCATCGGAATCAAATTGTTCAAATGAATTAGTTGCTGGGAAAATGATTAGAAAATTTATTATTCTAACATTGTTTATTTAATAGTGAATTAGTTGCAAAACATCAAAAAAATATACAAAAAATATAGTATAATCTTTACTAGAGGCAAAACTGATACAAGGAAAAACAAATTCCGGTTAGATGTAATATTTGACTCAAATGATATAAATGTAACTTTCAGTATGGAGGATGTAACAATTGACAATGGTGACCAACCGAACATCCCTGGTGAAGAAGTGCCGGAGAATGATCTGACGATGCTCGTCAGAATAACAGCCATGCTGGAGACCACGGCTAGCGGCCTGGGAAAGCTGGAGATTGTGTGGATGATGGCGGTGCTACAGGGTGGATTTGCATTCACCCTGAAAATGAAAGATTTTGTGTTCATCACCGTGACATTGCTCTTTGGAGGCATTCGTATCTTCTGTGGCAGTACCGAACATGACATGCGCCAATTGGCTCTCTTCTACTGGTTCCAGCTCGTCTCTGCCATGATTACTGGTGTTCTCTCTGGGATGCAGCTATATTCACAGGATTTCGGCCATACAGAAAAGACATTTAAGGCCAATTGGGATTTCGCTTTAAATTTGTTTTATGTCGTGGCACTTGCAGAGGCATTAATGCTACTGGCTTGGTGTTACTTGTTGAGAAGGCCATTTGGGAATTGAAGATGAGAAAAGTGAATGCCGAGTGCAGCATCTGCTTTGGTAATTATATTAATATTGGATTTGATAGTACCAAAACAATTAATTTAAGTTGCTGAGAAAAGTGAATGTGCAACATCTTTTGTAATTGTATTAATATTGGATCTGAATCTGCTGCGATTCTTTACCCATAAGCAGTACCCAACAATTTCTTCTTTTTCCAAATCCAACTGTTGAATTGTTTCGAGATTTGTGCACTGAAAATAAGCTATTTTGAGATACATGCGCAGAAATTATTGGATAGCTGGATTTGAAAAGGCAGAGATTTTAGAGTTACTGTTCACACTATTCGGATCGCAGCAGATCACATTCCATTAATTTTGGATTTGATAGTACCAAAACAATTAATTTACCACAAATTGATTTCGTCATTTATTTATTTTATTAGGGTATAAATTTTGGAATTGGTGATGAAGATTGTAGCTTTCATAATTGTATACAGTTTATATTGTCTTCATTATTGGTCCTGGTGTGAGAATGACATTTTTCAGAACACTCAAAACAGAGCAGTATTCATTTAATTTGGATTTTCTGAGATGGTAAGTAAAATAATTTCGGCCTATATGACATGGACCAAGACCGGTGCGGTCCTGCAAATTTCAAAGATATATGTACTTTTTTTTTATGTAAGGAAAATTTCCAAGATATATCATATCTCACAGACAGTGACCGGTCATTTTTATTTTTATTCAACATTCAATAAAAATTATCAAATATGTCCACGAAAGTTAAATTTTATTTCAAACCGGTCAATTATTGGTCATTTTTTTATTTTTTAATAGGAACCGGCTAATAATTGGCTGGTCTTTAACTTTTTTTACTTTTTTTATTTTTTTTGGCAAAAGTTGTAATTTATTTATTTTTTTATTAAAATATTAGGAATATTCTTTTTCTTTCTTTAAAATTAGATAGAATAGTATATAATTTGATTTATTAGAAAGACTACAACAAATAATCCGGATCAATATTTTTCAGATCGAATTTTTTGTGATTGTAAGAAAAATTAAAATATTTCTTTGTATGTTATTGGAAAAAAAATAAAAATACTTTGAATCTTAGTTATTGATCTTGATTCAAAAGTTACTTTTAGATAAATATAGAAAATATTTGAATTCTTCTATTTAAAAAAAATAAATACTAATTCAGCAAGTTTGTCAGACAATTGAATTTTTTTAAACTATGTTTTTTTTTTTTAATTGAGATTATTTTTTATTTTTTATTGAAATATTAGAAATTGAAAATTGAGATGGGGTATATAAAAAATTGAAAATAATGAAGTCAATTAACTCCATTCAATGTTTGACTCCATTCAACGTTCAGCTAATTTCTACGATGGTTTCCAGAAATTTCCTCATCCATTGACGAATACGTACTTCGAATAATATTGTACACATTAGCAGATTCATATACAAATTGGACAAGCAAGTGTCCACTTCTGGATTTCAATTTTTTATTTCGATTCAGTACCAATTGTTCGATGTGCCTATTTCTAGTTTTATGTAGTGTCTATCCGTGGTTCGAGTTAGTCTAATTCTTAAAATGATTTCTTTTGAATTTTGGTTGATTCTGTGTATATCGTTATTTTTCAAATATGCGATACTCTATTTCATAAATAGAATGAAAGAGAATAAGAGAAGAAGAAATATTTTACGGTGGGATCTATTATTGCAATTCTAAGAAATGAGCTGGCTGAACTTTTTGTACCTTTTATTATTCAACACTTATATTTCGGTTAAATTTTTATTTAAAATTTTGATTTCAATTTGCTAATTGACTAAGAACGGTCCCACTTTGAATTGTGCCAAACAAATTTTTGATTAACTTACTAAAATTATTTCAATACTGTGTCAATTAATTTTATAATTGTAACAGATTTTATAATAAATATAGTTATATGAATTGAGTTGTAATTGTGTATCTGATAAGTTAATGGGTTTGAATCTGATTAGATATTTGAATTCTATTAGTGCCATACTCTAACAAAAATCCTGAATTCACCTCTGACTGAACATATCATTCGTTAAAACTTTAATCTAGTTTAATTTGTTGAAGTTCGATTATATTTCAACGGTATAATAATAATAAGTTATGTGGCTGAGCTAGTCAACCAAGGACAGTAGATTTTCAGACTATACAAAAATAGAGATGGAGTGTGTAAAAAATTAAAAAATAATGAAGTCAACTGAGTCCATTCAACGTCCCTGTAACCAACTGAGGAAAAATATTCCCACCGTACGTAATCAGCAATAGAAAAATTAAATTTCCTGGAGTGCATGCATGCATGCATCATCATCATCTTGTTCCTTGACCAAAAACAGAGCAATGCAGAACATTACTCCCTGCCTTTTTTCTCTCTTCCTGATCACTAATCTCTGCTTACATCTATCATCTGCAGCTTACCTATGGATCTACAAACATTGCGGCACCACCGGCAACTACACCGTAAATAGCGCATACAGTTCCAACCTCAAGACACTCACCTCCTCCCTTTCAAAAGGAGCAGTAGCAGAACAGGGTTTCCATGAAAATACAATTGGCACAGCACCGGACCAGATTTATGGTCTTGTCCTCTGTCGTGGCGACATCAATAACTATAGTTGCGGCGAATGCCTTAATCAATCCTTCCGAGATGTGATGAATCTATGCCCATACACAAAAGAAGCCACTATATACTACAATGAGTGCCTCCTCAGATACTCCAACCAGCAGTTCCTCAACTCAACTGATAATTTGAACCAATATATAATGTACAACCCCCAAAACGTGACAAATGGATCGGATCCATAGAATAATGTTATGATAAACAACTTCAACACTATGGTGAACTTATTATTTAGGAGTATCTCAGACCAGGCAGCTTATAACTCGAGAAAGCGTTTTGGGACTGGTGTGATTTACACAACAAAATCATTGCCGGCGATCTTTGGCCTGTCACAGTGCACGCCTTAATTTTCAAATACTACATGCCATGCTTGTTTACAAGACCTTATTGATCTGATACCAAAATATTGTAGCGGGAAGAAAGGTGGAAGGATTTTAGGAGTGAGATGCAACCTGAGGTATGAAATATATGTTGAATAAACATTAAATGTTATTTTTAGTGGGTTTTAAATTTAGAAGTTAAAAAATAAAAGGTCAAGAGTTTTTTTTTGTAGCTGAAATGCCAAGGGGTGATACAGGAGATAGTGGGTTTTATTTATTTTAATAGAATAAGTAGTGGAACTCCTTTCAGCAGTTGCAGAATTTTTGGGCTGATTGATGAGGGGATATGAAAGATCAAACGACATCCGTTTTGGCTGTATGACCTATGGATGGAAAGCTCTGGAAGTCTAGTTTCTGATGGTTCAAATTTCAAAGCGTTTGGAGTTCCCTACAGAGAGTTATGGCCGTTTTAGTGGACAGGGGTCAGCTGAAACAACTGCTGTTTAGTATTCTATTTTTAATACGAATTTTCTAGATACTTCTGTTATCTTAGCCTATAAATAGAGTTGTAATCTGTTGTTTGAGATGTAAGAAAGATACAAGAGTTTCTAATAGAAAAATAGCTTGTTATATCCATCTCTTCTCTTATCTAAAAGTTTGATATCCACCTTTCTCTTTTATCAATATACACCTTCTTTTGGGGAAATCTTGATAAAGAAATAGGTTCAATCTCGGGGACAGTAATATCGACTCCTCCAGAATCTGGTAACCAGCCAATTCAGCCTCCTCCAATGTATTCAACATCTAGCCCCAGTAAAGGTGAATATTCAACACTTGATTGCCTCTGTTATCTTTAATTTTTTTTTCTTAAAAATAGAAAGAGAGAGAAAACTGGGGCATCTTCAATTCTTATATATATTCTTCAAGATATAAGAATGAATTTGGGTACTATTGTTTGTCAGGGAAGGTAGGATAAGTATTCAGAGTGATTAGCTTCAGCTGTTAATTTAAAATCCTCAATATAAAATAGTCTAATATATAATATACAAGTTTTCACATAGGAGTAAGGGATTCTTTTAATGTATATTAAAAAGACCCTTAATTCCTATGAGATAGTGTCCTGTATAGACATCTACAAAGACGTAAGTACGTAACGACTCATTCGGAAGCACAGGCGATTGGGGCCTAGGTAATTAAAACATTTGAATGTTAGGTATAGGTGACCATATGTGTGTGTGTGTGTGTGTAGGAGGAGACTAAAAGCAGAATTTGTAATTGATGGGGACAAAAATAAAAAGATGTGTTAACCCAATCTGATCTGGTCTGAACTGTTCCTTTTCTGCAACACTACCAGTATCTACATTTGTGGTACTTAATCAAATCATTTGAAGAGCAAACAACAAAACTTTCTTAAACAACAACAACAAAAAATTGACCTACTTAGCAGAATTTAGAAGAGATACCATAATGCAGAACTAAAACCTAAATTACATAAACACCTACCCCAAAAATGTTGTCTTAACAGTCTATGATACGTGCTAACCTTAATCTGACAGGCCTGTTGTACCCTGGAATAATCCAACCTCTACCCTAGCTGTAACAGTAAATTACCCAGAGATAAAAACTGTTTTGCAATCCAACTAACCCAAATCTGAAGCCAGCCAGACTATAGTTGAAAGTGAACTAAACTGAATCTAACTCGATGAACATTTGCCACCTAATTTCAACTTATTGAATGTGTTTATCCATCAGTTCCTTACGACTGTTGAATCTTTTTCTTCAGTCCTCATCTATGCAAAATTGAAAAAGAATTAAACTATTGATTGTGTTGGTTAATCAACCTCACAAATTTCTTCAGGAGGAAAGAGCAGGCACCTCATTATAATCATCATTGTACCGAAATTTTTATAAATATACAAAACTCAATTTTAATTTAACAATCTATACAAAATTCGGCCGGATTTCGAAATCTATCCAAACCGGCAACTCTGTTGCCGGTTTCAAAGCAACTAACCGGCAACTAAATTGCCGGTTCCAGAAAGCTCAAACCGGCAACATAGTTGCCGGTTCCAGAACCGGCAACTTTGTTGCCGGTTTTGGCCTCTAAAACCGGCAACATAATTGCCGGTTTTTTTTTTTTTTAAATTCAAATTCTAAATAATTATAAATTCAAATTCATACCAATAAATTATAAATCCAAATTCATACAAATTTAAATTATAAATCCAAATTCATACCAATTGCCGGTTCCGTTCCATTAAAAAAATGAGAAATATATATATTTTTTTTTTTCTAAAATTTAAAAATGAGAAATATTTTTTTTTTAAACTTTAAACGGTCATAACTTTTGCTAGGAAAGTCGGATTGACGCGTATGACGTCAATTCGGAAAGGGGAGGAGGAGACGGTGGTGACCGTCACCTCGGGGTTGACCCCAGGTAGCCGGAAAATCAGAATCGCCAAAAAACGTCGTTTAGTGCCTCAAAAATTAAGTTTAAGGTTTTTAGTGCCAAAAAATGTCGTTTATTTTTTAATCTATTGTTTTAAAATAAGAACTTAATTATTTAAATTAATTGATTTAAGAATTTTTTAATTTATATTTTATTATAACAAAAATTATCGAGTTACAATCATGTCAAATGAATTTAAATTTGTATGAATTTGGATTTATAATTATTTAGAATTTGAATTTATAAAAAAAAAAAAAAAAAAAAAAAAAAAAAAACGGCAATTATGTTGCCGGTTTTAGAGGCCAAAACCGGCAACAGAGTTGCCGGTTCTGGAACCGGCAACTATGTTGCCGGTTTGAGCTTTCTGGAACCGGCAATTTAGTTGCCGGTTAGTTGCTTTGAAACCGGCAACCCTATTGCCGGTTTGGATAGATTTCGAAATCCGGCCGAATTTTGTATAGATTGTTAAATTAAAATTGAGTTTTGTATATTTATAAAAATTTCGGATCATTGTATCTGTGGCGTTGCTTATTATTGGCTGCTTCATTGTCTGCTTGTTAATCAGAAAACTGAGATATGCAGGTTTAGTTCTTTATACAGTTAAACAGTGCTTGTCAACATGTCCATTTGCATGAAAAATTAGCTAACATTTTATATCTTCATTAATGATTTAGAAACTGAGATTTCTCAAGAAGAAAGAATGCTCGCAACTAACAATGAAACACTGGATCTATGGAGCAGAGAAAGAAGTTCAGATTTTCCACTCTTTGATTTCAATCAAATAGCTAATGCGACAGATATAACTTCTCATTAGACAATAAACTCGGAGAAGGTGGATTCGGACCCGTGTATAAGGTGCTTCCTATTTCCTTCCATCTCCATACTTCTTTCCTTTTTCTCTTTCTTATTTATTCTAATTATAATTTTTTTTCAAGACAAATTATAAAATGCATGAAAATACTTTATGATGAAATGAAAAGAAGAATTAGGTTTTTAAGGCCTAGCTAGGCCCTTATTTTTTACTAAAAAAAGGAGGAAGAATTAGGTTTTATCATAATTCAAAGTTCTTCTTCTAGGGTGTGCTACAAGATGGACTTGAGATAGCTGTCAAGAGGCTTTCTTCATATTCCGGTCAAGGTCTAGTTGAATTTAAAAATGAAATCGAACTTATCGCAAAGTTGCAACACAGAAACTTAGTCCGGCTAGTCGGGTGGTGCATTCAAGGAGAGGAGAAAATATTGATTTATGAGTTTATGCCCAATAAGAGCTTAGACTATTTCATTTTTGGTATGTCTCTAAAAACCTATATATTATGAAAGGGTTTTTGTAATATTTTTTTTCATTTTTTGCCATAAGTTTCGATAAATTACAGTACTAGTTCCATTTTACAAAACTCAGTTATTTATTGATAAGTTTTGGGTTTTTTTTTTAATTAGTACATGTGGGATCATCTGTAATATATTACTAAGGTTGTTAGTTAGCAAATTAATTTTTAATCATGTAGTAATCTGAATTGGGATGCCTAGCTCTCAGATTACAAGGTTTCTCTCTCTTCCATTCTAAGAAACTAAGAAACTATTCACCCATACGTTTCTTTATATAACAGTAAACAGTTCAATATTTGACTCCTCAGTCCTCATATTATAAAATTTTAATTAAAAACTAACAATTCAAGACCAAGGGAATTTTCATGGTAACACACTATTGTTTTTTCTTCTTTTGCATATAATGCAATTCATTTGCATATATATATATATAAATATATTTGTTGTATCACAGATAAAACAAGAGGAGAACTTCTAAACTGGGATAGGCGTTTTGAGATAATTGATGGCATTGCTCAAGGAATCTTATATCTCCACAAACACTCGAGGCTAAGAATTGTTCACAGGGATCTAAAAGCAAGCAACATTCTCTTGGACTCTGAAATGAATCCGAAGATATCAGATTTCGGATTGGCTCGGATTTTTAGCTCAAAAGAGCTCCAAGCAAATACCAACAGGGTAGTTGGGACTTAGTGAGTATAGCGCCATATGCAAAATAAAAATTAGATAAATTTTATTTTATTGTAAACAAATTAAGAGCATATATAGTTCAGGTAGAAAAAGAATATACTCGAATTAGAAATTTTAGTATTTCCCCAAAAGATAAAATTAATTTAAGACAACAAAATTCAGATAATGATGGTAATTAACAGTAACACACCTGTTGTTTTTTCTTCTATATATTTATATATCAGTGGTTACATGGCTCCAGAGTATGCATCAGAGGGTCTTTTCTCAATCAAATCAGATGTTTTCAGCTTTGGTGTATTGCTTATGGAGATTGTTAGCGGCAAAAGGAATATTGGTCTCCACCAATATGGAGATTTTATCAACTTCCTTGGATATGTAATTAAACATCTAAAAAGTTCATGTTGGTATTATGGAACCAAAGATTGAGCTGATGGTGTTGATAATATAATTATATTCTTCTTTTCATTTTCAGGCTTGGGATAGATGGAAAGGAGGAAACATTCCAGAGCTAATTTCTCCTGTATTAACTGAAGCTTCCCTTAGACAGATAGAGAGATGCATCCATGTGGGATTATTGTGCGTACAAGAGAATCCATCCGATCGACCTACCATGTCTGATGTGATCATGTTTCTTACCATTGCAAGTATAATTCTACCAAACCCCAAGCAGCCGGCGTATTTCAATGTAAGAGTAACAAGGAACGGAGTCGAATCACATGATTTTGATGGTTCATCATGCTCTATTAATGATGTGACTTTGACCAACCCGGATGTTAGTTGATGCTTAAATAGCAATTATCTTATTTAGGCAATTAATTAGTTTTTAAATTCTACATTTAAAAGTTGAAGTGGAAATTTATCTACACAATTTGTTTTAAAAGCGAGGATTAAAAAACGACTAGTGCCATGACTAAGATTTAGAATACAGTTTTATCCTCGAGACAATATTAATGGTTATTTCTCACGAGAGTATTAGCGTGGGTATCTATTTTTAGCAATTTTATCCTCGTCTTTAAAACAAAATCTTATATAGTGTTGGATTTCAATGCGGGGAGAATGGACACAGCTATTAAATGTAGAAATGCACAAATTTGTTTTTACAATTTTTTCGCCAATTGTAATTTCCTTTTGAGAGATTTTCCACTTGAAAATAGAGAGTTGGTTATTTTTCATAAATTAATTAACGACATGTTTCAATTTGTTTCCTTTGCCTCTTCACTTGACCTAAATGTGAAAGAGAATGGATTCTTCACCAATTCACTGGTTAATGATCTCAATAGTTGGATTCGGTATCGGACAGTGGATCTGGATGGGGAATATTCGGTTCAAATGGAGAATGGGGTGTTTTTTGGGAAATAAATCTGCTGTTATACCAAAAGAATAACAGGAACATATGATTCCGATCTCAACCATCTCAACAAAGAAATTTTTTCATGCGAGCATCTCAAAGAAGATCAATAGTTGGTCAATACATAAATGACTTACATTATTCACTGTCTGCCTACAAGATAGTACCTAAAGCATAGTCGCATTTCCTCCAATGCTCTGTATGCCAGCAGCCAAGGAGGGACCTTGTCCCTAAAAATCACCTCATTGCGTTGTCACCATAAACAACAAAGAACAGCCATGAAATAGCAAATGGAAGGCTGTCTCCATTTGACATTCATTGCACTTGCACATAACACATATTGTTTCACATATGATTTTCCTCTGTGTCAGGATATATCTCATGGGTAAGAACTCTGTTTTTTAGGAGCCAGGTATGTGAAAATCTTGACCTTTTGTGGAGCCCATGCCTGCCAACTCTCCATGTAGCCCCATCGCATGTTACCCTCATCTTGGGGTGTCGATGGTACCTTTTTAGCCATTTACCCGACCCGTATCGTATTCGATAAGGCGGGTATGGGTAAGGTTTTTTTTTCGTTAGTTTATTGGGTATGGGTATGGGTAAGAATTTTTTTTCGTTAACCAAATGGGTATGGGTATGGGTATGGGTAATGACTATTTCGTACCCGTTACCTATAGGTAATTATAAAATCTAAAATTATATATATTCAAATTCAATATTTATTTACTCTTCCATAATTCCATTTTGGTGCCTCTATAATAATATTTGAGTAATAATTAGTGATGTGTTTTTGTTATTTAGTAGTGTATGTCTTTTGTTATTAGAAAAATGTTAAACATATTATTTTATTTGCATGGTTTGTTATTTTGTTAAATAATTGAATTTTTCGAATAGATATTCTTGCTTTTGAATTTTCTTGCTTTATACAAAATAATTTAGTTGGAATTGATTGCATACATATTTATTTTTATTTTTATTAGTAATGCAATTAAATATGTGTGAAATGGATTAGTTTTTTATGTTCTTTTTGTAAAATATAATAAAATTAATTATTATATTAGTATTATCCGTTATTCACCCGCTACCGTTTCGTTACCCAATAATATTAACGGGTATGGGTAGGGTAGGGTACGATCAATTTTTAATGGGTAAGGGTAGGGTATGGGTAAGGTCAATTTTAATGGGTATGGGTATGAAAATGCCTCCACCCGACCCGTACCGTACCCATTGACACCCCTACCCTCATCTAGCATACAAGTTAGGAAATAAATCTTCTGTGATCCCAGCTATTAAAATTCATTGAGATTCGTGTATAAATAAGTTTTTTCATTGAGATTCGCGCATGGAAAACTTTGAATGGTTGAGGTCGGAATAACAGGACCCTGTTATTTCATTAGAATCACAGCAGATTTATTTCCCAAGTTATGGCTATTGCTCATATTGTTCATCAACCGACTTACAATTTGTTTAACCGACTTATATAAGATAAAGGCAAGAAAAATTGTTCAACGGACTAATTACATATCTATAAATAGGATAGGGAGCTTCAAAGTGTTAAAAATAATTATCATACATACAACTCATATCCATCTTAAAACTCACATTTATATTCTTCCACAATTTAGTATATTTCCAAACCATATACTACAATATATCATTATTCAATAAACTGATGGATATCAAAAAGGTTTTGTTCGTTGCTTCCAAGGTCGTGCCCAAGAATCAACAAACCTGGATAATTTGGTCATCGTTTCAAGTCTTGCACGGTAGAGACGGAATTCGCTTAAGGATCATGCTTTGCACCGTCAAGATAACAAAGTTTCATTATAATATTTTTTCAATATTATCTGACTTATTCTCTTTTGTAGTTAAATATTCAGCATCAAAATCATGTGATTCGCCTCTGTTCCCTGTTACTCTTACATTGAAATACGCTGGCTGCATGGGGTCTGGCAGAATTATACTTGCAGTGGTAAGAAACATGATCACATCAGACATGGTAGGTCGATCGGCTGGATTCTCTTGTACACACAATAATCCCACATGGATGCATCTCTCTATCTGTCTAAGGGAAGCTTCAGTTAATACAGGAGAAATTAGCTCTGAAATGTTTCCTCCTTTCCATCTATCCCAAGCCTGAAAATGAAAAGAAGAATATAATTATATTATCAACACCAACAGCTCAATCTTTGGTTCCATAATACCAATATGAACTTTTTAGATGTTTAATTACATATCCATGGAAGTTGATAAAATCTCCATATTGGTGGAGACCAATATTCTTTTTGCCGCTAACAATCTCCAGAAGCAATACACCAAAGCTGAAAACATCTGATTTGATTGAGAAAAGACCCTTTGATGCATACTCTGGAGCCATGTAACCGCTGATAAATATATAGAAGAAAAAACAACAAGGTGTTACCATCATTATCATTATCTGAATTTTGTTGTCTTAAATTAATTTTATCTTTTGGGGAAATACTAAAATTTCTAATTCGAGTATATTCTTTTTCTACTTGAACTATGCTCTTAATTTGTTTACAATAAAATAAAATTTATCAAATTTTTATTTTGCATATGGCGCTATACTCACAAAGTCCCAACTATTCTGTTGGTATTTGCTTGGAGCTCTTTTGAGCTAAAAATCCTAGCCATTCCGAAATCTGATATCTTCGGATTCATGTCAGAGTCCAAGAGAATGTTGCTTGCTTTCAAATCTCTGTGAACAATTCTTAGCCTCGAGTGTCTGTGGAGATATAAGAGTCCTTGAGCAATGCCATCAATTATCTCAAAACGTCTATCCCAGTTTAGAAGTTCTCCTCTTGTTTTATCTGTGATACAACAAATATATATATATATATGCAAATGAGTTGCATTATATGCAAAAGAAGAAAAAACAACAGGGTGTTACCATAAAAAATTTCATTGGTCTTCAATTGTTAGTTTTTAATTAAAATTTTATAATACGAGGAGTCAAATATTGAACTATTTACTGTTATAATAAAGAAACTTATGGGTGAATAGTTTCTTAGTTTCTTAGAATGGACGAGAGAGAAACCTTGTGATCTGAGAGCTAGGCCTCCCAAAGTCCCAATTCAGATTACTACATGATTAAAAATTAATTTGCTAATGATTAAAAATTAATTTGCTAACTAACAACCCCAGTAATATATTACAAATGACCCCACATGTACTATTTAAAAAAAAAACCCAAAACTTATCAATAAAGAACTGAGTTTTGTAAAATCGAACTAGTACTGTAATCTATGGAAATTATGGCAAAAAGGATAAAATATTACAAAAACCCTTTCATAAGATAAAGGTTTTTAGAGACATACCGAAAATGAAATAGTCTAAGCTCTTATTGGGCATATACTCATAAATCAATATTTTCTCCTCTCCTTGGATGCACCACCCGACCAGTCGGACTAAGTTTCTGTGTTGCAACTTTGCGATAAGTTCGACTTCATTTTTAAATTCATCTAGACCTTGACCAGAATATAAAGAAAGCCTCTTGACAGCTATCTCAAGTCCATCTTGTAGCACACCCTAGAAGAAGAGCTTTTGAATTATGATAAACCCTAATTCTTCTTTCTTTTTTTAGTAAAAAATAAAGGCCTAGCAAGGCCTTCAAACCTAATTCTTCTTTTAATTTCGTCATAAAGTATTTTCATGCATTTTATAATTTATCTGTTCTTTTACTGATGGCATTTCTTTGTCTTGAAAAAAAATTATAATTAGAATAAATAAGAAAGAGAAAAATGAAAGAAGTATGGAGATGGAAGGAAATAGGAAGCACCTTATACACGAGTCCGAATCCACCTTCGCCGAGTTTATTGTCTAATGAGAAGTTATCTGTGGCATTTTCTATTTGATTGAAATCAAAGAGTGGAAAATCTGAACTTCTTTCTCTGCTCCATATATCCAGTGTTTCATTTTTAGTTGCGAGCATTATTTCTTCTTGAGAAATCTTAGTTTCTAAATCATTAATGAAGATATAAAATGTTAGCTAATTTTTCATGCAAATGGACATGTTGACAAGCACTGTTCAATTGTATAAAGAACTAACCTGAATATCTCAGTTTTCTGATTAACAAACAGATGATGAAGCAGCCAATAATAAGCAACGACGCCACAGATACACTGATGATTATAATGAGGCGCCTGCTCTTTCCTGAAGAAATTTGTGATGTTGAAATAACCAACACAATCAATATTCAATAGTTTAATTCTTTTTCAATTTTGCATAGATGAGGACTGAAGACAAAGATTCAACAGTCGTAAGGAACTGATGGATAAACACATTCAAAAAGTCGAAATTTGGTGGCAAATGTTCATCGAGTTAGATTCATTTTGGTTCACTTTCAACTATAGTATGGCTGGCTTCAGATTTGGGTTAGTTGGATTGCAAAACAGTTTTTATCTCTGGGTAATTTACTGTTACAGCTAGGGTAGAGGTTGGATTATTCCAGAGTACAACAGGCCTGTCAGATTAAGGTTAGCACGTACCATAGACTGTTAAGACAACATTTTTGGGGTAGGTATTTATGTAATTTGGGGTTTAGTTCTGCATTATTGTATCTCTTCTAAATTCTACTAAGTAGGTTAACCTTCTTTTTTTCATTTAAGCAAGTTTTGTTGTTTGCTGTCTTTGCTCTTCAAATGATTTGATTAATAAGTACCACAAATGTAGATACTGGTAGTGTTGCAGAAAAGGAACAGTTCAGGACTAAGTTTAACTAAGTTTGCTCTTTAGAAAAGTTAATTTTTGGTCTCTGGTCTTCAAATGATGATCCTTTCAGGTTTAAGTTTGATCTAGCTAGCATGTTTGACTTTTCAAAATTTGTCAGGTGAGTTTGGATTCAGGAATTCAGATTGGATGGGCAGGTCATCATGTTTTGCTGATTATCTGAGCCAGTGATCCCAAATTCCCAATTCAATGGCTGTAATTTTTTGGCTGCGAGAGAGATCAACAGCAAAGATATGTAACATATCTTTTTACAATATGCACATGACTGGAATTCTGTTGCAGTGCAACTACAGGAAATTATCATGGACATGTATGATGTATTCAAATAAGAAACAAACAAGGCAGAACAATGCAGAGTAATTTGATAATTTCATACTTTTTTGTAGTCTGAACTCCGAAGTGATATGTTATTTTTGAGTGTGACGTAATATTGTGCTAATTAATGCATGGAAAGATCACACGAAAAAAATTTAAGCTTATTGACTGACATATTGGCATGAAAGATTTGGGCTTGAAGGAAGCAACTTGTGTAGATACTCTTATTAACTTAATTTCTGGGAATTAAATTCTGATCGATCTCTTGAGGGATGGGCGTGGGCTTTCACTTGTAACAGAAAAAGAAAACACAACCAAAATAAAGAATGAACAAATCAAAAGAAAAGAGGAAATTATGGAAAAGAAAAAAAATGGAGACTTCCAAAAAGGCATTTATGTTAACTACTCTTATTACCACAATCTAGCTTAATTAGCGCAGGACTTCTAAAGCACTCTGTCCTTTTCCATTCAGAGATAATATATGTCAATTACAAATTATACTTTTAGTCTCCTCCTACACACACACACACACACATATATATATGATCACCTATAGTACCTAACATTCAAACGTTTTAATTACCTAGGCCCCAATCGCCTGTGCTTCCGAATGAGTCTTTACGTCTTTGTAGATGTCTACGCAGGACAGTATCTCATAGGAATTAAGGGTCTCTTTAATATACATTAAAAAGATCACCAAATCCTTTGTGAAAACTTGTATATTGAGGGATCCACTTACACTATTTTTTGGTGACACAAAATTATTTTAAAGTTTTCAAAGTCCAAACAATCGATCCAAACCGTTCAACATGACCTCTGTATTAAAATGTGCTTAGAGACCAAATTTAACATTTTTTTAATTTTTTTTACTATTTATATCCATCTTAATAAATAGTAAAAAATTCATAAAAAAATCAAAAAAAATGTAAAACTTGATCTGCATGCACATTTTAATATAACTAACTTGTTGAACGGTTTGAATCAACTGTTTGAACTTAAAAAATATAGAGTGTAATTTTGTGTGAGTGGATCCCTCCTCATATTATATATTAGACTATTTTATATTGAGGATTTTAAATTAACAGCTGAAGCTAATCACTCTGAATAGTTATCCTACCTTCCCTAACAAACAATAGTACTCAAATTCATTCTTATATCTTGAAGAATATATATAAGAATTGAAGATACCCCAGTTTTCTTTCTCTTTATATTTTTAAGAAAAAAAATTAAAGATAACAGTGGCAATCAGGTATTGAATATTCACCTTTACTGGGAGGAGGCTGAATTGGCTGGTTACCAGATTCTGGAGGAGTCGGTGGTACTGTCGCAGAGATTATACTTTTTTTTTGATCTGGATTTCCAGAAAAGAAGGAGTATATTTCATACCTCAGGCTGCAACTCACTCCTAAAATTCTTCCACCTTTCTTCCCGCTAGAATACTTTGGCATCAGATCAATAATGTCTTGTAAACAAGCACGGCATGTTTCATTTGAAATTTTTGGTGTGCACTGTGACAAGCCATAGATCGCTGGCAATGATGAATCTGTTATGTTTATCACACCTGTCCCAAAATGCTTTGTTGAGTTATAAGCTGCCTGGTTCGAGATATCCATAAATAATAAATTCACCATAGTGTCGAAGTTGTTTTTCTCAGTATTATTCGATGGATCCCATCCACTCGTCACGTTTTGGGTGTTGTACATTATGATTTGGTTCAAATTAGCAGTTGAGTTGAAGAACTGCTGGTTGGAGTACCTAAGGAGGCAGTAGTCGTAGTATATAGTGGCTTCTTTTGTGTATGGGCATAGATCCATTACATCTATGAAGGATTGCTTAAGGCAGTTGAGGCAACTAGAAGAATTGACGTCCCCACGACAGAGGACAAGACCATAGATCTGGTCCGGTTCTGTACCAATTGTATTACTACAGAAACCCTGTTCTCCTACTGCTTCTGTTGAAAGGGAGGAGGTGAGTATGTTGAGGTTGGAACTGTATGCGCTATTTACGGTGTAGTTGCCGGTGGTGCCGCAAAATTGGTAGAGTACGTCAGCTGCAGATGATAGATGTAAGAAGAGATTAGTGAGGAAGAGAGCAAAAAGGCATGGAGTAATGTTCTGCATTGCTCTGTTTTTGGTCAAGGAACAAGATGATGATGCACGCACTCGAGGAAGAGAGCAAAAAGGCAGGGAGTAATTTTTACAGATTCAGATACTAAGATATAAATAGTTTGCAGATATGAATACAAATAATATTTTTGCTGATTACGGTGGGAACATTTTTCCAGAAAGCTACGTCAGTTGGCTAGTTCAGCCACGTACTCCACTGAAAATAACACCTATTATACCGTTGAGATATAATCCTTGATCTGTTCCTAATTGAATTTAGGAGTGTTAATGGTACCCGTTTACTCATTTACCCTATATCATATTCAATAAGATGATGGGTATGCGTAAGATTTTTTTTTTGTTAGATTATTGGATATGGATATGAGTAAGAATTTTTTTTTTTTCGTTAGATAAATAGCTATGGGTAGATAAAGACTATTTTGTATCTGTTGGGTAATGGACAAGTATATAAAATAAATTATACAAAAAATATAAATATTATATTTAATTTATTCATTTTTCTATTTTCTGCTTTCTGTTTTCCATATCGCTATATCCACGCTAACAAAATTGATGAAAAAAATTTCTTCTTTCTTTATCACAATAATTATATATTATTAAAAATAATATCATGAAAAATATATGTTTTTGTTATAAGAAGAATATTATGTGAAACATATTACTTTTTTATTTAAATATTTTGTTATTTAGTTAACGAATTGAATTTATTAGAGGAGATATTTGTGTTTTTGAATTTTTTTTTTTGCTTTATAAAATACTACTTGTTAGATTTGATTGTATAATTGTATTTTGATGTTTTATATTACTAATTGTGATTGCATATGTATGACTTGATAAGTTTTGATGGTTTATTTATAAAAATAATAAAATTATTATATTAGTATTATTTGTTATTCGCTTACTAATAAAATTATTATATTAGTATTATATTAGTAAAAAATAATAAATTCTTATTGGATATGAATGGAGCATGAATAACATCAATTATTAACCAGAAGTAAACAAAGTCCCTCTCTGTCATTGTAGTTGAATTGTAGCCAGCGAAATTCCGTTAATCTCTAACCTATTGTCGTCTCGCAATGAATTAGATACAGTTTTTTATTGAAATGTTTGCTTGACCTTAGCGTTTTTCTATCTGACTAATATACTATTAGTCAACAACAATAAATATCTAGGAAATTTCCCTGGCAGCTTCCTGTCAGGTTTTAAATATATATATATATATATAGAGAGAGAGAGAGTAGTGCTACGGTACATTGCGAATTAAAAGTCTTGTTTTAATTCGTGTTTTAAACCCTTGGATGTGCGTCAAGATCCGTGCAAGATACCAGATGGATTGGCTTTTAATTTGAAAATTTTGAATTAAAATTTCTGATCCAATGGTCTAGAAAATTTTACTGTTCACTCCGATCTGTTATTTTCAAAGTGCCTTAATAAATAGTAAAAAAATTCCAAAAAATATAAAATTTGGTCTCCATGCACATTTCAGTATGGAGAAAATGTTGAACAGTTCGGATCGGTTGTTTGGATTTTTAAATTAGAATACGAGCGTCAAGTAAAATGTTGTTTTATTTCACAACTCACCATATATATATATATATATATATATATATAATATATATATATATATATATATATATATATATATCTTGAAAATTTGCAGGACAGCGCCGGTCATGGTCCAAGTCATCCATCTAAAATATCATCTACATATAAAGATACAAGAGTTTCAACGATTTTACATGTAGATGCATTACTCGTAAAGTATAAGGATTTTAACGGTTTGAATTCGTCATTTGAAGTCAATCTGATAGATTTTAGTGTTAAGTTCACAAAGAGACTTGTTGAATTTAAGAGCACCCTGGTTTTGCTCTATACATAATATATTAGCAAATTTGTAAGTGGGTCCCTCCTTATATATATACAGAGAGAGAGAGGTTGGCTAATATCAAATCAGTTGTTCCTGAAATCTCGTACAACTAAGTCGTTTTTCAATTTTCGAAGTCCAAACGGTCGATTTAAACCGTTAGATGTGATCAATATATTAAAATATGCTTGGAGACCAAAGTTTACATTTTTTTTTAATTTTTTATTTATTTATTAAGCCACTTTGAAAATCACTGATCCAATAATGACTTAACGAAATAGTAAAAACAGAAGCCACCGTTGGATTAGCAATTTTCAAAGTAGCTTAATAAATAGTAAAAAAATTTAAAAAAATGTAAAATTTGGTGATATTAATTTTGGAGCCTAACTTAGTTTGTTGAGCTAATATGTGATTCACCTGGAAAAAAAAATGGAAGTTTAACTTAAGTTGATGATACTTACTGAACCGTGATTAAGATAAAAAATAGTCCGGGTCTACCCGTTATATTTGACATGTCATAATAATTTGGTCACAGTTGATAGTAAAAGATGGGTATCTTTGTTTTTAACCTTCAAAATTAAGTTTTCTTTTTTAAAGGTCCTTGTGGTGCAGCCAAAAAAACAATTATCTTAACCGGGTCGGCAGGTCTCATTAAAAAAAAAAGAATATTTTAAATATATTAAACATAATTAGTTATAATTGACAAAAATTTACAAGACAATATATTTAATATTCTCTGACGAACAATAACATAGAGAAAGTTTAATTAAAACATAATTTTTAACAAGGTATCATATTATTTTATAATATATTATGAGATGGGCTATGGTGAGTTATGAAATAAGGATCTTGTTTTAATTACGTTAATATTTCTGTTTTCAAAGACAAAATAGTCGATCCGAACCACTTAACAAGATGTCCATATTGAAATGTGTTTGGAGACTAAATTTTACATTTTTTGAAATTTTTTTACTATTTTTTAAGATAGATAGTAAACCGTTGTTTTTGAATGATTCATAACCATTGAAAACAGTGATTTTGAAATATTTAGAAAAGGAGTAAAAAATTTCCAAAATATGTAAAATTGGTCCCCAAGCGCATTTCAATATAAAAATATTGTTGAGCAGTTTGAATCGACTGTTTAGTCTTTGAAAATGAATATATGAACTTAAAGTAAAACAAGATTCTTACTTTGCAACTCACTATAGCCCATCTCATATATTATTATTTTAATTATATAATCAAATTTTCTTAAGAGAAATAATATATAACGTGATCGGATTCGACTTTCTTTTTAATAAAATCTATGTTCAAATTTCTCTATAAATTAACAAAAATTAAATCCATATCTAATTTATTAAATTTGAAATATATTATTTTTCGAATTTTTCAAATGAGACAGATTAGTCGATATTTTTCTTTTCTTTTTTTGAAGCAAATTTTTTCGAAGGAAAGATTCTAACAATGTACAATTAACTACCAATATGGCATTGACCCGATTTTTCTATTAATAAAAAATAAAATAAAAATATATCCCGAAAAGATGACATTTTAATAGAAAATTGAAATATATAAAAATCCCACGTTCTGTACAAAATTTTCCATCCGCCCACTAAGCAAAAAAAGAAGAAGATCAGAACTTGATTCTTACACAAACAATTTCAAATTGTGCATAGTTTTCTCTGTGTTCTATAAATTTGTGATAGAGATTTTTCTCTATTTTATAGGATGCATTGGCAAAATTCGGTGCTATCGCTATCATAGTATCAGTTAATTTCACAGGCTGGAGATAAGCGGACTCTACCTGCTGACATCCACCGCAGGGTAAACCACTGTCTCTGAGGACTCCCCGAGTGATTTTACCATTAAATATGAAACTTAATTTTACACCACATGATGTATATGTGGTGTAAAATTAAGTTCTTAATAAGTCTCAAAGTACACGTAGAGAGCTTTAAAGATCTTATAAAATTCTATTCTATCCAGAATAGCAACATCCATCCTGTCCGAACAGAAAAAGAAAAAAAGAAAAATCAGAGACGGTAAGGATTATACCTTTCCTAAACCTAAGAGCATCTGCATTCCTTAAATTTTTGGAGTTTCAAAGCTGATTTGGCAGTTTCTAAATTAGTTTTAGAGATGTAGATGAATTTTATATTTAGCAATTTTGTTCAATAGTTTCTAAATATGAAATTGTTTCAAAACTCTGGCATGGTGAAATAATCGATCCTTATTCACTCAATTTTTAATACTGTTTTAATTAAATGCTTTGAGGAAATTAAAAAACTCTAATTTTAATTTCATGATGTAGAGATTTAACAATTCAGAGAGTCTAAAATTTCTAAAATTTTGTTAACATTTATTTAGAAACTCCAAGAGTTTCAGAAATACAGATACTCTAATGTCAGGGACAATAGCACTTAACTGCTCATTTCATCCTTTTGTTTGTTTTTTGCAAAAATGCACAATGTAAAAATCAAACTCAATGCTAATTCCTAAAAGTTGAATAACTTCGGTCTTTTGCTCTTTTTAAAAGTACTTTAATATATTTTATTTCCTGTAAATTTACCATTTTAGCCCTTTGTCTAAAAACTTTGTTAAAATGACATCTCCGATATCCAATCAATGAAACTTGGAGGCCTCACTTCCATATTTCTCTCAAAAAAACTTCCGTCTTTTGCAAAAGCTAAGAATCGAGTTAATATTTTTTTTTTCAAAATAGTAGCAAGATATAATTAGGCTTTCTAAACAATTGTCGTGGATTATACCATCAGTGTAGGGATCCGAATTATCCGTTCTGTATCCGACCGAGATCCAAATTCGGATAAATAGATTTGGATAATTCTCAGATACGGATATATACCGGATTTGAATACGGATATTGGCGAGGATACATAGGCGCAGGGGTAGGTACTTGTCTAGAAATATGTGAAATATGTAAGAGCATATACTAAACGTGTATAATTAAGTATAATTAAGAAGGGAAGGAAGGGGAAAGAGAAGGATTTGGATCCTCTCCATTGTAAAATTATATTCAAGAATCCGAGACAGATCTAGGCCTTTTGTTGACAATTGGATGGTTGAGATCAAATTCTGATGTTTCCCAGCAGACCGAATAGGATGGGGCTGAGGAGGTATCAGTTTATTATAACCGTTAAATATGAAACCTACGGCTCAGATCAATTAATGATTCTCCAACAAAGTGTGTATAATTGGAGAGTAAACATTTCGTTTCTTGGACTTGGAGTTGGAGTACAAGAGCATATTCCTAGTAAATGAAGAAACAGTGGTCGCCTAAGCCTGATGACTTTTCCTTTGCTTTTATTATTTGAATTGACGGGTCTCCATTTCCATGGAAAATGAAGACATCCTCTACATTAATTGACTAGTAAATTTTTTCCTCATCTCATATTTATTTCTGTTTTTGTTTTTTTCTTTCATAATTTTGTTAGGGGTTTGATAACAACGGTAATTAATCCAGTCGATTAATTGATTATTTCATAAATCTTTTTTAATGAATTATTCTTTATCAAATTTGATTTTGATCGACAAAATCCAATTTATCTATTCCATTTAATTTTGTTTCATTAAACTCTATTAAATTTTTGCTAATCTTTTTCCTGTATAATATTAGTAAACTATTTAAATAGTTACTACTATAACTTTTTATAAATAGATAATAGCTATCACTGTAATATATCATTGAGAAATGTTCTGGCCAGATCCGGTTAATTTATTCGAACCAGAACCTGTTAATTTATGTCTTGAATTCAAACTCGAACCCGAACCCGAACCAAAACCCATTAATTTATTCGAACCCAAATCCGGTTTTTGCCTACCCCTAACTCAAATCCTAGCCTCACCACTGAATACGGATACAGTTAGGGATGGATATTCCGAGCGGATATCCGGTTCTATCTCTAACTCAAACGGAGCGCTAAACTTGCCCCTTACAATATCCAAAAACAAAATTTCAGCGCTTAACTTTTTAATCTCTCCCTACTGCGACCTTCCAATGAGATGCTAAGTTCGATATATATATAAAGAGATATACGAGAGAATGTCTCTTGTGGGACTAACGCATCCGAACATCTGGACAAGGGGATTTAAATAAGAAATGATTCGTTGCTATATTTATAGAATCCAACTAATTGTATCTAAGAGTTTGTACTCATTTTTTACTCAAACTAATTGTCATTTAACTGGTACGAATACTATAAAATTGTGATCCTATATTGTAAAAGACAATATCAAATCATACAAAAGATGCGATCAATTTTTTTTAAATGCACATCTTGCAACTTCCAAACTTTTTGTACTTAGTATACTTTGTACCTTCAATCTTGTTGCCCTTTGAAAGTTAACTATACTTATTATACTTTAAAAACTGTCAACTTGCGTATTTTATCTCTTCTAAAAGTTTTTAAAATTTTTTTTCAAAAAAAAATTTTTTATCCTTCTAGAAATTTTCAATATTAATTTTATTTTTATTTTTCTATTAAATAAAAATACGCAAAATATTTGATGCAAAATATTTTTATTTTCCAACAACAACCTTATAAATTTTGTCCAACAAACATACTTATAAAACAGTTCCAACAAACACAAATGGTCAAATAAATTCCTTATAGCATAAATATCTGATGCTGATTGTTCGGATGGGTAAGAAGCTCCATCTCAAGAATGAGCTGTTCTTTTGAGATATCATTCTGCAATATAAAATAAGACAAATCTTACAATTAAAACTACAACTATTAACATGTGTATTACAAAGAAAATAATACTGTAAACGTTGAAAAGAATACTGTTTGAAAGGAATATTTGTGAAAATTCAGGATTAAAACTGTAAAACATGAATACTGTAAATATTGAAGAGAAAACTGTAAAAATGTAAACCAATATTATAACATAACCATCTAATACTGTAACATAATAATATAATACTATCAAAAATGTAAACCAATATTGTACATTACGGATTATCTAATATTGTAACAAATGTAAACCAGTACTGTAACATAATGATCTAATATTGTAATATAATGATCTAGTACTTAGAGATAAAAACAGTAAAACCAAAAAAAATCTGATTGAAGTTATGAGGAATGTTAATGATAATATTATAGACAATGCGCAAGATGAAGATAGCGCAGTTCATAGACTTTTCCGCTTGCTTGGGGCAATCCTTAAATTGAGTATTAACAGTTTTCCATCCTGAGTTAGCTGAAAGAAAAATGAATCAAATAATTAATAAAAAAAATTAAAAGCACAATTCTATGAAGCATCACCATAATACTACAGAAATAATGCAAAATAAAGACTCACCAGTCCTCCATGAAAGAAACTATTTGAGCCAGTTAGTTTGATAGTGAAACTCGAAATAATAATCTTTTTCACCAACCAATGTGTAATAACATATTACTTCCCATCTTCATTCAAATTAATGTCCATTGTATCAAAATCTATAAAGATCAATAAGAAATCTATTGAGACATCATAACAATTGCTATCATAACAAATACACATGACTGAAGAATACTGTAAAATAGCTCAACTATGTTGTACAAATCTAATATATATACTGTAAAAATAAGCTACATAACATAATATATATTAACTATAACGGCATAACAATCCTGTAAAATAGTCATATATCATGTAACAATGTACATTTATATATCATGTAATGTAATTCAAACATGTAAAATAAGCTACATAATAAATACACATGACTGAGGAATCATGTAAAATAGCTCAATTATACTGTAAAAATCTCATATATATACTGTAAAAGTAAGCTACATAATAGGATATATGTTAACCATAACAATCATGTATAATAATTCTTATATCCTATAAAAATCTTAAATATATATTGTACCGATGTACATTTATATATCTAATAATGTAATTTGATCATGTAAAATAAACTGCATAACTAATACACATTACTGAAGAATCATGTAAAATAGCTGATCTATGATGTAAAAATCTAACGTATATATTGTAAAAGTAAGCTACATAACAGAATATAGATTAACCATAACAGCATAACAATCCTGTAAAATAATTCATATATCCTGTAAAAATCTAAGATATATACTATAACAATGTACATTTATATATCCAATAATGTAATTCAATCATATAAAATAAGATATATAACAAATACACATGACTAAGGAATATTGTAACATAGCTCAACTATGCTGTAAAAATCTCATATATATACTGTAAAAATAAGCTACATAACAAGATATAGATTAACAATAACAGCATAACAATTATGTAAAATAATTCATATATCCTATAAAAATCTTAAATATATCATGTAACAACTGTTCAGAATTTGATCAGGACTCTTCCGCCATGTCACTATCCTCTTCATCTTTCAAGATCGCAAGTGTTCTTCCAAGTGCCGTTCAGGTCAAGCATAGCTACACGCCTTCCCGGCGGCTCCTCCAACAAAGAGAAATCTCAACTCAAATTAAACTGCAAATACTTGAATTGGTACTTAAAGATGCACTGTCATTTCCAAAACAAAGAGAAATCTCAACTCGATTAAGTCAAAATTAATAATCTAAAGTGAAAAGAAAAATAAATAAAAATTCTTACTTCCAGGGGCATCGTTCTCAAAATACTCCTCCAAAACACGATCAAACATATTAGCGAAATCAAACTCTTTTGGACTCAGTGTGATGTGTGTTTTGTTAATTAAGGAGAGAGAAAATGGACTTGTTGATAAAGAAATGACAATCTAGATTCTGAAGAGAGTCGCGACTGAAGATCGGACACTAATCAGAGAAGAGTAACAACTGAAGATCAGAGACTAATCGGTGAAGATAATCAACAAAGGGAGAGATCGCCAATTAAAAAAATAACATAGAAAATAACATAGAAAAGAGAAAGTTCAGGAATTAAGAAAAAAAATGGAAAGATCGGTAACAAAAGAAAGTTTTTATACAAGGTAGTTTGGGAACGGTTAGAACAGTTTTAAGACTGATCCAAAAAAGACTTGGATAAAAACCGAGTACAGAACTATAGGTATACGAACCTTTTCTCTTTGTTAACTCATCTTATAATGTTAATTTGGTCAATCTGTTTTAAAAGCTATGCCCCATTTCTAGGCAGCAGATCTCCTAACAACAGCGAGCAATTGCTGAAAGTTAGGAAATCCTTCTCATTGATCACAAGTTTTACTCTTAGAAGGTTCCACAAATTCTGCTTGCAGTTTCTCAAAATAATATTTTCTAAGATATTGAAATGGGAAAAGAATCAATAATGTGAAAATAGTAATGATTTAAATTGGTTTTTATATAAAAAAAAAAAAACTCTTGGAGAGGACCTCTATGCATTATAGTTTTAATGTAATATGACTCAGAAAGTAGAAAACAAAACTAAATTACCTTCTAAGATAACAACAATACATTAAAAAAAAAAATTGACAGCAGCCGCAAAATTAAACCGCTACCATGCTACAAGATAATAATAGACCTCACAAGTTAAAAATTTGAACTGGCCAATTCTTCTTGCTGTCAAACCCGACTGCAGTTGTTTCTAGCGATATGCCTATACTCCGATGCGATGCCCTAGCTATGCTAACCCTAATTCTTACCATAGGCACAGGGCATTCCTCTGTACCAATTCCCTGGGACACAGACGCAGCAGAAATTACTGATCTACCATTCTCACTGCACATGGCAATCGGTTCTCTAAAGGTCAAAATTGTCTGTGACCAGTGGGTTTTTGGACCGAAAGGTGATGTAGAGAGGTTTGTAGGGTTCTCTTTGCAAAATCGATCTGTGAAGCCGGTGTCAAACCAGAGCACTAGGCCGTGACACCAGTTGATGTGGGTCCCAGTTTGGCTGGCTCTCAAACGCAGTTCAATGGTTGAGGTGAAATCCATGTCGCCTTGTGTCATGGTCACTAAGTCAAAAGACTAGAGAATAAATTAAAAAAGGGTAAATTGTAAGAAGCATTACAAACTGATAAAGCAGTTCTTGAACGCAGAAGAGAATGGTAAATTAGTAAAAATGTTCAGAAGAAAATTTAATTAAAAAAGAAGTCCCAGACTTACATGGACGACAGCAGATTCAGTGATTATATCCTGCGGTTCAATAGTATCAACTATTGGTGCACGTGCCGCATCTTGTACCAGTTCCTTGCCGACACATGACATGTTGAATCCATACACGTTTTCCCAAAACGGCATGCTTGTACCACCTTTGCCAAATCCAGCACCAAACTTAACAATAAAAAAAAAATTAAACTTGAGTGATAATACATTCCACAGCCGCCAAATTTCCACAAACTTGAGTTATATTAAACTACGGGTCTAACTAATATATTTATCTGTCCTCTTCTTTTGACTATCATGGACGATCAGGTTAAATTTAGGTACATTTGGGGCTCATATTTGGATACAATTGCACAGCAGAGAGTTAATTAATGAAAAATAGGATTGCATTTAGATTGAAAAGCATAATTGTGAACTTGGGGTGGGTAGGGTGGGGTGGGGTGGGTTACTGGTACCAATAAACAAAAATCAACTCTTCTTGATCAAATTGATAATGTAAGGCATTGCACTAAGGTGTACTTATTAATATTATTCCATATGTACCGACACGGAAACCATTTGGTACCAAATTATAATTTGCGATATATCGCCCCGGATTTCCAAGTTTAAATAATAAAAAAAAATCTTACAATGGTGGCTGTATCAGGAAGGATGGCCCCACCAGGTTTTAGGTAGCGGTCCCGTGCAAATAATACTGAGCTGAGCATGGATTCGTACAACAAGCAGTAGCCCATCCATTCACTCACCAAAACATCAACACTTTTGGGTTCTAATTGCAAATTCCGCTCTATGTCCTCCACCATAGAGTGCACCACAGTTATTACTTTAGCATTGTTGTCTTTCGCTATCTGCAATTGTGTAGTAATTGCAAATATAATATTTGAAAGGTGCATCTAAATATCAAACATTAGAATGTTTTGCAATGGGAATGGGGGTGGTCCGATGGGCATCAGACCGAGATGCCAAGTCTGAGCCATACGATTCACATCAAGATTTGTGCACACTTGATCTGCACAAACTTTGTAGTTGTCCGCACGATTCTTGATGCTAATAGGATGGCTCAAACCAGGCATCAGACCGACCCAAATAGCTAAGTAGTTCCACCAAGAAGCATAACCCCTGATTTGTTATTTATGTCGACTCAGAATAAAGTAATATTAGATAGCTAATTTGCAATATTGAGAATAAAGTAAATTTGATAACTAATTTGCAAAATTGAGAATTAAGTAACATTACTTGAGTAGCTACGCTGGCCATCTTTGCACTTGCATCCACTGCAACTACTTTGGAAGCACCAGCTTGTGCCGCAAAAAGACTGACAGTTTATCATTTAGAGAAACAACAAATAAAATTGGTATATCAGCTCAACATTTTCCATACAAGTCATGTAGGGAACAAAATACATAAAATGAGGATAATATCTTGCATCACATTTGGCAACGTCACCTTGCTGTTTATTACAATAAAAATATTGATAAGAAAAGGACAAACTGGCATAGGAATTACCTTAATATCCCTGTACCACAGCCAACATCAATTACTACAGCTTCTTTCAAGAGACTTGGGTTATTCAAGAGGGCATCTCTATAAGTATCCGTTCTTACCTAAATGAAAAATCAAAGCAAATAAGAATAAACTAAATCACTTGAAATCAATGAGTCAACTGATGAAGCTTAAAACAAAACAAAAAAAACAAATGATATTTACACGTAAATATGAACTGACTTTTTTTTAACTTAAAAGTTATGCATGCATCCGCTTGTAAGTTGCTAAATTGTAAAAAAAATCAATATTATCCAAATCTATACCTCATTTATGTGCAAATGCAATTCTTCTATTCTATATTGATGCATTTCAATATTATGTTGTTTTTGTATATGATAAGCCATTTGGTACATGATGTGTTTCTTTATAATAACTTTTAAAAATAACAGCTAGTAATCTCCAGCCATGAGAATAACATACCTTGTCGCTGAGCATCTCCCTATGAATCCCAAATGAACTATATGCCCCGAAATAATCCTCATCCACATCCTTTCTCTCTCTAGCTGCTGCACCTTTTCTCACCACCTTTAGGTTCCTCTCCTTACTTTCTTCTTCACCAACTCCATTTTCCATCAACTTTCCCAACTGGTCCTCTAATTTCTCCAAATTTGGCCTATTAATTTGTTTGATGATCTCTTCTCTATTCATTAATTTGACATCAGGCATATCACCATTAACATCCTCGTAGTCATCATCATCCATGGATAGGCTATGCAAAAGGGGGTCATCCTCTAGATATGGTTTTAGGTACATGTCATCATCCCATGGGAAATTTGCATCTTTTTTCAAGCAAGTAGTATTTGCATGCAAGTGGTTTAGCATGTCTTGGTTGCACTCAAAAGCTTGATCAAAGCTCCAGCATTTGTTCTGCGAAACCTACAAAAAGAAGAGAGAAGGGAAGAAAGTGAGAGAATATTTTCAAATCATGATCTTACAACTGAGTTGTCGACTAACAATGTACTTTGTGATGCTAACAAGTGAATTAATTCAATAGAGCTTCTATTTAGAGAATGGCATAAACTGTAGGTCAGTAATTTACACAAAGACACCCCTGGAAAATGTTATCTGTAATGATATATGACCAATGTACAAAGAATGAAAACTATATCTTACAAATTTTTAAACTTATACAAACAATATTGATGAAAAACTACAGATATGACAGGATAAGCATGCAAATAATAAGAAACTTCTACAACTAAATGAGATACTATCAAACCTGTCAAGTGTAATTGCTGAAATAGAAATATTACTAATTGTGAGGTCAGAAAACAATCTTGACAGAATGCAACATGCAATTTAAAAGAAAAATAAAGAACTTAAACTTTAAACATTGATAAAAAGAACCTATATATTTTTTCTACTCAGAAGACATATTGAAAACTCAAAGAGCCTTTTTGCATTTCTTGTTTCTCTTGTCAGATATGGCTGCAATGAGCCTTGTAAAAATGTTAATGCTTGTTGTCCTTTTTCTTTCTTTTATAACTTTCGTACTTTGTAGTAGTTGGTTTGAATTTGTTAGTAGGCACTACGTGTCCCTGTGTCCAATCGAATCCATAGCACCTAAGGTAACAGAAAATTTCAGTTTAGACCCGGACCGTCTGATAACAATCCACACTTATATTAAAGGGGCCCCGTGCATTCCACCTCGAGCCGGATTGGCCCGGATTCTGATTGTATGGTAAGTATCAAAAGAGATATATTCTGTTACCTCAGATGATATATGAATTCGTGTCCTGTCTAGGAGTGTACCAGTGTTGTAAAACAAGAAATGGGGAAGAGGGGGGGGTGGAGGCAATGATCTTTTGATGATGCATAGGTTACTCTCCAAATTGTGACTGATCAATCACTAATAAATAAACAAATGTTTCCCTCCATTCTCCTCAATTCACATTCAGAAATTACTTGGGAGCAAGGTTTACATAACTCTATCTTCTCTCTCCTTTCCTGCCCTTCCTCGAGTCCGATCCCCTCAAGTAACTCAAAGTTTGAGTCGGATCCGGACAGTCTGATCAGAATCCGGGCCAATCCGGCGTGAGGTGGAATGCACGGGCCCCTTTAATATTTGTGCCAAAACAGATCAGATGGACAGGATCCGAGATCAAAATTTGAGGTACCTTGGGTGATATGAATTCACCCTTCCTCCCCATTCACCTCATTTTACAAACCCAGGAGCAGATTCTAGGGTTGCATTGGCAGGTGTTTTCGCTCTTTTTTCTTTTAATTTGGATGTGCAATTGTGAGATCTTGTATGTTACTTATTGTTTTGTTAATATAAGAAGCTAACTATTTGCTGATGCTTTTACAAAAAAAATATATAAAAATGAAAATAAAAAAAGAACCTAATATTCAAAATCAATATACTTCTTATTATAAAAACTGGGAAACAATTCCAGAAAGATTAGTACCTTTGATCTAACATAGTTTACGAGCTTGAGAGAACCATAGAAATCGAGCCCAAATTTTTTGACGACACTGTCGAAATTGAAAGAGTGCTCCACGCTACAGTGCTTGAACAGCAACTCCGACGAATCAAACTTCTCCGTGCAGAACAGACAGATGACACTGACAAGTGGGGCCCACTCGTCATCCTCTCCGTCTCCTGCACGCCAATCATCCCAGCCTTCTTCTATCTCTTCTTCCTCCTCTCCTTCAGATTCGGATTCTCGTGCTATTTTCGGATCGATAGCTTCACCCGCCATTAATCAGTTCCACTCTTCTTCTTCTTCTTCTTTTTTGTTTGTTTTTCCCTGGATGGATGAACTGAGAGAGGCAGCACAGCACGCCTTGAGAAGTAGCAAAACCCTAGCAAAAACCCCAGCATGGAGGGAGAAATTTGGAAAGATAAAAGTACCGGGGTACGTATCCTCTGAGATATCTCAATTTTTGCGTGACCGACGTGTTCGGTGCCTATTCGGGGGAATTTAAGGGGCAGTATTATTTGAGCTTTGAGATTCGTGCAGAACATATTTGAACGATTGAGATATTGCAAAAAGTCGTGCAAAGTTTGAGATATCTCAGAGAGTCCAAATTCAAAAGTTCCGGTATTAGGATTGTATTTGTATGACAACTGGGACCTACCTTTGTCAGACACGAATTATTAGAATCTGTAGTTTTCATTTTTAGATCTCATGGGCCAGCGGCCCATCCATTGTCTTTATACCTGGGTTGGTATTGGTAGAGAAATTTCTACCCTTTTCACAGTTTGGGCCAGATTAGATCTCCACAACCATTCTGGTGCGGTACCAGATTACTGCCTGTTTTGAAAGCTAAACTCCAGTGTTGTTTACCCGGTACCGGATCAACAGCTATGCGAGTATCTGATATGGTACAGCGTACCTGGAAAAAATGTGTTGGGACTAAAATGTCAAAGGATGGTCACGGCACACAAACGGTCACGCCGTGTCCAAACGTGTCGTGATTAAACGTGACTCGCGTGATCATTTGATCATAATTTAGATTAGTTTATATAAGATTCACCATTTATTCAAGATCTAACTGTCCTAATTATACGTGACTCACGCGACCATGTGACGTGTCGTGCCAAGTTTTTAAAAGATGGCCACAGCACGCGAATGATCACGCGTGCCATGTCGTTTCATGACGGAGCCGGCTCAACCGTGACATTGACTCGACAATGCTCTGGATCAATGGCTTACTGGTTGGACCTGTTCAACTGCTGATTTTTTAATAACACTTAATTTATTAATAAATATAAAAGTTATCCTTCAAATAAAACAAAAGTATCAGCCCTTGCATTTAACTAAAATTAACCAACTAATATATCAAATAAAAGTCTAATTTGTCTAATGGCAGAGACAAAATTCAACCACAAAGCTGAAATAAAATTGCCGATAATTAAGATGTGAAGCTTTAATTTATTTTCAACTTAATTTCTCTAAGAAAAAAATAATATTATGATGACTGTTCAGGTTGAAAGCTTTAAATACATAATTATTTAGAAAATTTTGTGTAGCTACACAAAAGACAACATGGAGTTGCTCACATAATAACACATATAGCTACTTTTACCTTTATCTGCAAAAGGTATGAAACTATGAATAAATGGGCCCGCTATTTTAGACTTAAAATCAGAAAAATGAAGAACCGGTTTGGATTTTTGGAAAAACCGGGCGAGTTGTTTATTTATTTCCGGTCTAAATGCTCGTTCTGTCTTTAATTCAAATTGAACCGGACTTGCTTCCGGGTCTGTTTTTTTCTTGTTCACCCGCCGGTCCGGTCCGGTTTTTATAACAGTGGTAGAACCCACTCGGAGTAGTTTCAAAGTTAAGCAGACTTGGAGGAGGATTGATTCAAAGGCAATTGAAGACCCAACAAACATAAATATAAGAGAGAAGATAATATTTGTTAGAGAGTATATATATTAATGTCTAAATAAAATTTTGATGGAATATAAGCATTTGATTTACAAAGAAATATTAAGCAATTGCCAACTGAAAATTGAAAAAAAAAATATAATATTAATAGCAGAGACTTCTCCTTTCTCTTTTAACTTCTATTTTGAAATCCTCACTTGCAGATTGAATTAATTGAAAATTCAAACTCTTAATTTGCAAATTGAATTGAACAAGACAATCAATCAAGTGTGTACAAATTTATAAAGTAGTACACAAATGCACAAGCAAGAGTGTTCTAGTTTTTCATAGAACACACAATTACAAACATGGTAAATGTAATGTACATACCAGTATACTGAAAATATACCAAATATTATTTTCTTTTTCTTTTGGTTTTTTTTAATCACAACATGACTTTCAAAATTTATAAGATTAAACATAAGCCAAAGGCGTCAACCGGGGGGTTGCCATGGCCTTCAACGGGACGGCTTTCGGCAATGCCAGACCGAACGTCTCGCCCATGCACAGTATCTCTCCATCAGGCAATCTCCAATCAAAAGAATGCACCAGAGTTCCCAGAAAATACTGCACAAAAACCATTCCAGCCAGTTTACCAGCACAAATCCGTCTACCTGCACCGAATGGAATGAGCTCAAAGTAATTCCCAAGCGGGTCTATCTTCGCAGTTGGCCCGCTTAAAAATCTATCCGGTTTGAACTTGAGCGGGTCCTCCCATGTGTCGGGGTCCCTTCCAATTGCCCAGATATTGATTAACAACCGCGTGTTCTTAGGCACGTAGTAGCCGTTGACCTCACAATCCTCGAAAGAGAAATGCGGGAGGCTTAGAGGTGTCGACGGGTGCAAACGCATTGCTTCCTTGACTACAGCTTGTAGATAAGGGAGGTTCGGTATATCCGACTCCTCCAGACGCCTGTCTCTGCCTATGACCTCGTCCATCTCGTCTTGCGCACGCTTGAGCACTTCCGGATTCTTTATCATTTCGGTTAGGGCCCACTCGGTGATGATCGACGATGTGTCGGTGCCTGCCGTGAACAAGTCCTACAACCAATGTGTGTGCATGTAGTTGATTAATTAATATCAGTTTTATTGAGGAATAGAAATTATGTCACATAGATAATTTTATTTTATTGTTAATTTCTGATATGAGTATATGAAGGATGAAGAATAGGAAAAAAAAATGAATATTTATATGATAGTTAGCTTTCTTCCTAAGTGAAACAATAACATAATTTTCAGAGGTACCAAACAGCACAAGTTAGGTTCATGTCAACAACATGCTTGGTGGATTTGTTGACATGATAATATTAAATAAACAATTAAATATGGAGAAGTGTTCAATTGCCTTTATTTATTATTTTCATCATACATGCACTTTTTTAATTTTCTAATAACAAAATTTTAAAATTAAAATTTATATATCAAAACAAAATTTTAAAATAACAAAAAATTTAAAATTTATATGTCAAAATAAAACTATTAGATATTATCTAATTTTTTTCTCTCTACATACACAAAATTATATTATCAACTTCAGTTTTATTTTTACATGAATAAGACATAATACATTTTATTATAGAAAAATACAAAAAAAAAAAGTTATTATCACCAGATAATAGTATACAAGTAAATTAGAGGTTGTGGTGTATCTGTCAATGTGCACTTTTACAAATTCCTTTTATTATGCTGGTTTCAGAGACACTGTTAGAATTAATTCGACATTTGAACAATAACACAAGATCTGGGCCGTCCATTTTAAATCAGACGGTTCATGGCAACTTTAAAAAATCACATTTTGATATGGACGAAACATTAATTTCTACGTGAAATTATGTAACGAAATCTTTACGACTGAAAAGGAGATATGTTCCGAAATCCAAGCTATGAATTCTGATCAAATGGTAATATAATCAGAGTAGAAGTAGGGTGTTCTTAAGCTCACCGAGTTTCTTTGTGAGCTTAATTCAAAACCTTATCGAATTGGTTTCAAACGATTATTCAAACTATTGAAACCGATCTAGTTCACGAGTGAGTTTACATGTCAAATTTATAAATTTTCGAACTAATTTAGTATAAAGTCAAGAGGTAAAAAAGAGTAGAACTAGGATGCTCTTAGAAGTATCAAGCCTCTTTGTACTCTTAACTCTAAAATCTATCGGATTAACTTCAAACGACGAATCCAAACCATTGAAATCCTTCTACCTTACGAGTGATACGTCTACATGTGAAAATTTTAAAGTTTCGAATTAATTTAGTATAAAGTCAAGTGGTCAAAATTAGAAGATTTCTAAATTAATTTTAATACATTCACTTTTTGGAAGCCTTTTGACCACTTGACTTTATACTAAATTAAGCTGAAATTTTAAAATTTTCACATGTAGACGCATCACTCGTAAGGTACAAGGATTTCAACGGTTTGGATTCGTCGTTTGAAGTTAATCCGATAAGTTTTAGAGTTAAGAGTACAAAAGGACTGAGTACTCCTAGGAGCACCCTAGTTGTACTCAGTAAAAAAAAATAGTTTATAAGTTAATTTTAATGTATTAATCTTTCATTATTTTTTTACCGCTTGACATTATAGTAAATTAGTTTGAAAATTTCTAAATTTGACATGTAAACTCATCACTCGTGAAGTAAATTGGTTTCAACGGGTTGGATGCGTCGTTTGGAATCAATCCGATGGATTTTTTAATTAAGCTCATAAAGAGGCTTGGTGAGCTTAAGAACACTCTAGTTCTACGAATCTAAATCTGCTAAAATCCAATAGAACAATAATTCTAAAATCCCTGCAATCCGAATCCAGCCGTCGAACTGTTTCGAGATGCGAGCAAGGAAAAACCAGTTGTTTTGAGATACATTTTTGAAAGAAAAAAATTCGACAACTGAATTCAAATTACAAGAATTTTAGAATTACTGTTCAATAGTTTCAAAATTACTAACAGATTTATTTTCTAGTTCTACTCGTGTAATCATGCCGACGCTTTACTAGCACAATTAGCACAATTATTAGTCACTTTTATGCCTTGAGATTTTTGGTCTCCTACAATGATATAAAGTAGAATTTTAGTGCATTGATGTTAGATGTTACCATCAAGTAACACCATAACATGGCTAGAGCACATTGTTTTCTTTTTTTTTTTTTTTTGCTGAGGAAAGGCAAGAGCACATTGTAACAAAGCCTGATATGAAGACAACTCAGTGAAGTGTAGTAGGTGAGACTATGACAGGGGAGTGCCTACTTTACACAAAAAAAAAAAAAAAAAAAAAACATGATTCCAAGTGTAAGGACATGCATGATTAAAATGAACCTCTCCACCAATCCACCAACTATCCTATCCTATCACTAGCTTGACTTACAATTTAGGTTTTGTTTTGATGCTATGATGTCAACTTCTAAAACAAGGATCAGTTGTTGAGAGTCATGACTGATGACCCATTTTTGTATTTGTAGCATTTTAAAAAAAGAAAAAATTTAACAAGTAATAGAATTTGGAGAATCAATTACAATTAGAATTAGTAGCAGGAGCGGACTCAAGATTTTCATTGGAGGAGTATAAAATAATATCAAATCAGATTTAAACTCATTAACTAATTAAGTACTCGATAAAAAAATAATGTTTTAATTTATACTTTCCAATATTCTGACTTGTAATTTTTTATGTTTTAACCTATAATTTTAATTACTAATTATAATTCAAAAAAAATATTTTTAACTCGAATTACAAATTAAATATTCAGAAGAGGACAATTTTATTTTCAGAAAAAAGACAGTGGATCAAAACGATCCAATTTTCACTAAAACGCAAAATTAAATATAACATATTAAATTGTTATAATTGAAAGCGATGCATGCACGGCGCCCATTAAAATCAGTCTAATGACTTTAATCCCTCTAACTTTGAAGTTTTGTAATTAAATTTTGAACCAGTCCGAATATGAAATATTCACCTCCATGAAATTAAGTTTGGCCTTTTGACTTCTAATTTAAATATTCTATAAAAATATTTCAATTAAGTATTTATATACAAGGCCTCCTACATAAATGATATTGAAAACTATACATGTAGAATTGAATGGTACATTTTTCTTTTATGTTTATAATTCAAAACATGTACTTAATTTATTTGCTAATTCTACTTTTGTTTCCTCTTTTTGCCTATATATAGTATATATATTCATCAGGTAACAAGTCGCAATACTAAATAATTCAAATTAATGACATGTTAACTAAAGGTAATAAAATAGAGAATTTACTTACAAAAATAAGCCCCTTGATATTGGTGTCTGTTATAGTTTCTCCATCTTCCCCAATTCTGTTTGCCATGATCATATCGATGAAATCCGGCCGTCCCTCCCTCTCCTTGGCCGTAGCCGAGTGTTCTTCGAGCATTTTCGTTATCATTGCATCGAATCGGTCATGGATTCCCTTCAACTTAGCTTGAACACCTTGCAAATCCAACCAAGCTATTGCCGGTATGAAATCGCCGATGTTGAACAGCCCCGCGCCCGTTAGTAGCTCCACGATCATGTCCTTGTACTTGTTCGATTCCGAGCCCTGCCAACAATGTTTTTAGTTCAAGCAGCAGTATGATGAATTGACAGTAAAAAAAATTGACTAATTAATTGTTAAGTATCATAGGGATGCATTTATAAGATTTGATTAATTAACCTGTGAATCAAAGACTCTTTTGCTCAAGGTGATCTGCCCCACAACATTAGCCAAACAACAAACCAACAACTCTGGTACCACCACCGGCTTTTTGACAGCCGCTGCCTCACACATCTCCTTCAAAATTCTTCCCATCTCATCCCTACGCACCGGGGCCCACCCTGCCACGGCCTTGGCACCTAGCAAGTGTAAACTTGCCAATTTTCTCATCAGCTTCCACTTGTTGCCATAGTTGGAAAACACCATGTTTTGGTAGTTGTAGGTGATGTCATTCGCGCTTACCACGTTCGGCCTGTGTGCGAATTGTGCATCTAGGGTTTTGAGGAATGCTCTTGCGGCCGAGGGGGTGCTAACAACGACAACATCCGATGTTCCCATTTTGAGGTACATGATAGGGGCTGCATGTCGACGGGCGAGACGAGCGAGACCTGAGTGCGGGGTCGGGCCAACGAAAGGCAGTGCACCTATGATTGGCAAGTTTGTGGGTCCCGGTGGCAGTGGAAGCCGATGCCGACGACTGAAGAAGCGGCGGAGAAATAGGTGGAGGAGAAAGCATGCAATGATGGAGAGAATTAAGAAAGGATCCATGGCTGAGTGTCTCTGAGTTGTTTTAGTGGTTAAGCTACTGCCTAGTAGTAAAGGGTTATTGTGTGTGTATATATACAAGTTGCTGATATTTTCTTGTTGCACCTTCAAATTTTGTCAAATATGAGAACGCTCAGGGGCAGATCCACATGGTCCCAGTGGCAGCCATTTCTTCTGAATTTTGAGTTTTAGTTGAGATTTATTGGTTTTGGTCGACTTTGTCCTTCTCTAAAATTTTTTTTGCACCCTCTAAATATTTGATTTATAATTCGAGTTAAAATTAATATAAATTTCTGAATTATGATTGATAATTATAATTTTAAGTTAAAGTATTAAAAATTACAAGTTAAAGAATTAAAAAATATAAATTAAAATAGTATTTTTTACTGAATACTCATTTAATTAATGAATTTTAATCTACTTAGTTGTTTAAACTCGATTCGATATTTTTTTATCCTCCGACGAAAATTATAAATCCGCCTCTGAAAACGCTTAACGTTTGGTACTTCTCCGGTTTTCAAATGTTAACGTATATTTTCTGGATCTCTCTAAAGATATATACTTATCCTTTTTATGTTTACAGTAGATCATTTAATTTAGTTCGTTGAAACTTTCATCTTTTGCTGATATTGGTCAACTTCTTGAATGTGATTTGGGAATGTACTGTCTATGGATGTAATCGTTTTATTCAGGTGCGGGGACATGTGTGGTGAATAAAGGTTAATTTATCTTTATTAATTTTCAAAAAATTTGTATCTTTATATAATTTTATAAATTTAGAGGGAAATCATAAAGTTTTAATCCAGCCGTTCAAAAAATTTTTCTGTGCATGAATTCACCTATGACAAAATAATTCTCACCTCAACAATTTAAGAGTATTGCAAAATTGATATCTATTCAGAATGAAAAAATTTATATAATTGACTTTAAATATGGCTTCGCCCTGATTTTAGGATTCAAATAGAAAGAATCACAATTTTCGTATGAAAAATTAAAAAACAAAAAATTTAAAATATTGTTCACATAGAAAGAATCACAGCAGATTCGAACCCTATTGATAGCAATAATAGCACTATAACTCCGTAGCTCTTTTTAAAAAGTTTGCTAACTATGATTCAGTGAAAAGTTGTTTATTTCTTATTTGGTAAAGTCTTTACTCTTTTTTCGTTTAAAAATTTGTGTATGATTTATATTTTAAAATGTACAGCATTCATTATATTTAGTTATATTTAGTTAGAGAAGGAAATTTGTCACGGCGTGACTAATCACGTTACGGAATATCACGTGTGTCAATTATTTGATGTGACTCGCGTGTCGCGTGATGTGACTATATTCGAGCAAAAAATACACATCACGTCACGTTACAGGAACCAGTCACGTCACGTTACACGAACCAGTCACGTCACGTCACGTCACGGTATGAAACATATAGTATCCAAGTTTTTTAGTATGTATAGAGTATTCAGATTTTTCTTTTAGTGTAGGTTCAGTGATACTAGTACTCGTAGTACTGATTTTTATTTTCTCTAGTTTAGTCTAATGAATGTTTGTAATTTGAATTTTTCAAGTAATGTCAGATATCTAATAATCTTTTCTAAAAAAATAATCTTTGCAATATTATTTACTTATTTTAGAATTTTTTATATTTTTCAAATATTTTTTTTCTAAATTTTCAACAATTTAAATTAAAATATAAAAAATGATGTGACTAATTTATGTCACGACACGTCACGTCACGTATGGTCACGGCGTGATTATGCGTGACGTGACAATTTGCGTGATGTGACCATCCGCCACCATTTTAGTCACGTCATTTAAAAAAAAAAGAATTGATCATGTCACGTCACGTCACGTCACGTGACGTGATCAAATCACGGCGTGTTTGTCACGTCACGTGATCAAATCACGACGTGTTTGTCACGTCACGTGATCAAATCACGACGTGTTTGTCACGTCACGTGATCAAATCACGACGTGTTTGTCACGTCACGTCACGGCATGTCACGTATTTTCTTCTCTATATTTAGTGCTGAAAATTCGTGCTAGAGCACACTGGAAGAGACTTGAACGATTTGCTTCAGATTGGCAAATAAAGTATAAAACTTAAAATTAGTTCTAATTATTTAATAGAAAAATCTAATAAAATGTACAATTTTTTTAACATATAAATAAGAACTTTAAGTTTTTTAAATATCATTTAATAATTAATATGGATTCATATCTAAACATAATAACTTTTCAGTTTTTAATATTTTCATTCACTCAATATTATGGGGAATTCGAAAAATATTAGGGCATCCAATTCAATATGCGGTCTTATTCTTGGAGGGTGCAGATTGAATTGGAGGTTGCCCCAAAAATTCTAAAATGCATTGTAATATACTGATATATAGGTTTTTAGGGGGCCTCCAATTCAATCTGCGCCCTCCAAGAATAGAGTCGTAGATTGAATTGGAGACCCTGGTATTTTTCGAATTCCCCAATTCCAGTGGCGTTTTTTTTTTTTTTTTAATGGTATTAATAAAAATTTCGGCAATATTTAACAAATGAAATTATTATTTTCACAACTCAACATATACATTTATAAAAACATGAATTCGTTATTTTCATAAATTAAAAATCCATTTTTTTGTCTTCAAAATTTTCAATTTAACATTTTAAATTTTTGTCGAATTGTGAAAATAAAAATCATCAATCAATATATATATTATCTGATATTTACAAATTTTAAAATCAAAATTTTAGTACTCTCAAAGCGGTTGCTTTCTCTTCCACTCTCAAAGTCGCTATTTAATTGACAATTGAATTTAGTGACAAGCGTAGTTTCTTGCTAAAATTTCAAAATCAAATGACAGTCATACTGTGACGAAGTCAAAAGTGCATTAAATCAATCCATATTAATATCCAGGAGCACAAATCACCATCCCAAAACAGTTCAACCATTTTCACTTTGAATTTGACACATTTAATTTAATCCCTGCTAAGGGTGCAAACGGGTCGGATAATATCTTTTTGAAAAGCTTGACAGGGACTGTTAACGGGTCGGATAATATCAATCTGTATTGTAACACCATGTATTTTGAAATACCAAATGAAAGTACGATATGTATAGTTTATATATATATTTTTATTCTTCATTCATTAAATATATTATTTTAGTAAGTAACTCAAAATAACCAACTTTAATAGAAATCACTGTTGTTCTTCGAAGTTCACATATATTTATAAATTAGTATATATTTACAAGTTGACCAAATTAGCATATATGGATATAAACCGTCAATTAAATTTCTTTTTAATCGATTGAACTGCCGGCAATTAAAAACTGTAGGCGATAGCTTTCAAATTGAATTTATAACTTCTTTAAAATTAACCACCCTAAAGACGTCTCTTCCTCTGAATGCTATTAATATAAAGTAACTGTTGCATAATTAAAAACCCCTGTCCTATATTGTCCCTCTCCGCTTCTTCACAAAAGATTGAGGAAGAGAAAATTTAAAAAAAAAAAAAGAGGTTAGATGTTTAATTATAAACTTGATATTGTTTCTTTTGTTCGTAATTGATTTTAAAATGTTGAAATGATTTTGCAATCTCATATATATATATCCATTGATTTGATGATAGGATTCCGTTAGGTTATTAATTTTAATTCTATTTATTTGATACGAATTTCTGAAAATTAAAAACTATATCTATTTTATGTTATGACACAATCTTTAGATCATAATTAGTAATTTCATTTATTCTGAGAATTATATAATTTCTTTAAGTTGTTTATTGATTAGAGATGTACTATATTAATTGATAAAATCCTTTTATAACCGGTGGAAATTAGTAATTCATTCTATAGTCAGAAACTAATTTCATAATTTAATTACATAGTTCCAAGTATTTCTTGAATGATAATTATTAAAAAAATTTAAAGATGATATATTATGTAGATAATCACAACAGAAGCTTATTAAATGATAATCTAACCTCTATGATTCAATTATTCTTAGATTTCCACTTAACTGCACCGATAACCCTAAGGATTTATTCACCGACTATAGAATATTCCAAGTATTTATTCACCGACTATAAATGTTCCAAGTATTTTTGATTTACATCTATTATTTTATTAGATGTTAATTTTTCACCGATAACCCTAAAAATTTATTCACCGATAACCCTAAAACTATTTTTATTACAAAGAAAAATATTCCAAAAACTTATCCATAGTTTAATCATATTCCTTGTAAGAAACAAATTCAATCATATATGTTCGTATGATCACAAAGTATGAAATATAGGTCTGTTTAAATCTTGGGAATTGTATTCGCCCAAAAACAATTTCCATTATACTTGTCTGATCGTATATAGCTGTATAATATATTTTGTTTTCTTTTAAATAATATTCAGATTGTATATTTCAAGTAAAATATATTTTGTTTACATCTTATGAATAATATTCAAATTGTATACTTCACAAAGATCAGTCTAGCAACATATAAATAAAAACAGGTATAAATATTAATTTAGAAAACCATGTTACATATTTTAGATCTGAATTCTGAAATAAGAGGTAACGTAGAGGCAAGAGTGAACTATCTGACGACAACAGGTACGAATTTCCTGGACATTGTCAAATTGTACTTACCATTTTGTGTGTATTTTATTTATTTAATTGCTATGGAATTGTCATGTTGAATCGAACAATCCCTTTGGCTTGTTTAGGAATTTAATAGGATCTTTCATATCAATCGTGAGACTTGTAAGTAGGATGTATTAAACATAGCGTTGTGTAGTGCTAAATAAAACGAACGTGGAATGTAATGGATGAATTAAAGGAAATGAGCCAACGTGCGTTGAACGCATGTTGGAATGTATACATTGGGTCTAGGTTCGACTGGACCCCTCGTTAATGTGGCGTTGGTTGGATTTCCCGTCACGGGTCAAAATCTAGCGTAGGGTGGATTCCCCGTCTAGTGCGACAGCCAATATCTAGCGTAGGGTGGATTCTCCGTCTAGTGAGAAAGCCTCTCGTTGTTGGATGGATTTCCCAGCGGGTTGGCGTTCTTCCGGTGTTGGATGTATTTCCCACTGGATTGGCAAATAAATGGTTAAATGGAAAAGTTAAAAGATAATTAAGGAAGTGTGTGTGTGTGTGTGTGTTTTAAATATTTTATAGCATGTGAGGATAACATTTTAATATCCTGTTTGTATATATATATATATAAGTGAATTTGACAAACTCCGGTACTGGAACTAAATCATGTACTGAGAGACTGTTCGATCTCTCACCCGTTCCACTTTTATGTGGGTTCCAGGAAATGATGAAGCCGACGAGGAGCACTAATAGGAGGGATGCATATCAGGATGTCAACGAGCAGACGGCTCAAGTATCTTTTTAATTTCGTTAGTTAAACTTAAATTCTCTCTTTAGAAATGGATACATTGACTAACATGGCAATTATCTGTTTGTTTGCCATGTTTGTTTTGATCTCATGTTAAATGTGTTATGTATTTGAACTATTTGTGATGTTAGAAGCCTTTGTTTAATTTTAATATGTTACATGAGTATTTATTATTGATAATGTATGTGATGTGCACACGCCTTACGTATAAATACGTGGCGGGTTGTCTCGGGGTGTGACATGTATTCAGATCCGTATTTGAAAATTAAATACTGATATTCGATATCTGAATATCCATACGGATACAGATACATATATATATAATTTTGAATTTTAATTATCTGTATTTAAATTGTAAATATATAATATATAATTTAATATATATTATAAAAATATTTATGTATATATCTACAGTATCCAATCTATATCCATACGTATCTGTATAATATCCGATAAAAAAAAATAAAAACAAATACAAATATGACTTTAACACTATCCGATCCGATCCGTATCCGAGCCATTTGCACCTCTACCTCCTCCACAGTGACAAGAATCGGATAGCAATATGAAATTGCAAAAGCAATTTTGTCTTCCTTTCCTTGATATAGTTTCCACAATTTTCTTAAAAAAATTATTAGAGTATCCACATCATAAAAAATTAAGAAAAAATTAGAATAATTATATTTATCTCCGTACTTCAGTTTTTCCTCTATATCCGCAACTGCAATAGAGAAAAATTGTACTATGACCTCTACTAATTATATAGTTTTTTTTTTTTCTTAGTCATTGCACTTGTCCCCGCATCAATCTTTATAGATATAAATACTTGAGAAATAACAGATTAATACTTATAAAGTAAGATATTAATACTTGCATGTGCAACTTGATATGATGATTTCTTTTTTCAGTCTTCTAATGATTCCCGTGTCAACCTTATTCTAATGAAGTAGTGTGAGTCTCATATCTCCACATCAATTTTTTAACTACAAAAAATAGTTGACATATAAATACTTCAGTGCATAAGTATCAATACTTACAAAATAATTTGTAATAAGATATTATTGAAAGTTTTAATTATTGAAACAATGCAAAAACAGTCACAAAAATTATAGGAAATGAACCCAAAAAAATCAAATTCTAAAATTTTCTACAAGTATATATCTCAAACACTTAATTACCGCGCATTCCCTGAGATTATATTTTCAATTAGTTATTCCTAAAATAAAATATTATCATTGACTTGGTGAAAGATCATCAATGCAATGGGAAAATAAAATGCACTAAAAATAATGTGTTTGGTGTTTATGAAGACTCTAGTAAAGTATAAAGGCACTAAATTCTTGGGCTATTTTAATAAAAAAAGAAAATGGCAGAATATGAAAGGGGCCTAAATAATGTAACAGGATCTATATATTATTATAGTAGTTAGCTAGATGGCACATTTTCAGGGGTCCATGGATTTGTTGAAAAACAGTGTAATCTTTAGTGGGTTTTTATTTGTACAAAAGATGTCGTAGGTGAGATTAGGTGAATAGGTGGTGTAATTTATTCGTCGGAGGGCACAAATGTATTATTTTTTTTTTTGTGTGCTATAGTATGTTTTATATTTTATATTTTTGTTTATAAAGTCCGAATAGTGAATTCTAAGTGCTTAAGATAATTTTTATAATAAAATATATTTGGAGAACAAATTTTATATTTTTTTATAATTTTTTTACTATTTATTTAGATAGTTACAAAATTATTGTTTTAAAAAAATTCTGAATCATCCGATAAGTGATATTACCTATGAAAAAAATAGTAAATATATTTATTATGAAGATAATGTTGAGTTGTTTAAATCGACTGTTCGGACTTTCAAAACAGAAATAAAAAATGTGAAGTATATTATAACACAAAATAATGATGCATTTCAACCCTCCTCTTGATTCATCATTTAAAGAGGTATCATTTTTTGATGTGATATTTCTTGTATTTGTATAACAAAATGGGTAGTGGTCTATTAGTTAGGTGAACTCAAACCTCAATTTTATCTGATAATGAAATAAAATAGAAAACAGAAAAATAATGTACAAGATAAACTTGGTTCTTAACCAAAAACAAAAATAGACAGATTCTAGATTTGGATAATAACACTAACTAGAATCCAACCAAAGTTTATAGTTTCCTTAAAACCTTTTAGGTGTAATAAAAGTGCCACAGTTTGAAAGCATAATTACCAACTAATAATTTTAAAACAGATTTCATCCCTCCTCAATCTTTATGATACAACACTTGTTCTACAACCATTAGATTCATATACATATGCAAACAAAATGATATCAGAAAGCCAAATAATTATTGAAGCATTTTCCTTAAATTTTCAGTCCAACAATAGAAACCTGATAAACTAAAGCATGAAATACATACAACACAGGTTCATACAGCTTCAACTACATAAATTTTGTGCAAGATGCCCCCCCTAATTTGCTTATTTTCATTTTTCAAGTGATGCCATGTGACGATTGCCATCTCCATGGTTGAATGATTGGCCTACAACCAAAAATCAAAACAATTAGAGATGATAACATCAGAAATAATACTATACTCCTAGTTCAGAAAAAAAAAATATATCATTAGTAAAAGGCACAACAATAATTAAAATTGTCAAAATATGACTAATCAAATAAAACAACAAGCTGTGTTTTTTTTTTAATTTATATTTTTTTTTTTTTTTTAAAAAAAAAAAAAAAAAAAAAAACCAACCAGAAGTAATAACCTTACCTGGCCTATCGGTAACAATGTGTTTTATTTGACATACAAAATAAAAAAAAATTCATATTACTAAAATGCACTAAACTCTTCAAAGATGCCAAACTGTGTGAAAATACATCTCATTAGCTACGGCGCCCTAATATGGAGCTTAAAACTTCATAACCATTAATCAGAAACATCCTACTTATATTCTTTCATTTAATTTATGGTATATCAAAAAGATATTCTGGTAACCCATAATGTTATCTGAGTAATACAGTTAGACAACCACACATATAATTTCCCAAGAGTGCACATAGATTCCCGAATTATCCTGCAGTAGAAAAGCTAATATCAGGGTCCTAGTTAAGTTGATACAATTACTACATATCTATTGCTAAATTAGGCGAGCACAGCTCCAGAGTGTATGGACTTCATTGTTAATGGCTTCAAAGAGCTCTCTTAAGCAGCAACAGGAGTCGATCTGCAAGTACCACTTTCCAACTTGCGTCGGATATAAATTTTTCGAGTTGTTCTTAAAATTTGATCAAGTACAAATACAGCAGGTTTGTTACTATGGAATGGTACTGAACTAAATTGTTTTCATCAAAGAGAATAAAAGATGTCTATAATTGGAGGGAAACAAGATTAAAGGTCTAGCTGTGATAAGGGGGATTATGCATCTCTGTGATTTATTTCATTGTATACAAACTGTATTGTACTTTTTTCTGATTGGAAATATTGGGGGCGCAATGTATTTCTAACAGATATCATTAAGAACAATGTTATGGTAATATTTTAGATTTTAAGTCGCACTATGTATTATTTCCACCCATACGGCTAACCAATACTCACCATATGGTAAATCGCTCATTGTCAATAGCAGATTCCACAACCCTCACCCCTCCCACAAAAAAAAATGTGTGCTTCTTTAGCAGAGGATTTTCTAGTGGCATAACAAGTACCAATACCTTTAGTATATTACTGATTTTTAGCTCGTTACATCCCCAAAAGGACAACAAAACAACAGGAGCAGTTGAGGTTGTAGGTTGAGCAAAACCTAGACACTACCAGGTCCAGTGATATGTTAAAGCTTATGATTCTATAAAACTATGGAGAGTTCAGACGGTCACTTGATCAGACTAACTCTGACAAAAGAGAAGTCCCGAGTGCAAGTCATAGTCGAGATGTTGGGCTTTGGGCCATGTAGTTCTCTACAGATTATTTATTCATTAAATAGTCGACAGTTCAGACGGTCACTTGATCAGACTAACTCTGACAAAAGAGAAGTCCCGAGTGCAAGTCATAGTCGAGATGTTGGGCTTTGGGCCATGTAGTTCTCTACAGATTATTTATTCATTAAATGTAGCAGTGCTAAAAGAAAGTATTAACATATGTACTCACTTCTTCAGACTAATAATAGTTTTAGTGCAAGAGTGAAGCGAGAACATCTAGGAGAGAGCCGACAAACTGCATCTGAACTTCTTCATCAACAGTGAGGAAAAGAGGGACGTGCACAAAAAGTGAAAGGATCCCGTTTTGTTCCGTGAAACGGAGAGAATGATAGTAAACATAATTGCACACAAAGCGGCCTGCATCGTCAGAGGGTGCCACATCATATCCCATCTTTCTCAGTGATCTTGTCAGCTCACCTACCGGCAACTTTGTCTGCACACAAGTCAATTCACATGACAGTATGTAATTGACATATGGTACTCAAGTATGAGATTTACTAGCTGACACGGTACATCCACATTTTAGCTCCTTAAATTTCTTTGAATTGATAATTTATTGAAATTAAATAAAAATAAAGTTTGGACTCCAACATACAAGCCAACAAAGTAATATTTGTAGTTTTTCTGGCGTTAAGTTGACAAATTTAGGTCTATGATTCTAACAAGTATTAAATCAAGGAAAAGTGCACAATTGCTTCTTATTCACATTAAATGAAAATTAAATATCAAAACTGTTTAGCTTATAAAATAGAAAAACAACACATAAATACCTCCCGTGTTCTATTTATGCTTCCATCAGATGGCACAATTGGGACTCTCTGCATGCGAAAAGAAAGAAAAATGAAATAGAAACATCACTATTGTTATAACAGAACTGCTAATTTCGAAACTACAAACAATTTGAGATGAGAAAAACCTTAAATTAAATTAATAAAGAAAAAATTAGGTGCAATAGGTTTGTCCCATATTTTTTTTTTCCTAATCCTAGTCCAATGTTGATTAACTAAGGTTTTATTTTATCAGGATTCACCAAAATATTATATTTGTTTCATATTCCTAAATCCTGGCATCTTGTGATGTTCAGTCCTTCCATTGTGCAGATTTTGATCTTGAAGTACCAAACCACTTGCTGTTACTGAGTTGGATCGATATCAGATCTAACCATGCTAACAAGCCTAGTTGAACAAATGAAGTAAATGAACCTGAGGTTTCCAGCCTAACTCATCAGGGCATCGAAAGGTGGCCTCGTTAACTGCTTGTGATTCTAGTGCAAATCTTGTTGCTCCACTATTCACCCCAAAATGTACCTGACAAGAAAGAAACCAAAAGTTGGTAAATACAAACAAAAATAATAACAGAAACCCCACTAGCCACCTCTTTGATTCAAAAAGAAAAAGGAACAAAAAACCAAAAACTTTACAAAATTTTAACAGTTGCCCACAGTTTTTATATTCAATCCAAAAAAGTTAATATATTCATCTTTAAGAGTGAGGAATTACATCAGATACTACCTTTTTGGCAAGTTCTTTTTAATAACGAATTGCACATATTTTGACTTTTCCAATTTTATGTAATAACATAAGCATAAATACACCATCTCTCAATTTTCACAATTAAGAAATGTGCTAATGAAATAAAACAAAAAATCGTTACAAATAAGTTTAAAAAAAAAAAGGAATGGGGCATTTTAATCTCCCAAAAAATTACCAGGTTCATATGTTACAATTAGGCCTGAAAATGAAGCGAATTCGGAGCGGATAATGCTAATACCAAATCCGTATCTGCCTTTCAATGAGCGGATACGAATACGAATACGAATACGAAGACAAATACAAATACATATAGTAGACGGATGTCAAAGTTTAAAACGAATTCTGCCTTAAACGGATACGGATACGGAGCGGATAATCCACGAATACGGATTCGAATACGGATACGAAACGAAAAATTGTCAGATAATTGAGTCATGAACTTTAAGATACAAATATTAATTGAGCAAATTAAGAAAATTAAGCAAAACATATTAGAAAAAACAAAAAAAAATGCCTTTGGAGGTCTCTCTAGTATTAATGTATTATACAATAATTCTTGAAATAAAGCAACAATTCTATGCAGCCACGCAATTTCTTTTAAGAACTGTACGATCTCAAATTTTCAAGGCTGTGATTAAGTCATTAGAGAAAAATGGAGGGTCCGGAATGGAGAAGAGAAGAAGCATGGGTAAAGAGAAGAGAAAAAGAAAGCAGCGCCACTGCACAGCAAATAAGCAGTCTGAAGCGCTAAAAGATTAACCCCACATTTGATACTCAAAGGAGTATGAGATATTTATATATGGATCTTGGATCAGACAGTTGAAGAGTTTTGGCTTCCGGATTGAGGCAGATATCCGCTTCGTTTATAGGTCTGAAAATTTATACAAATCCGTATCCAGATTTCTGAGTATTTAAAAATTATCTGAATTCAGATCCGGAAATTATCCGAATTTGGATCTGAGTCGAATTCAGAGCAGATTTGGACAGATAAATCCGGATCTGTTTTCAGCCCTAGTTACAATAAAAGTGCACCATTAGCTTTTGTACAATTCTATAGGGGTCAGCTAAAGGTATGTACTAGTGGCTGGTACAACGTCAATTAAACCAATAATTAAACATAGATTTTTCCTTATTGCACATGATGCAATGAAACCACTCCACAGAATCTTTGGCTAGGCGATATAGTTTTAATTGCACAAAGTGTTCCTTTCACCTCCTTTTTTCACTTTCAAAATCCCAGCTTTGCTTAGCCTATAGATGAGAGAACGATTCTGAAAGCAGATTCACATGTTTCAAGGCTGTACATCTGGCTGTCAATGTAACAGGTGGTCCAGTTTCATAGAGATGTTCAGACTGGCAAATTTGATTATTCTTAATTAACAGTTAAAATTGTTTGCCAAAATTGACCCTAGCTTCCTTTAACTAATGGCAGTTAGACTGTCTTTATGCATTGGGGAACTCATATCATTAAATCTTCTTTCTGTTTTTTAGAAGTTAAGTCACATCAAACTGTGGCATCAACAAAACACTAAACTATAAAATAAAGTTTGCGGAAAAGATAATGTATAGTCACAAAATCAGTGATATCTAAGCTTTACAATTAGTGATATCTAAACTTCCAAGTTTCACAAGAAACAAAAGAGAGAAATAAATTGAAGAACTACACGCATGTCAAACCATGAAATTGCACTTCATAAACCTCTACTTTAATGATAAAATGGGATATGCTTCTAGAACAGCTAGATTTGAAAAAGAAAAAGAAAAAGAAAAACTATAGGCACTCAAACATATTTGATGCTACTAGAAGCTATGTCAAGAACAATGAGGCTGATATAAGAGAGAATAATTTAGTATTTTGGACCCAATTTGAGTAGTAAAGGCTCTAAGTGCACAATTGAGGACTAACTGTGATGAATTTGGATCAATATAAATCTATATGGGCCTAATTCTCTAATTGCAATAATAAGATTTAAAGAGACAAAAGATCAATGTGTGAACTGAAAACACCCAAGTTTTTCCAAACAAGAAAAAGAACCACAAATACAACAAGTACTGGTTTTTAACTGGACGAGCAATGGTATAAAGAAATATATTTTTTGTTTTCTGAACTATTTTTATTAAAAGACAATTTTGCCCTGTGGCTAGATGTTGTACTCAAAAGAATGATTCTTCAATTTCTTGTATTTCATTATATAAGTGGTAAAGAGAGATTTGATTATCCTCGATGTGAGGTCTCAATCAGTCAATTCTGTCAGGATGATTGAATTAACATCAAGTTGTTCATTTTATTTTCTCATTGCTCAATTATGTGCATTTTCAGAAGAAATTCTAAAAGAGAGAAAGAAAATAAAAATAAAATAAATTAACCTTCTAGCTAAAGACCCAAGAATGGTTAAAGGAAAAAGAAAATAAAAGAGCAAAAAGAAAACTGACCCAAACAATTGGACTAGGAGTTGCTGACGATCCAAGCTCGTTCTCTCTACCTGAGATGGCTGATTGCAAGACCTTATATAGATTAGCCACAGCACCTTGACCGGCTGTCTCAAGAATCGTGCAACTGCCGAGCACAAGCCCCTTTGGCAGTCCCCTCTTCTCCATGAACTGCTTAAGGTTAGCAACAATTGTCTCTGTTGGGTTATCAGATACCCCATGAAACTTCTTGAACCCGGTAACATGCACCGTCACCACTGATGATGGCCCCTCTGACCCCATCTCTTAGAAAGTAATTTGATGCAAACGGTAACCTATATAATTAAGCAAGCAAGTGTGATCAAAATATATAAAAAAAAATACGGTATCGGTTTTGATTCAGTATCAGGCAAGTCAATTAAGGCAGTACTAGCACATTTTCTGATTGGAACCATTCAAAACCAAAAAAATTCTATTATAGGATCCTTCATGAAATTCTTCAATAGTAATTAATAAGAACAATAACACTGACAACAAGAAGAAATAATAGTAATAAAATATCATAATGATATTATACCAATATTATCACACCATATTAATATTAGTAATTATAATAAATAACAGCACCAATAATTTGATAACAACCTTTTGGTGCTATTGCTGTTGCTGACAATAATTCGGCTTGGATACTTATATTATACTGATAAGCTCCAGTACTGACAATAATAAAACTAAATGTTGGTTTTTGTGGGCTATAATTTATAGTTTAATATTAAAAATACAGAATCAAGTACACATGCTAACAAGCAAAGTATAAGAAAAGTAAGTAATTGGAAGAATTAAAGGAAAACCAAAAACACAAAATCTATTAGGACTTAAAACAAACAATTGGGATGCATGATTGAAGCACACAACAGAAACACTATCACAATCCGGCAAATTCTATATGAGAATTGGCAAAATTCTTAGGAAAAAAGAACACAATTGAAAAGCAAGCACACCTTTTTGACCTCCAGAACAAGCTAATTACTTCTTAAAGCAAAATTGGAAAATTAGGACAAAAGGAAGAAAAATAAGTGTGAAAGCTGCCGCCTTTTCAATTATCTAAAGAAAATTGCACACTTCAAAGTTTCCCAAGAACAACAAAATCGATAAATTATTAAATTTAGTTGATTTTAGGAAGGAAACTCAGTAAAAGTATTCACCTTCTTCTTTGCAAATTGAAAAAGTATTCGCCTTTGTCCTCGAGGTAGCTCAAGCTGCTGCTTCTTTTCTTCTGGAATAGTCAGAACAAGAGACGATAGAATAAGAAAAGAAAATCAGACAAATGGGTCCCACACTCCCACCTCCTAAGAAATCAGACTCGGATAGAGAGAGAGAGAACGAAGAGAAGATAGAGATGGAGAGAGAGATAGGAGTGGAAGCATCATAATTTGGACATGAGAATAGGTCCGATGCCCATCGGACCTACTTTTATTCAATTGGCTCAATCACCGTCTAATCTGCACTAAGATGCGTGTAAATTGCTTTAAGTATCGTGTAACTGTTTAAATTTTCGTACACAGATTTAATAAGGGATCTGACGGTCTTGAGCTCATTGGATATAAAATTATCCGATGGGCATCGGACATACTCCGTTCTTTATAATTTGTCTTCTTCCGTATTATTCCTGCCAGTCTTTCCGACTTTCCCCATTTTGGATTCATTTTGCAAAAGGACCGCAAAGTTTTTTTTTAAAACAAAAAACACCCATAATTTTCTATAATTATTTTAGAATTCGAATTTTTCAGTCTAATAACAACGGAACGCATGTTTTAAGTCTAAACCTAGATGAATTTACTAGTGATAGAAGATCAAATATGAGAGCAGTTTGGGTCTGATGTCCATTAGACTCAAATTGAGTTTGACGGGCTTCATAACCGTCCGGTCCACTTTAAGATTCGTGCATGGTGCTTTAATATCCGTGTATGATTGTTTAAATATTCATGCACACAGCTCTTAAAGCGAATCGGACTGTTATGGAACCCATCGAACTTAAATTTGAGTCTGATTGGCATCAAACCCAAACTCTCATCAAATATATAGCAAACTTAGTATAATAAACAGTCAGTCTAATACATATAGCTTTTGAAAATTAATTTTTATTTCATGCAGCGTACAAATAATAAAATAAAAAAGTAGTATATATAACTCTTGCGTTGCATGAATCAAAACAATTATGTCGAAATGTTTATTTTTGGAGCTTATTAATATACAAATATCCGTTTTAAAATTCGTACAAATATAAAATTAAATGGAATAATCTAACTAGATCTTATCATGTATCTCACATGATCTGAATTCATAAGCAATAGCATCATATATATATATAAAAAAAATTATATACCTTATTGCGAACCCGACGTCATTATGTAATATGAAATTATCATCTTTGCAAAAATGAAAAAGAAGCTAATTAATAAATTAATACTTTGGTCCTTTAATATGCTACATCAATCATGATAGAACACTTGATTTGACATATCTCATTTTAAAACATAACCTACCCAAGTTGGAAATCTGTGAACTGTGAATCCAATCACATCAGTATGAATGTATTATTGAAACAGCATAATTTGTTAGCATGCTATCCTTGATATGAATACACTATATTTTAGATTGAGCCTCACTATTATTTTGTTTCCTTTTGTGAGAAAAGAAACCATGCAACATGTAGGAGTCTCAACGAGCTGGCTTGGTTCGAGCTTGGTTCTAGCTCAGCTTGTTAATTATGAACCGAGCTATAGCTAAGCGAGCTGGACCTAGAGCATTCGAGCTAAAATCTCAGCTTGAAATCATGACAAGCTAATCCGAGCTAAATCGCGAGTTGACAAACTGGATTGCTGGATTTGGCTGAATCTTGTTTTAAGAAGAAAATAAATTCTACAAACTTTTGGATTGAGTTGAACCGATATAGACAATATAAAATACACACAAATTCATACAAATTCACAAATTAATGTCTAGCCGAGCTAGCTCGCGAGTTGACGAGCAAGCTAGACTCCTGCTTGAACTCGTAAAATTAATTATGATAAAAGACACAAACTAGTTGGATCATTAAATGTTTGGACTATGTGCTATATGTGTCCAACATTCTAACTATGCATTCAATTATGATCACAATAGACACAAACTAGTTTGTGATCATTAAATGTAAAATTTTAAGTTGACTTAATGTGCTATAGATTAAGTGTCCAAAAAATAAGCATTAAAAATAAAAAAAAAAAAAAATTTTTTTTTTTTTTTTTTTTTTAAAAAAAAAAAAAAAAAAAAAAATTTTTATTTTTATATAAAAAAATTATTAATTGGGTAGGGTTTTTTTTTTTTTTTTTTTTTTTTTAAAAAATTTTTTTTTTATTTTTTTTTTAATTTAAAAAAGGGGTTTTTTTAAAAAAAGAGCACCCTAGTTCTACTCATATATATGATTGTTTTCATTTCATAACCACACATATTTGCTACATGTAAATAAGCCCAACAAAGCTTCCTATGTATATTTTTTCTTAAGAGCAAAAATATTATCATTATTTATTTATTTATTTTAGTTTTTAAAACGTGGGAACAAATCCAAACAGATTTTTTTTTGGTTGTACGCTAGTGATCTGTTTTATATAAATAAATGTTTAAATCACAAGTAGTGAGGACGTTGAAATTTTTTAGTTCATAATCAACCAATCATATCTTGAAATTGTTCTAAATCATATTCTTTTAGACCTTAGATTGGGGTTTACAGATATAGAATTCAATAATGAACTAATTTCAACAATTTGTATATTACATTTAAAATTCATAGAGAATGAAAAAATGAGCATGGAATAATGAATTATTTGTTTGGTTAATTAAAATTCAATTGATATATAATCACATAAGATAACAAAATTATGATGTTTTATGTTTTAAGTCAGTTCGGATGTTTTATAACAAAATTAGTAGGATTTCGACCCTACGATCCCCTACATTTCTATTCAGATTATCTCTAATTTTTTTTTAATATTGTAGTAGTTTTACTTAAAAGGTTGGTTTATCTTACTAGACTATCCTATTCTTTTAATAGAAGATTGATCCAAGCATTAAAATCATTTTTAGATATTGAATAGGATTAAAATGTCTTATCCGTCTTGTACTTTAATTATGTTCCGTATTTTATCTTCATTTCTAAAATTCAAACAATTAATTTGAAAAAAAAAATCATTTTATATCAAAATGTACTTAGAAACAATATTTTTTAAGTAATTAATTGATTAAATTTTAAAAACATAAATAAAAATATGGAACATAATTGGAACACAAAATCAATGATATATTTTAATCCTTCTGTTTTATATTAACTAATATTGGGATTTTTTTTTCACTAATATGTCTTGTTTATGACGGATGGAGTACCATTTCCACTTCAATATTCACCCTACATTATAATAATAATAAAAAGAGTAGGACTATGTGAATTTTGTCAGCTTTTTTTTTTTTTTTTGCACAGATTTTCACTTCATAGAAGGGGGTAGAATTAAAGGAACTAAATCTCCTGTTCTCTGTGAGTAAAAAAATTTATGCCTCTAAAGTTACTACCGAGTGAGTCTGTCACAATACTATATTTAATATTTAAATGTCAAAATTCATTCTGGATCCATCCGACAGTGACTTTAGAGACAAGAATTTTCTACCCACAGATAAACAGGCGATCCGATTATGTGATTTACTTGGCACATTCTTATATAATGGTCAGACGATGGCTGCTAGTGTCACATAATTAATTAGTGTGCACTTGTATTTCAAGGAAATGGTGTAAGAGTTGTAATTGTCCTAATATTATTATTAATTGGAGAGGCCCACAAAAAGGACCACCTTTCACAGAGTATCAATGGATAAGGACTAATTAATTAATTATGCCAGAGTTTGTTATTTGGAACTTCAAATTTAGATTGAGGATTAAAATGTAAAATGTATATGTGTGATAATTGAAATTTGAACTCAAGTATCAAGAATTATAAATTAAAATTCTAACCACTAAACTATCTAAATATTTAAAAAGTATTATATATAATTTCAATACATAAGATTAAAAAAATTTAAAATTATGAAGGTAGTTAAGCAAATTAGCTTTTTTATTTTTCAATATTCATGAAGAATTTTTCATCCGAATTTTATTACAATATGTGATTTTTCAAATTTCAATATTTGTAAAGAATTCTTTATTTGGAGTATATTAAAATATGTTATTTTTCATATGAGTGATATTGTCTTTTTGTCACTAGATACATCAAAGACTAGTATTTAATTTTTTTTATAAATAATTTATGTAAAAATCGATGAAAAAAATAATACTTCAAACATCAAACTTTGGATATGACTTGAAAAGAGCACGTCGTTACATGTAGAATAAGCATAGTTAGTAAAATAAAATAAAGATTCAAGCATCAGAAATTTTCTTGCTTGAAGAAGTTGCATTCTCACCAGAAAGGAATTAATTAATAAAAAAAAAGGAACACGTAGTCTTTTCCTTTTTCTCATCCTTTCTTTTGTATTTTTAAATGCCTTTTGGTCTGAAAAAATTATTAGGTAGAACTGGTGTTGCTATCAAGGTTTATATTATTGCCTAATAAAGACGCTTTCATATTCATCCGTTACAAAAACCATTAAAAAGTCAAGATGCTACAACGGCAACGGACTTCCCCAACCCAAAGCCCAAAGCCCAATCCCAAAGACCAAAGCCCAAAGACCATAGCCCAAAGTCTAGTTTTATGCCAGTTATTAATTGAAAAAAAAAAAAAAAACTGAAATTGAAAACAAGAAAGCAAATTCATAAACATGTAGATGGTCCAATTCTAAAATTTTATATAATTCAAGTATTATTTTATGATACATATCAAAAGTAATTTTGATTATTCTTTAATTCTGACACGAATTTTAAAACGGATCTCCTATACTAAATATATTTTGATATGGCTGAAATTAAATTCAGACTGTTCTTTTCTAATTGTATTATCAAGTAAAAAACCTCATAAATTCAGATTGTATTATAAAAAATTAATTTTGAAATTAAATGGATATTTTATCTAACAATTAGAGTTTTGATGATTATATCCCAAGAGTTGCATCCCTCAAAACACACACTGGGTCTTGTTATAATGCAATTCACTCTAATAAAATCTAGTATCTAACATTTGTATTTGAATAAATAAAAAATTACATCAAATAGAAATACAATAAGATAAATTTGATGTAAAACCAAAGAGAAAAACATCTCATTTAAGTAAGAAATATATGATGGTTATTTGATTTTTCATCTCCCTTTTATATCACAATGTAACTTGTAACTTTCAATAGTAGACCAAGCCCAATAAAGCAAAATACTAAACAAAAAAGGCCCAGCTTGCACATCTCCTTTAACAGTTGAACTAGTTCATTTTCTTTGATGGAAACAAAGACACGTTTTTTATAATTTTAGAGGAGGGACATTTTGTTTGAAACATTTGAAAGTTAGGGTAATTCGTAAAATTTTCCAATAATAATATCAAAAATTTTAAAAATTATTATTTAAAAGTAAATATATTGATGGAAACATTTTTTTTTTTTTAAGATTTGGACCCAACACGGTCAGGAAGGGGTGGCCGCCTTGCCGGTGATCTGAGCATCTCTAATGTATTGTGTTTTTCAAGAGAGAAAAAAGGACCAACGGGAGTGAAATTTGAATTGAACATTTATAACTTTTGTAAGCTACTAAAATCTCTGAAACAAATTTATTCAAGTACTTTATCGAAGTAATGTCTCAGTTCTTGACGACTTCTTACAGTTACGCGTTGCGTAAAAATTAAATATGTAAAAGCAAAGGAAAATGTGCAGACAAACGACCTTCTTTTACAAACCTTAATGGTAAGAATTAATATACTAAATATCTGCAACTCATTGAGTAACAGTAGCTAGACCTTGCTGACTTTTACTGTTCCCAAATCCACAAAAGCATTTATTTATAACCTTAATTTCCAAATCTACTTGGGCTCAATATCAATAATTGAAACCTGATCATGATTTGGTGACATGGGGATAGACTTGCTTGAGGACCTCTGAGTGTTGCCTCCAATGTTTCCAAATCCAGCACGTATACTTCTCGTCGCAATGCAAAATGCGGGCCTATATGGAGTCTTAAGAGACACTGTTTCGCTACTAAGCATCAAGGCCACATTTGACATAGTAGGATAGTGCTGATCTAAAGATGGATCTACTATTTCTGTAATGGTACCATTGGTCCAGTTCTCCCATACCTATGTGATGGTAATTTCAATTTCGTTAGTACATAGTTCCTTTGCTGATTAGAGAAATAATAGATACAAAGCATCGTGCTACTTACAAAGTTCAATAGAAGTTCAGTCTCATCATTCTCAAAGGTATTGTTCTTCTTTCCAGATATAATCTCCAAAACTAAAAAACCATAATTGAAAATATCTAACTTGATCGAGAAGTGGCCCTGCATTGCATATTCGGGGGCCATATATCTACTACAACAAAGTATGTATATCAACATCACTTTTAATTTTTATGGTAATTTCTGGGAGATCATAAAAAAAAAGTATATGGTTAAATTCAACAATTATTGCAATATATACCTCTACAGTAATTGTAATATAATTCAGTGACATATACTTAGAAATACACAAGAAGTTATACTTAATTACTCACTCACTAAAAGCTGTCAAATGTTCTTGCCTACAATTTCTACAACCTTCTAGATAAAGTTTGTAAGTCTCACTAGCACCTCTTTGAAATATATTAAATTCTAATTTACAGGTTATCATTCTACTGAAGTTCATAATTCAACTCAAGGTAATAGATGACAGACCAATAACGATGGCAGGAATGTTAAGTTTTCCTTCCAGAGTAAAACTGATACTGCCCTCTTGCCAGATTACGCTCCATGTTAGTGAACTAACTTATAATTCCTTGAAAAAAAAACATTTTGAATATCTACCAGATCAAATTTCTTAGTAGATTCATGCAAACTTTAGTTCCAGGGGAAAACTGACACCCCTCTATGAGATATATTGCTAAATTCCAATCTTATGATGCAGAATAACTGAAAAAAATAATAAAAGTGCGTGGGCTACAAAGAGTCCTTTTGGCCAATGCTCCTTCTGAGCTTTCATCATCAGAGTTGTACACAGCTAGCCTGATTATATTAATACATCATTGCTCCACTATATTCTGGTTTACATTTTAGCACTATATTCAAGATTCTTAATGATTACAGATCAATATTTGTTCCAGGGACAAACTTATCACCTTTTCCCTTTATTAGATAACTCAAAACTAACCTTATGATGCAGAAAAACTAGAAGGAAAACTAATATATGTAGGCTACCATGAATCATTTGTCCAGTGCTCCTTCCCATATTTCATGATCAGACAACGACAAACTAACAACCACACACAACAGCAAAAAAAACAGTTGCGGCGTAGCCGCAACTCAAAGCAACTAGTTATTAAATAACAAATAATGGACATAGATAATATAAAAAATAGTAATAGTAGAGACATTCAACATCATATAAAAGATATTATTGTCAATTGTACTTGAAGATTATTGTCTGTTGTGGTTTACTTTTCGGATCGGTCGACCAGTAGAAGTTACATAAAATCTCCCTATAATTCAAATTGGGAGTAAAATATAAAGAACCATTCATTCACATCTAAATCCGCTACAACAGTGATTAATTGTCATTGTATTGATGATACTATATTATTTCTCAGAGCAATGACGGACAGTGTTTACCTTTGAGGTTCTCTCAGACTTAAAATTAACTTTAATAAGACAGAACTCGTCCCTATTATTTACTAGCATAGATGATTCTCTCACACAAAAATTGGTTGGTATTTTCAAATGTGATTATGCTAAATTCTCTCTTAAATATCTTGAGATCCCATTACACCAAACCAAATTGCTCAAAAGAAATTGGAGTTTCCTCTTAGGTAAAATTGAACACAAGTTATAATCCTAGAAAGATAGTATGGTCTCAGTTGGAGGCAGATTTACTCTAATTAATGCAGTCTCATCCTCAGTATCACTATATGCCTTATTAATTTATAGAATTCCTATTCTAAAAGTATAAGGACGTGTTCGATTGCCACTGTATCCGTGGGGAAAAAAAATTACTCATAGTGATTTTTCTCCCCATGTGCACAGTGTTTCGGTCATTCAAATTGAATCCGAATTCAAACCCAGCAACCGAACACGCGTAATTTATCTGGCAAGATTTTGATTTGAATAAAACTAAATATTCTCTGATCAATGGGAGTTAGATTTTACTTGTAAATTGATACTTGTAAATTGATATAGTTTTGTTGAACTAAAATTGGTTTACATTTATGCTTTTTTCCGAAGTGTCAGGTATGTGACAGGAAATTGGTATCTTGCATCTGCGTCTATAAGTATTTTTGCTTGTGGCAAATGTGATTTTTTTTTTTCCTTTTCAAATGTCTATAAGTTAACGACACAATTAGTTGTGTTAAAATTTTACAAAGTAATACAATAAAGTTGTATCATTTTAAGAATTATAAAATGGTTTTCTCGATCCAGCTTCCAGCACTAGATGAGGATGCAAATCAACCGAGCTATTCCACAATGTATCCACCGTCGGATCCAGCACCGTATCCTTCGATGGCCCACGATCATGATATTAACTAGACGTAGGCAAAATAAATTATTATTAATTTATTATTATTTTATTTAAGTTATTAAATTATTTATACAAAAATTATTAATTTATTTTCATTAGAAGCGGAATCAATAAGTTGACCATAAATCAAGATCGAGAAAATCAATTGGAATCGGTCGAATCCATAGTTTTAAATAGCTATAGCGTTATCAGTTGTTTTTTTTTACTCTATATATAACTAACTATAATTGTTTTTTTAGTCTTTCCGCAGTGACACGATAATCGCCATTTAAAACCTTAGTCGAACCATATCGAAAACTCTTAACCTTTTAAAAATAATATTAAGATAAAAATTAATCCAAAGTATTGAAGATGTATTAAATTTTACTTTGAAGTATAGTTAACAATACTCTTCTTTTAACATTCAGTCCATTTTTGAACAATTAAACCTCATAAAATAATTTAATACATTACATTAAATTTTAACATATTACTTTGTAAAACAATTTAGCCCCTTTCTTTTCTCAAAGGTAACATGTTTATTTTAGTTCCATTATTATACCATTCTCAATCACCCTCATCTGGTCGTTATATTTCGAAATAGATTGATGAGAAACTCTACCAAAATTTGCAGCAACTCGGTCGAGTTAATTGATCGAGAGTTTTTTTTGACTCAATCAGAGGTAGTCAAAACTCGAATGCTGAGGTAGACAAATTTAGAACTATTTATAAAAAAGCCGCGTACCCTTAATTATATGTCGTTACGCCTTCCGCAACAACAGAGACCTTTGTAACACAGCTACAAGCGATATTACTTGTAATTTAGAATGGATTGTAGTATTTTGTAGTATTTATTTTTAGATTGTTTTTCTACTGTTTATCCTTTGTATTAGTTTATTTGAATACATCATTAGTATAACAAAAAAAAGTTCTCTAATCATATAAAAATACAATAATCAAAGAATATCGTCAAATGTTATGGTCAATATGTCAATATGTAAAAACAAAAAAAACATATAACAAAAAAAATGTAAAAATATATATATATATATTATTATGTAAAATAATATAACAAAAAAAATAACAAAACATCGTGAAAATTGAAAAAAAAAAACACGAAAAAATGCTCTACCATTGGCAGTAGTTTATGAAGTATACCGCTGGAAAAGCAAGCGGTAATGCGGTATAAGCATTTTTCGAATGGTTGAAATATCGAGGGCAACTTTGGATTTTTTCTTTCCCCTGACGATATGAATAAAAATTTCGGGGTAATATTAGCTTAGACGTAATAAAAAATGAAATTATACGGTGAAAAAAAAAAATGGAAAGTTGCGCCGTTCCCAATGAGTCCGTATCCTCTGAGATATCTCAATTTTTGCGTGACCGACGTATTCGGGGAAGCGTAGGGGCCAGTTTTATTTGAGCTTTGAGATTTGTGCAGAAAGTATTTGAACGATTGAGATATTCCAAAAAGTCACGCAAAGTTTGAGATATCTCAGAGAATGCGAATTCGTTCCGAATTCCGTTCAAACCGACGAGATAGGAGTAGGTCCGATGGGCATCGGACCTATTTTTTTGGTTCAATTATCTCTAAAACCGTATAATTAGAAATAAGATTAGTGCGTACGGAAATTGAAACAGACTTACACGAATTTTAATGTACTTAGCACTAATCTTGATGCAATTGAATGGTCATTCACCCATCGAAACAAAGTAGGTCTGATGCGCATCGAACCTACTCTCCCAAATCACGATCACGATTCACGACTGAAGATTGAATTCAATACCTGACCAAGTATAGTGAGATCATTATCGTCAATTTTAATCCTGCACGATTCTCAAAACAGATCCCCTTTAGTTATTTAAATATGTAGCGTATGAAAGCATTGTAGAATGTCTGGTACCTGAGGCCAAAGAGGCTAGGGACTCGACGACGATTACGGGCACGGCCGCGTCAATTCTCTCCCTCTTGGTATCTCTTAACGAATGGATGTGTTGCAGGTCAAACTCAATATTGGTTTATGACTTGCTACGCATTTTTCCCCACAGAATTGTGCGCGCGAAAACAATCACACTTTTCTGGAAAGCATATCCCTCAAGAGAAATCTGATCGGAGTCATCGGACACACGCTCTCTTCCTTCCTTTCCCTGATTCTCTCCATTTTTCTCTTTCAAAGGTACACACACACGCTCTCTCCTTCTTTCCCTCTCATTTGTAAATCTTTGTAAATCACAGCTTCGTGTATATTCAGGGAGCATTTTAGAAGGTAAATTTGTAGACACATTTTCTTCCTTTTGTAAGCGAAATGTTCGTGAGCAGATCACAGTGTGTATTCATTGTAGTTAGATAGGTTAGATCACAATTTTTTTTGTGTATTAACTTCACTACACTCTCGCTTACAATTTAGAGTTGCTTCATTTGGTTATAATCTTTAGATAACTAAATGAGTGAGGGACCAAAGTAGTGGATCCCAATGATCAGACCTCATTGGGGGGTAGCAGGCCGTGAGGTCGATCTTCACTCCAACATTGTCAGAGTACATTTCACTGGCACAGATGTCATTTTATACGGCTATACGGTAATTTATCTAAAATTTTAATATTATTTTTGGTTTGATTTCTATCTGTTTGAACAATTCCCCATTTGACCCTTTGCTTGCTTACAGGTTTTCATAAAAGACAGCAATGACAAAGACGTGGAATATAAAGGGATCAAACGCAGAGTGATAGAGAAATTGTTCGAGGCACATGGCCAACAAATAAGCGCGACACGTTTTGCTTTTGATGGCAGGGAGAGCCTTTCAATAAAGCCCTTGACGCTGGAGGATTCAGATTTAATTATAAAATTCGAGGAGGCATCAACCACATCAATGCGGGTGCAAGAGAACAATAAGGCATTCAAAGTGCATTTGCGATTTTTTTCTAAAATTCCTTTGGATTCCATTACCAAGAGCCTTCAAGGGATCGATCAACCCCACATCCAAGAAGCTCTCCGAGTTCTCAATATCATAATTAGACAAGATCAAATGGAAATGTCCGTTTTTAATTTATGCAATATGACTGTTTCATATAGGATTTGCCGGCATTTATGATACACTATATTAGCTTGTTTCTTCTAGATAAATTTTACCATGGAAAAGTTGTGGGTATATTGGTCATATTCATTATTTACTTATTAGTTTAATATGATATCCTCCTTGTGAAAAGTTTGCAGGGTTGTCTACTTGTTGGACAATCTTTCTACTGTGATGACTCAAAAAACTTTGTGGGCTTGGGTGGTGGTGTGACAGCATGCTGTGGGTTCTGTGCCAACTTCCGCACAACGCATGCTGGACTATCATTGAATATTGGTAAATTATGGTTTTATTTTGTCTTAATTATTGAGTCCCTATTATCTGAATTTGACATGTTCTATTTTAATATTAGATACAACTGCTGCCACGATAGTGATAGAATACTCAGTAACTAACTTTCTTAAAGAAAACATGAAGATTAGAGATTTAAAGAGCATTGACTGGTTGAAAGTGAGTGGTGCACATTTTTCCATTTCTCTTTTTATTTTTCTTTTCATTTAAATTTGCACTTGTCTTGTTTCTGAACTATTATAATTGCAATCTAGGCAAAAAAAATGTGTTAATGAACATGAGAATCAAAGCTATACATAACAACATGGAGTTTAGACACTACTACAAAAAACGTCTTCCTACACTGCACCTTATACACGGATTTTCTCAATTTTATAAAAAAAACTTGTATGAAATAAGATTTTTCCAGTGTTCTAGGAATCCTACACGAATATTAACTTAAAAATCAGTGTCCGTGTGGAAATTAATTTTTTATACACGGATATTTCATTAAATATCCGTGTAGGAATAGTGAGAAAGCTACACGGATTTTCAATTACAAATCCGTGTAGGAAGGGTGATTCTTCATCTTCCTACACGGATATTCAACTAAATATCCGTGTAGGATAGCCCACGGATGTGAAATTTTATTAAATGTTACCCAAATATTTTATTATATTATGTCATATTCCTACACGGATATGTAGTTAAATATCCGTGTAGGATTTTTTTTTTTTTTTTTTTTTTTTAAATATAATATACTTTCATTTCATATTTTGTTATTATTTAAATATGAAAATGAACATGTTTTCATTGCTGTGAAGCTCTTTAAATATTCATTCTTATAAATTAAGAAATTTATTCATTTAGATATGAACTTTGTAAATATTAATTTCTTTATAATTTATGTATTCATTCTTGTACACTATTTTACAAATAAAAATATTCATCACTGTGTTAGAAATATTAAATATTAACAAATTTAAAATTGTACAATTAATACAGAAAATAAATACAGAAGAACAAAAATGAAAACAAGTAAACTTTCATATATTACTACTGATATAAATATTACAAAAGTTACCCAAAAATTGATATAATAAAACAAAAAAAGAAACTCCTACAATAACAAAAAAAAAGAAACTCTAAACAACAGATTTTTTCTTTGTGCGACGAATGTAGGGCTTTGGTGGCGGATGGCCCCTGGGGCTGCGACGTGGGCGAGTTGGCCATGGTGGCCATGGTCAACTTCTGGGATAACCTGGTGGTGGTCGTTCGTAACCGGGTGGGATCCAAGGCACTGGCTTGAAGTCCTCTGGAATTGGTGGTAGTGCCTCAACAGGATGTTCTTCATCGACATTTGACATTTTTTCACTTAGAGAAATTAAGATAGGTTTAAGAGGAACCAATTCGGAAGATATATAGGGATTAAGGTGACTCTTCGTTTTTCTGTGTTTATTTTCAGTATATTCAATATTAAATTTGTAATTAATTACATAGGGCGCGCATGTTTTGAAATAAATATGCATGTCCCTGGCAAGAAGTTGTACCGATCTTTTCCTACACGGATAGTTACATAAATATCCGTGTTGAAAGACTATTCCTACACGGATATTCAATAAAAACCGTGTAGGAAAAGAGGAGAGCTACACGGATATGTACTTAAATATCCGTGTAGGATACCTATTACACACGGATTTGTAATAAAAATCCGTGTAGGAAACCTTGCTTCCTTGCCCACTAGATTATATCTTCCGAAATTTTGTAAGTCCCCAGTTCACTTCTTCTTCCTCTGATTTTAAAATTCTTCCAAGTCCGAGTTCAAAATCCTCACCTCTGGTCCGCTGCACTTTCTCTTCTCTCTTCTCTTTGTCTCTCTCTCTCTTTCTTTTGTCAGGGTTTAGGTGGTGTGTGCGCCTCCATTACTGCCTCTCTCTCTTTCTTTTGTCAGTTCACTTCTTCCTCTAATTTTGTTTGAAGACTTTTGGTAATTTACATAGAATCCAACTGCCTCTAAGGTACCTCTCTTGTTACTAACTCAAATTATAATTGTAGTATAACCGGAGACAAGCTGTTTACTCACCCGAGCAAGTCGACGAAGTGAGAGGGATGTGGGCAAGGTGGTTTATTTCCCAATTTTGTACTCCACAATATGGATTCGTATAAATTAATTTGTGTAATTATTAAATTTGAATTGTTATGTTGTTTTGGGTTAAAAAAACATTATGATATTATATATAATGGCTAGCAAAAGTGGAGGCTAGCCAAAAATAGAAAAAAATACAAAAAAAAAGAAAATTGTACACGGATATTTGAAAAAATCCGTGTAGGATGTGTTAAAAATAAAAATTGATTTAGGATCTTCCTACACGGATTTGTACTAAAATAAACCATGTAGGAATATATTTCATACACGGTTTTTTGTTAAAAAACCGTGTAGCTCCATACCCTAGCTACACGGATCTTGAGTAGAAAATCTGTGTAGGATTAGTGTAATCGTACACGTATAAATTATCCGTGTGTAAATGGTGGACTTTCCTACACTCCAGTATCGCACACGATTCCAAATCCGTGTAGCTCTCCAGTTAAAGGCCGTGTACAAACTGTTTTTTTGTAGTAGTGAGAGTTATTGGGATGAGTGGTCTCCCTTGCAACGAGCAATAATGGTACATGATAATTTTGGTACTCTTTAAATATTATTTTCCATCAAACCCAATTAATCTCTTTTGATCAGTGGCCACTTTCATATTTGGTTATGTTGTTTTTTATTCGTTTTTTTTTTTTGTATGAAGCTTTACATTGACAGTGTTGGAAAATGACGAGCCACAAGAAAGAGTAGTGCTGACTGTCTGCGAATATTACCAACAGTGTTATGAAATAGAGCTGTCTCAGTCTACCACCTTTCCTTGTTTGGATGTTGGCAGGCCTAACCATCCGAAGTACCTTCCTCCTTGAGGTCAGACAATCTCTCTCTCTATTTTCCTTTTGATTTGTTATTTTATGAAAACTAAACTATCAATAAAAAAATATAATTTGATATGTTTTTCAAATCCAAAATATCTGATCTGATGGGTTGCTAACAAATTAAATTAATTGTGTAGCTCTGTACATTGATGCCATTCCAGCACTATACGAAAGCTTTGTCATCCCAACAGGGGGCTAATATGGTCAAAGTATTAATGCAGGAGCCCCGAGACAGAGCTAACGCAATCACCAAAGTCTACTCTGAAATTTTCAGGCCTCAGAAATTTTCTTGCTTGTAGAAATTGTATTCTCACCAGAAATGAATTAATTAATAAAAAAAAAGGAACACGTAGCCTTTTTCTCTTCCTTTCTTTTGTATTTTAAAATGACATTTGGTCTCAAAAAATTATTAGGCAGAACTGGTGTTGCTATCAAGGTTTATATTAATTATTGCCTAATAATGACGCTTTTCAAACTCGCCTGTTACAAAAACCATTAAAAAGGCAAGATACTACAATGGTAAAAAGCCCAAAGCCCAAAGCTCAAAGTCCAAAGCCCAAAGACCAAACCTAGTTTTATGCCAATTAAATAAAATTAATTGAAAAAAATAACTAAAATTGAAAACTAGAAAGCAAATTCATAAATTAAACATGTAGATAATCCAATTCTAAAATTTTATATAATTCAAGTATTAATTTATGATGCATCAAAAGTAATTCAGATTATTCTTTAATTCTGACACGAATTTTAAAACATACCTCCTATACTAAATATATTTTGATATGACTGAAATTAAATTCAGACTGTTCTTTTCTAATTGTATTATCAAGTAAAAAACCACATAAATTCAGATTGTATTAGGAAAAATTAATTTTGAAATTAAATGGATGTTTTATCTAACAATTAGAGTTTTGATGATTATATCCCAAGAGTTGCATCCCTCAAAACACACACTTGGTCTTGCTATAATGCAATTCACTCTAAGTAATTGAATGAAAATAGAGTATGAAACTTAGTAGAAATTGGATATAATAAATAAAAAATTACATCAAGTAGAAATACAATAAGATAAATTTGATGTAAAACCAAGGAGAAAAACATCTCATTTAAGTAAGAAATATGTGATGGTTATTTGATTTTTCATCTCCCTTTTATATCACAATGTAACTTGTAACTTTCAATAGTAGACCAAGCCCAATAAAGCAAAATACTAAACAAAAAAGCCCAGCTTGCACATCCCCTTTAACAGTTGAACTAGTTCATTTTCTTTGATGGAAACAAAGGCATGTTATTAATAATTTTAGAGAAGAGACATTTTGTTTGAAACTTTTGGAAGTTAGGGTAAAATTTTCCGATAATAATATAAAAAGTTCAAAAAATTATTATTTAAAAGTAAATATATTGATGGAAACAATTTTTTTTTTAAGATTTGAACCTAGCACGGTCAGGAAGGGGTTGCCTCCTTGCCGGTGATCTGAGTATCTCTAATGTATTGTGTTTTTCAAGAGAGAAAAAAGGACCAACGGGAGTGAAATTTGAATTGAACATTTATAACTTTTGTAAGCTACTAAAATCTCTGAAACAAATTTATTCAAGTACTTTATGGAAGTAGTGGCTCAGTTCTTGACGACTTCTTACAGTTATACAAGAGAAAATTAAATATGTAAAAGTAAAGGAAAATGTGCGGACAAACGACCTTCTTTTACAAACCTTACTGGTAAGAATTAATATACTAAATATCTGCAACTCATTGAGTAGAAGTAGCTAGACCTTGCTGACTTTTACTGTTCCCAAATCCACAAAAGCATTTATTTATCACCTTAATTTCCAAATCTACCTGGGCTCAATATCAGTAATTGAAACTTGATCATGATTTGGTGACATGGGGACAGACTTGCTTGAGGACCTCTGAGTGTTGCCTCCAATGTTTCCAAATCCAGCACGTATACTTCTCGTCGCAATGCAAAATGGGGGCCTTGATGGAGTCTTAAGAGACACTGTTTCGCTACTAAGCATCAATGCCACATTTGACATAGTAGGTCTGTCTGCTGGGTTTTCCTGGACACACAATAGAGCAATATGTATGCACCTCAACAATTCACTCCTCGGATAGTGCTGATCTAAAGATGGGTCTGCTATTTCTGTAATGGTACCATTGGTTCAGTTCTCCCATACCTATGTGATGGTAATTTCAATTTCGTTAGTACATAGTTCCTTTGCTTATTAGAGAAATAATAGATACAAAGCATCAGTGCTGCTACTTACAAAGTTCAAAAGAAGTTGAGTCTCATCATTCTCAAAGTTATTGTTCTTCTTTCCAGATATAATCTCCAAAACTAAAACACCATAACTGAAAATATCTGACTTGATCGAGAAGTGGCCTTGCATTGCATACTCCGGGGCCATATATCCACTACAACAAAGTATGTATATCAACATCAGTTTTAATTTTTATGGTAATTTCAGGGAGATCATAAAAAAAGTATATGGTTAAATTCAACAATTACTGCAATATATACCTCTACAGTAATTGTAATATAATTCAGTGACATATACTTACAATGTTCCTACAACTCGACTTGTGATCTCTTGAGTTTGGTCTCTTCTGAAAAGTCTAGCCAGGCCAAAGTCGGATATCTTTGGGTTCATCTTTGCATCGAGTAAGATATTGCTTGCCTTCAAATCTCGGTGAATAATTCTAAGCTGAGAATCCTCGTGTAGATAAAGCAACCCTCTTCCAATTCCACATATGATCATGTACCTTCTTCTCCAGTCTAGTAGGTGCCGCTTCTCAGTATCTACAGAAGTAGATACCGAGGACCTTATTTAATTAGGACTAGAAATGTACCTTTTTCAATAGTTGAGCCATAATATACATAGCTCTCTACAATTTATAGACTATTAAGTATATAATATGCCGGCTGCTATATTGCATTTAGTGGTCCTGTATTAATTCCTATATCTTGAGGTGTCGTGAATAATTATGTAAATATTCTTTTTATCTTCAATACAATTGGCAGTGGCCACTTCAAAAAAAAAAAAATTATGCCGAAAACTCTGCGTTTCAAAATAATTAAAGCCAATTATGCCAACCTGACAAGCCAAATTAACATATATCTGCAGATTTGGTTTGTAAGGGACCAAGGGCCATGTACATGTAACAATTTTTGTCAGGGTAGACTCGTTGGTTGGATTGTGTCAAACCTAAGTAAAAGTGAAATTTACCAAAAAAAAAAAATACTTGAGATGATTAAAGTTATGGCTATTACTCTATAATTGGGAATCAACAAGTTAATTGAAAGATAATATTTCCTGAAAGAGAAAGAAAACTTTACCAAAAAGAATTTGATCAAGGCTTTTGTTAGGTACATATTCATAAACAAGCAATTTCTCTTGGTCTTCCAAGCAGACACCAATAAGTCCGACAAGATTTTTGTGTTGAAGCTTTGCGACCAAAAGTAGCTCATTTTTCAATTCGCCCAGTCCCTGGCTGGAACTTTGAGAGAGCCTCTTTACTGCTATTTCTCGGCCATCAGGCAGTAAGCCCTTATAGAAGATTAAAAAAGTAATTACATACAATAAATGTCCAGAATATTAGTAATGAATTTAATTTTAGTATATATAGATAGATAGATATTCCTACCTTATAAACAGCTCCAAATCCACCTTCACCAAGTTTGTTTTCCTCTGCAAAATCAATTGTCGCAAGTCTTAATACAGAGAGATCGAGAAGCAGTGACTCGACACTTATCTCCTTGGGATTACTCACATCTGTACATTGACACCAAAAACAATCAACACGGGCCGAGCTTACTTGAGAATTAACAAAGTCGATCAAATAAAATGATTTTTCTTACTCAGCAATGGTTTTGTCCACCCTGATTTTCTCCTCTTTAAGAAGCATACAAAAAGACCAATGATTACAACAAAAGCAAGGACTAATGGTATACTGATTGCCAGAGTTGTACTAGTTGAAGTTTTCTTTTGGCCTGCATAAAACACATCAGAACTCACAAACACGCCTAACACACCTTTTGATTTGAACAAATTTCAACGACAATAATTTAATATATCAAATGGATGTACATCAGAATTATCTTAAACAAGTAATATTATTCATTCAAGATAGGCAAAATATACACTCAATCAACTCACCCTAAACATCTTGATATTACTTGATATCCAGTGTGTCAATTTGAACCAAGGCTTAAGCAATGACTTTAAGTAGCTATTATTATGCAAGAACAGATCATTTCAGAGAAACCGCATAGAAGACTATAAATACTACATTGGCATATCATCTGCAGCCGACTGGTGCAACGATTCAAAGCTAGATAGACATCACGCGTTTTAGGGATGGCAGTTAAGAACTTACAATTCTAAATTAGGTAAGAGGGCACCTACCTTTTAGCAGTTTTCTTTGTCAGAGAGAATAATCAGTCGTTGTTGACTGGTTGCAGATTATTAGCTAGAGTCTAGTCTACCACATTACATCCAACTTTCTATTTTCAATTCTAATTTTCAAAATCTTAACTACCATATTTTTATAATATTTGACAACAATATACTCAAAGAGCATGGGTTCACAAATCATTTTGAACTCATGCGTTCATACATTTAAAAACACTAAAGATGTTTTTTTTTTTTTTTAAACCAACACTAAAGATGTTTTTCAAGTACCAAAACATCTACTGATTGTGGACAGACTGAAATATGAACATATGTGTTCATAATTCAACCTTGGCTTGCTAATGAGCATGGACAAGCTAATAAATAGAAACGAGCCGAGACGAGTTTGGATAAAGCCCAAACTTGGCCCTAATTCAAAATCTTTCAACTTGAACAGGCCGTGTTCGAGTTAAGTTTAGAGTGGCCCATCGAGCTAACTCGAATTGGATTATTGGAACTCTGAACTTTCTCTTTCGCTCTCATCTCGCTCAGTTACTCTCCTGATGAACTCTCTCTCATGGAACTTGCCGACTGTCACTCAGGTGCTCTTTGTCGCTCAGTCACTCTCTCTCTCTCTCTTTTTTGAAACCTTCGCAGAGGCTGCGAAGTCGTGAGGAGAAATCGAACTCTTGACCTTTGGGTACAACAATCCTAGGACTTTTTCCTAGTCAATTGTGCTACCTCCCCTGTCTCAACTCTCTCTCTCTCTCCGAACATACATCACAACAAATAAGAAGTTAATTCCCTCGACTATACTAGCCTATTATAACACATCTGCCATCAGCTACATTTCTTGATTTCACATCTATTTATAAGCATCTACTTAACCTATACATCATATTTGAGTACTTAATCTGGGTCTGCTGTTAACTTTGTCTGTAACATCACCGACGACCACCTGGACCTTCAATACTTCATCCAAAGGCGTCCTTCTTGCACCACCTTTTCGGCCAAGATCTGAGCCGGTTTTCTTTGCCTGCTGAATATCATCAAATTTCTCACCTTCCATATAAACCAACGTGCACACATAAACATAGAAGCCCATTAATTCTACTTTGCCTCTTTCCTCATTTATACTCGCGTGTTGTAGTGTATTAATCCAGGAACCAAATCCTTTGCTCCCCAGGGGGCAGGATTTTTCTGCCCCTGAGTCACTGACATGTGGACCCGCAGCAAAATTAAAATTAATTTTTAAATGTTTAAATCCGTCTGGACCCATATGTCAGCCGCACTGGAGACAGGAATCCTGCCCCCCAGGGGCAGGTGATCTCTTTCCATTAATCCATACCTACTCCACTGTCATAGCTGGAACCATCATTTTGTATCTACAGTGCTTGACACTTCGTACCACACTTCAACAGTTTATGGGCCAAAGAAATTTTTTTGTGGTGAATTTAAATTATAAATTGAGAGTTTAAGTGAAGGTTATCTTATTGGATTTTTTACGTTTGTTATCAGATCCAATATCATTTTTTAGTAAAGTTGGATTTCTTAGTATCAGTACTAAATGGTAATTGATTTTCCTATTAGGCTTGGTTGACTACTTGTAGTTCTAAAAAAAAACAAAAGTTTTATTTACAATTTTGATTAGACAAGGATTGATGTGCAATTTAACAAAATCTGGACTTCCGAATAGTATGATAAAATATTGAAGGTTTTATTTCCCTTTCCAGCAACCATCTTGTAAGTTTCCGAGGAATACAAAAGCTGTGCAACATTATAGACTGCATTTTTTTTCTTCTCATGTCTCTTTATTTTATATGATCATTGAAGAATGCATTTTTCAGAACATCAATAGCGGGCACAGCATATATACTTTCATCCATGTCGCAAAAAACTTGTGGGAGTGATCCAGTGAGCTAAATTCGTGAGCCCAGTGTGGCTGTTCAAAATTTTAGATGGACTAGGACAGTGCTTTATGAAGTAAAGCGAGTGTTTTGCTTCATACTCATATTTTGCGATTTCAAAGTTCAAAACATCGATCTAGACTATTCAAGTTGATCTCCATATTAAATTGTGCTTGGAGACCAAATTTTATATTTTTTGAAATTTTTTTACTATTTCTTTATAATTTTTGAAAATCACTGTTTTTTATGGTCCAGAATTGTCTGAAAACAACAATTTTAAAAATTTCCAAAAAATATAAATTTTTATCTCCAAGAACATTTTATTAAGGATATCATTTTTAACGGTTTGGATCGATTTTTTTGACTTCAATAATGAAAATATGAGCGTGAAATAAAATATGTCATACATATGTGTGTGTTTATATATATGTGTGTGTATGTATATGTATAGACACATATATGTATTTATATATGTATACACACGCACATATTTGTATACACATATTGTGTGAATACATATTTATACATATAGATAGATGTGTCTGTGTAGGTATATAGATAGAAAGATAGATGTATACATATGTGTGTGTGTATATTTATATATATATATATAGAGAGAGAGAGAGAGAGATTGACTAATTTCAAAAATATTTGTTCCTAGGCCGTAGAACAAATGTTTTGGTTTTTACATTTTTAGACTTCAAACAGTCGATCAAATCCATTCAACTATATTAAAATGTGCTTCGAGACCAATTTTATATTGTATGGATTTTTTTACTATTTATCAAGTTAGTTTTAAAATCGTTGCTTTCAATAATTCAGAAAATTTTCATTGTTTTTTAAAATCAGTGATTTAAAACTGGCTTAATAAATAGTAAAAAGAAATTCAAAAAATAAAAATTTTGGTCTCCAAGCACATTTTAATATAGATATCACATCTAACAGTTTGAATCGACCGTTTAGACTTTGAAAATTGAAAAACTAATTAGTTACACCACGACTCCAGAACAAACGTTTTAATATTAAATCAACCTCTATGATTAAAAGCGCTTTTGAATTTTGATACCTTCTAGAGGAGGGTTTGTTTCTTGAGGTGGTAGAGTTGGAGCCAGAGCCGAAGTATTCTCTGCCGGAGGTGTAAGTGTGAGCAGCGGCATCCCACTATAAAATGGTTTAGTCTCGTATCGAATGTTACACCTTACACCGAGAACTCTCACTCCTTGCCTTCCACTGTAAATTGGGTACATCTGACTGATCAGATCCTGCAAGCACGACTTGCAGTTTGTGCCCGACATGTCTGGTGTACACTGAACTAGTCCCAATATCACTGGAAAAGAATCAGCATTCATCAGCGATGTCCCAAACTTCTTTGAATTATTGAATGATGCGTAGTCAGCTGTGGAGTTCATGAGATAGTCGACCAGATTGTCGAATTGGGTAGCGGAAACCTTCACGGTATAGTCATTGTAGTAAAGCATCTGATCATTGGAATTGTCAGTGGATGAAAGGAAGTTTTGGTTTGAATACCGTAGGAGGCAGAAATCGTAATAAATAGTTGCTTCTTTTTTATAGGAGCAGATATTTTGGATATCCTTAGTTGCTTGATTGAGGCAAGAGGAGCAATCGGAGGAGTTGACATCTCCACGACAGAGGACTAGCCCCGAAATCAGGTTCGGAATACTGCCGATAGAGCTCTTGAAAAAACCAAAATTGGTGGTGGAATTGGTGGCGCCTTTCGTTAGGTCAATCAAGAGAGTTTGGAGATTTGCTTCATATGTGCTGTTAGCCGTGTAATTATCACTTTTACCGCACGATGAAAACAAATCAATGGCAGCCTCGACCGCAGGAGTGACACAGAGAAGGAAGAAGAAGAGGGTGGGGAAGAGTGGAAAGGTAAGCTCAGGTAATTTCATGATAGCAATGGAGGTTTTCAGAGTGAATGCTTTGCCGAGGTGGGAAGGAGCATATATTATGGAGTTCAGTTTGCATACATGAAGAGAAAGACAGAATGTCTTGTGGAATGAGCGATCCTCTTTGGGTCCACTTATTTCACCATCTGAGAGATAGGCTTCCAATTAAAATCTGTCTAATTACCAGAAAACAAAGCATTGGTTAAATGGAGTGAGATCTGAATCTAGACGGACAGTGAAAACCTTTTTAACTATTTATCCCATGGTTCTGAAACTCGTCCGATTCCAAGTCAACTCGGACTCGGCCGGGTCCAATCCAAGTTATGCTCGAGTTACTCGCCTGTGCGATTTTTTCATCAAAACTCGGATGAACAGTGTCTGACTCGGCCGAGTCAATCCGAGTTAGGCCAAGTCAGGCCGAGTAATCCACACCTAAATTTTGTGTGACGGATGGTGTTGCAAACTAAATTAAAATTATTCAAAGAAAATTACGTACAATAAAAATAGCCTAAATTACTTTAAAATAAATATATTATTCTACATTTATTAAATTTTTTTTTATGAGTTAATATACTCTACATGCAAACTAAAATTACTAAAATTAAACTAAAATATCTAAATTACACTTAAAAAACTAAATCAATCTAGAATTTATTTAACTAACTAATAAATTCTACAATTACTAAAATTAAACCAAAATATCTAAATTACACTTAAAAAAACTAAATCAATCATAATTTATTTAACTAACTAATGAATTCTACAATTTCTAAAATTAAACTAAAATATCTAAATTACACTTAAAAAAACTAAATCAATCTATAATTTATTTAATTGTTTTAGTGTAATTTAATTGTTTTAGTTTAATTTTAGTAATTGTAGAATTTATTAGTTAGTTAAATAAATTATATATTGATTTAGTTTTTTTAAGTGTAATTTAGATATTTTAGTTTAATTTTAGTAATTGTAGAATTTATTAGTTAGTTAAATAAATTATAGATTGATTCAGTTTTTTTAAGTGTAATTTAGATATTTTGGTTTAATTTTAGTAATTGTAGAATTTATTAGTTAGTTAAATAAATTATGATTGATTTAGTTTTTTTAAGTGTAATTTAGATATTTTGGTTTAATTTTAGTAATTGTAGAATTTATTAGTTAGTTAAATAAATTCTAGATTGATTTAGTTTTTTAAGTGTAATTTAGATATTTTAGTTTAATTTTAGTAATTTTAGTTTGCATGTAGAGTATATTAACTCATAAAATTTATTTTAATAAATGTAGAATAATATATTTATTTTAAAGTAATTTAGGCTATTTTTATTGTACGTAATTTTCTTTGAATAATTTTAATTTAGTTTGCAACACCATCCGTCGCACAAAATTTAGCACAAAATTTAGGTGTGGATTAGGTGTGGCAAGATTAAAAAAAAAAAATTATGGGGACCGAGAGTAAAATTCAGTTCTGGGAAAGGGAACCGAATTTTACTCTCGGTTCTTGTGGTTTTTGAAATTTTTTGACAAATCGTGTTGTTTTGCTAACAATATTTTTTTTATTTATGGTTTATAAAAAAAACTCCTATATAAGAAAACCCAAATAGGCAGCTGAAACAAGCTTAAAATGTGAGGACTAAGACGGAATTTCATATAGCAAGAGGTGTCACTATTACATCACAGTTAATGTGAGCTAGACATATTCTACAGAAAACATATATTGCTGATTTTGACTACTAACGAGTGATGGTGCAGGAAGCTAAAGACCGAGTAGGTCATCACATTTCTCTATCAGTGGAGTCCAGTCATTAATTAAGACTAAGAATAAGTGAGTGTTGGAGATACAAATTCTGGGTAGAGGCTGAGATAAGGAAAACTGAGTGAATGTTGGAGATACAAGTTGTGGATAGAGGCTGAGATAAGGAAAACTGAGTGAATGTTGGAGATACAAGTTGTGGATAGAGGCTGAGATTGTATATTTTGTCAAGTAGTCCTCGTCCTTAACCTTTTTTGCAAGTAGGAGATATATGTACTTGGTACCCACTTCAGATTGACAAAACAATTTGCAGTAACTAAACATGACGTCATCTGACCCGTATTGCATGGAGACGGATCGATGGATCATCCTTATTGGTACTGTAGTTGTTTATTATTTTTTGAAATATTTATGCCGATATTTTGTTTGATACTATTGTATGTTAGGGATAAAGAGAGAGAGAGAGAGTATAACCAACCTCATATTTCCTCCTCTCTTTTTTTTCTTTTTAGATTTTTGGAAAAATAGAGTGAGGATATATGAGGTTGGCTATATGTGCAAAACCCAGACCCTATATAAGAAAATCCAAATAGACAGCTGAAACAAGCTTATAAATGTGAGGACTAAGGCGAAATTTTATATAACAAGAGGTGTCATTATTACCTCACAATTAATGTGAGCTAGACATATTCTAAAGAAAACATATATTGCTGATTTTGAAAAATCTTTCTGAAAATGAGATTTTGTCGATTAGTCCTCACCCTTAACCTTTTTTGCAAGTAGGAGATATATGTACATGGTGTACCCACTTCAGATTGACAAAACAAATTGCAGTAACTAAACATGACGTCATCTGACCCGTATTGCATGGAGACAGATCGATGGATCATCTTTATTGATAATGTAGTTGTTTATTATTTTTTGACATATTTATGCCGATATTTTGTTTGATAAAAAGCTAAGATCAATACCGTACATTTAGTGTGCAATATTTTT